>CM023451.1:22501894-22619314 GCA_013339765.2 Haemaphysalis longicornis
CACGACTCGTAATTTCTCTACGTGCTCCTACCATGTGCAGAAAAGCTGGCGACATGCGAGGAAAGGGGAGCGCGTACTAAAAGGCCCACGAAACACCCGATGCGTTAGTTTCGAGAAGCAATATGGCGCGCTTCTGAGACCGAAGCTCAACATGACGGGACGGACTGTCTGAACGGGGAAACGAAGAACGCAGCGTTACAACTAGCTCTTCCCCACAGGCTAGTTTCGTCATTCGAAACGCGTTCTTTCCCTGGTCATATACAAGCCTCTCAAAGCTGACGCCCGTAATCTCCCGCGAAGCTGACTTCAAGGCCAACACTGCGGCCGGCACGCATGCCTCGCAACCGCGTTTCCGCACATAGCAGAAAGCTCTGAACTTTCGCTTTCGCAGTGTGCGTCTTCGCTCCACTGGCTTGAAATGCGGGTGAAAGTGCCCCACCTTGCTTTCAAGCAAGTCATCGCGAACTGGGGACAACATCGAGTTCGCCTCGCAACGCTCGGCCACCTGGGTTTCCCTGCCGATGGGGATGACGCAACCCGCTTCGGCCGTCGGCGGCTCCACTAAGCTACTGCCAGAGCTTTCGGTCCGCTCGCCGCTCGGCCTTCGTTGCTCGCTCGTCTCTCGTATCCCGTTCGCAGGCTTTGCCACAACATCGCCCGAGTTAGAGCTCGCACCCGAAAGAACACCTTCTGTTTCCGGGGGCTCTAGCGGCTTCGCCTGGCTAGCCTCGCCGTCCAAACTTTCACGCGAAACCTCGCTATCTCGCGCACTGTGCGCTATCCTGTTGGAGGTAGTCTCTGGGGCCTGCGCTGATTCTGAGCATTCTGCCGAGATCGTTGGAGCCGAGACCAACACATGAACACGATCAGCGGACCCGCACGGCCCTCTATCGGACGTCTCAGCAAGTGCGTTATCTACTTTGGGTACGCCATTGCTCTCCGAGACGGCGGTACAGTCTCTGTCAACTTCATTCGTTACGAGCTCACCGGATTTCTCTGTCGGCCCTGTCGGCAGCGCTTCGACCTTGAGCTCGTCTTCGCGTAACCGCTCATCAGAAACCGGTGACAACGTATCGTCGGCTGCGTTTCTCCACTGAAGGATTTCACGCAACCCCGTTCTGTTGCTGGCGGTTCCACTAGCCTACCGCGACAGTTTTCGGTCGGCTCGTAGTTCGGGCTAAGCTGCTCGGTGTCCTTTCGCGTCTCGCTCGTTGGGGAAGAGTCAAGTTTCTCCGAGAGCTTCCCCGCTTGCCAACTCGAAAGTGCCATGCCCTGTGCCATGCACTGGCCACAGCTCGCAGACTGCGCGCGCGTTTCGAAATCTTCGTTTCGAAGCGGCTTCTCTGCCTTCGCGCCATTCTCGTCTTCCTGGCTCGTTTCTCTGTCCAAGAATACGAGTGTGGGCGCTTCGGGTTTGCCCTGCGACGCTCCGTCTTCCGGCCCTGACCTCTCCACAACGAACTGCGGCCGTTGGTCCCGACTTCTCGGACCGCTCGCCTGAACTGTTGGACAAGTCACGCTAGGCGCCGGCGAACCCTGCCGGAGCTCAGACTCTAGCCTCATCAACTCGAGCCACTCGAGCTGCCTTTCGGCTTCCCGTTTCTGCCTTTCGGCTTCCCATTTCTGCCATTCGGCCTCTTCGCGCTCACGGCGCTCTTTCTTTTCGGCTTCCTCGCGCTCACGGCGCGTTTTGATTTCAGCCCTGGCCTCATTGACCTCTTCAGCCGTTACGTTCTCCTTCCGCATGATCTCAAGGATCGCATGCTTTCGTTTCGCACGGCCTAAGTCAAGGCCCAGCTCCTCGCAAATTTCGATGAGTTCCTTCACTTTAAGGTCCTCCATCGTTTGCACTGGCCTCTTGCTGCTTACCCGCGTTAGAATTCCCTTGCCGTTCCTATACTATCGAACTACTAGCAAGGCACGCACAAGTAATTCTCTACGCTCTTTTGTTTACCTCTCGGCACTAGCTTTGGTTTCAAAACACTTTCTCTAGGCTTGAAACACTCAAAGCTACACACAGCGCTTCACACAGCCCTAAGTCTGGTGAACTGAGAGAAAACGTCGAGCGCTTACCACACTAGGTAGTAGCCGTTGCCGGTCGATCCCTCAGCTGCCATCCACTGTTGGGAATTGATATCCCACCGCTGCCACCACTCTTGGGAATTGCTATCCCACCGCTGGTACCACTGTTGGGAATGAGCATCCCACCTTTGTCTCCGAGGTTGGGAATGACTATCCCAGGGCGGTCGCCCAGGTTGGGACTCGCATCCAGCTCGTCACCGATGTTGGGAATCAGCCATCCAAGCGCTGTCACCGGTGTAGCGACGTTGCCTTGCTCCGTCCGCTATCGACGCGGCGCAGAGCAGAGCGAAGAAGTTCCCGAGCCGACGAAAACTTGTAACATTTATATACAGTATGTACAGGGTAAGCAAACGTTACATAACTCGCACAAAGGCGACAGCACCCCTTTCACTCGGTGCTTCCGAAGAGACTGGTGCCGGAGAGAAGCCGCCGAGGAATGCCGACGAGAGCCTCCGGGCTTCTTTTATACCCCGGGAAATTTGTTGGGGCTCCGAGAAGTTTGAATAGCTCCAATCAGAGCTCTCGCTGCCTGAAGTTTGAATTCCGACGAATGGTAGCGAAGCGGTGAGTCAGCTGCGCCGCCAATGGGGAAAGGGAGAGCGATGCCGCCGCCGTCTCCGTGACCTCGCCTGCGGGCGTAGCGACATGCCCTTGTTTGGGACGTTCTCCGCTGAGGGATTCGGCCGCGCCGCAGCGTTTCGGGATGCAGGAGTCGGCCGCGCCGCAGCGTTCTGAGATGCGGGATTCGGCCGCGCCGCAGCGACGAAAGGGAGAGGCGTGACTCAGCCTCGCTGTCGGCGCGTCGCCTCGTGCAACGCCTTTGGTCCAGGCGCTCTGGCACAACATGGCATACCTGGGTTGAAATGAACCTGCTCGTATAATTTTTTGAAAGCGCTGTCATGCTTATAGGTGCTGATTTTCAGAATGGCTGAGTAGCAGGGAGGGCGTAAGAAATATGAGACGTAACGAGAAACGTTCATCGTCTCAATCTCTCTGGTGAAGGCCCACGGAGCCCCAAGTATAGAGAGTGTATGCACTGATGAGCTAGGGTTTCGCCAGCTGAACCCACGAGAAAAATAGGTGGAAGCCAGCGTCATCTGGTGTCATATAAAAAGCCGCCGCGCACCCGGCAGGAGAACAGAAGCAACAGCGGCATTTAAAGTTAAAAGTTCCCTTTCCCCCCCCCCTGCCCCCCCCTTGTAGAACCCACAATATAGCCACCGAAAGCTTCATTTTAAAGATGCAGCAAAAGTCACCGGAGTTCAGCTCAAAAAAGAACACCTGAATTCCGGTGGTTCCTCCAGCCAACATAGATCGAGCGATATTTGATCGCCCGTGCGTTGGGGGTTGCCATTTTATGCAGCGATTTTATGATGCTATTTGATGCAGCCTTTAAACCGTCTGCAGTATTTTTGTTTTCAAGGAGCAATGACGACAAAATACAAGTTTTGTTCATTAAAGCGATGGCTCTGTCCTGATGACAATAATAGGAATGATATCGAAAACCTCAAAGAAATTAATAGTAATATTAAGAAAAACATACCAAGCATTGGCATTTCCAGTCACTTTTCGCAGTTTCTCTATAGCATACCATCACAGAATCGCTCCCATAGGAGGCCGCCGCCCTACGCAACCTCCTAATAAGATGGCTGGGTGATCGTAATGAGGCCCGGTATAGTTCCGGTGGAGCGTATCATTATTTGCATCGTATTTGATTATAATGGGCCGTTAAAATAATATTAACTACGTTTTAATATTCGCCCATTCAACGTCTCCCTCCTGCCTATATTATGCTGCCGTGGCGCAAAATTTGAAAGTTCTGCTATGTCTGGCGGATTCTTCGCGTAAAAAGCGTACGCACTGACTGAACGAAGTAGAATTTTTTTGTGTGCTGCTTTCATGTGGGCAAACATAGCTAAATGAAGAGTTTAACGGCTTTCAAAAAGGCTAAAAAGGGCATTTTGCAACTTTAACCAAGTGTTGTAATTAGCCTGCAAGTTTGAATATCAAAGCACATCAGTCTTATTATTGCCTACATTCCCTTTTTATTACACGTACACGCACACGAGCACGCTCACACGCACACGCACACACACACAAAAAAAGGGTAGTGACGTAAGAAAACCTCGGATGCAGGCATAGCAACTTGGGCATACCAGTCTGTTTTACCCTTTCATCATTCTCTACTCTCTCACTTGTTTGCCTATTTTCACTTTCCCACGTGCCGGATAGAAACTAGGCTCTAGCCAGGTTAACTTTTCTGCCTTCCTTCTACCTCCTTCCTTCCTTGTCCGCGGTTTTTGAATATACGCCGTACATGATTTATCGAGGCCGTGAAAAGCAGGACGACGCTATGCCAAGCACACGAACATAAATGCGATTTCAAATAACATAAATAAAAACCAACATAAATAGGAGCACAGAAATATAGATACGCGGCTTCAAGCGTAGTTTGAAACCGCGTGCAACAAACACGGGAACAGCTGAAATGCGTTTTACTCACTTGTTAAGTTCAGGCTCCGCATGTAATTAATAAAGGCCGCCGGTGGTCCATGTATTGGCGTTGCCTCCGCTGGTAGCTACGATTCTGTGTCCCTTTCATGTAGCCGCACGGACGCCAAGTTCGGAGACGCGGAGAGCGTGTGTTGTGGCCCTCCTTTTGTGTGTCAAAGGACGGGGGCGATTAGCCTGAGTGCCTCTGTCGCGTCGGAGGTGGCTGGGTCATTCGTCATAACAGGCTGACGGGAAGCCAGATTATCGTATCTCTTAGTGTTGAAAGCGCGCGCGGTGTACGTTTGGAGGATCTTCGACTCCGGTGGCGGCGGTGGTCGTTGCCGGGTCAATCGCCTCGGAGACCACCGAGTGGGCCTGAAGCGCGTCTGCCGGTGGGACTGCCGGCAGGCGGCGGCGCCCTTCGTCTGGGAGGGAATTAGCAACCCCCATTGTCCCGCCGCGCCCCCAGACGCACGGCGTCGGGGAGGCGTCGCGCGGAGGGAGGTCAGCCGCGCGGGGACCGCTCCGGGCCCTCGGCTTGGCTTTTGTGCAGATCCGCCGGGTGAACGTAATGGTGCGTCCATTTAGGACGCAGACGTCCTGGATTTGCTCGTCGGGTGAAAAGCGTGCGTGGGAAACGCACTATGAGTGTATAAGAGAGAGTGTTGGGGCACGTGACTGCAGGTGGGGGCATGTGTGTGATTGGCTGGTTCCTGTGGCCAATCAATGATTTGTATTAATTGTTTTAAAGGTTTTCTCTCTTTCTTGAACGCCCCCTTTTTTTGGGGGCGGGGTTTTTTATCAAAACCGGAGTGTTGGGTTTTTTCGGGGGGCGGTCGAGAGGGGATCTAGTTCAGCATAGATCTCGGCCGAACGGGGTGCTGCTGTCAGAGTGACAATGTAACCGTCACTCTGACCTGATGTAAAATTGGAGTAATGTAAATAGTGTAAAAAAACCTAATATCCAGCAAGGAAGGCAGTCCTCATCCCTCACCCGCTCCAAGCATCGGTCGTCGGTCATCGGGGCGAGTCGAGATGGTCCTCTCGGCTCGCGCATCAAAAGAACACACTATTTCGTCTCCATCAGTTCGCCAAGAAGATGGAGGGGCGAAATTTAACTGGCGCAGTGGGCAGGATGACCACGACCATGGGCTGGAGCTGGTGGGGCATTCCGGAGAGACTCCTTCAAAGCAAGGTTGGCTCCGCCCAACGACGAGCCAGACTCCAAGCATCGACGGGGCGACACCTCAGCGGGAGGCCTCGTGAGCTTCGGCTCAGTGCGGCAGCAGCCGCGATTCAACGGCAACGGGGCGACACCTCAGCGGAGGCCTCGTGGGCCCCGGGCCCGGGGCGGGGGAAGCCGTGTTTAACGGGGCACACCTCAGCGGGAGGCCTCGTGGGCTCCGGCCAGGCGGCGTAAGCCGCGGTTCAACGGGGCGACACCTCAGCGGGAGGCCTCGTGGGCTCTGGCCCAGGGGGGCGTAAGCCGCGGTTCAACGAGGCGACACCTCAGCGGGAGGCCTCGTGGGCCTCTTAGGCGGCGTAAGCCGCGGTTCAACGGGGCGACACCTCAGCGGGAGGCCTCGTGGGCTCTGGCCCGGGGCGGCGTAAGCCGCGGTTCAACGAGGCGACACCTCAGCGGGAGGCCTCGTGGGCTCTGGCCCAGGGCGGCGTAAGCCGCGGAAACGGGGCGACACCTCAGCGGGAGGCCTCGTGGGCTCCGGCCCAGGGCGGCGTAAGCCGCGGTTCAACGGGGCGACACCTCAGCGGAGGCCTCGTGGGCTCGGCCCAGGGCGGCGTAAGCCGCAGTTCAAGGGGGTTCCGAGCGGGAGGCCTCGTGGGCTCCGGCCCAGGGAGCACGGCCCCATCCCAGCGGCGAGAGCGGCGCTCGGGTCCACGAGCTGCTGCATCAGCGACACTGCGACCTGGCCGAACCCGGAGCGGGACAGGTGGGCCCTGACTTACTTTCTCCGGGTTTACCATGGCCACTATGCTAACGGGATGTCGCGGCACCGCCCGGGAAGGTTAGTGCTATTGTGCTCGAGATTGAGGAGTTGAGAGCGGAGTTAGCTCTCAAAAATGCCCAGCACGCTTTCGAAAAAGCAAGGCTAGCGGGTAGCAGGGGCGTGGGTAGCTGGTCCGAATGGACAGCTGAAGAGCTTAGCGCTCAATTAGCCCAAGGGAGAGCGGAGATCGCTTAGGGAAAAGCGAAGTTTCCGCAGGATTGGTAGACTCGAAGAGGATACCAATGTTTTCACAGTGTTCTTTCCCCTTCGTGGGCGCTTCGGACGTCACGGGATAAGGAGAGTGGGAATGCAGTGGAGGGGGCCCGAAGCCACCCCAGTTGTTGAGCAACCCCGTGGCCTTCCCACTGCTGAAGATGAGATCATGGAATCACGCGAGACAGATGTCTTAGCTGCAGCAGTTCTTTCTGTGGCGGCGGGCAATGTTGCCGTGGCCGTGCAGGGAAGTGTCGAGTGTAGCACCACCCCATGCGCCGACATAGAGTCTGCGGCCGATTGCGAGGAGCCTCTCGTGGATGAGCTAATTCCGAGATCGAGCGAAGCTGCAGAAAGCATTCTCATCTCGGAGGAGGAGAGGAAGCGCAGGGGTCGGCAAGGGCAGCGGATCGGCGCGCCTAATTGTGGAGCTTCCGTGCGCGAAGCATGAATGCGCAGGTGGTTCGCGGCGTCTTGCGCGTAGGTCGATTCCGACAGGCCCGAGAACGCGGAAGGCGGCGGCAGGTGGGATGGCGCAGGTGCGACAACGTCGTACGCGTTACCGCCGCGTAGGGTTTCCTTTTCTCCCGGGAGCAGAGGACACCGCGAGGCAAACCAGGGTTCGTGTAGAATCAGCTGGTGGCGCATGAAACGGAATCAGCTTCCGTGCGACGGTCGGTGTGTGCCGCCGTGGAAGGGGCGTTTGCGCTGAATAGTGTACAGTGCTAGAAGAACAGTTCAGTGTTGTTTGCGCGCACTTAGTTGTTAGCGTTTTTTCTCTGGGTGCGTAGGGATCGCTCAGATAAGAATTATTTTTAGTTTTACCTGTACTGTCGTTCTCCCCCCTTGTAGTTAGTTTTCTTTTTTGTGTGTGCATGTTTTGGTTGCGTTCAGCTGTCGTAAGGCGTGTAATTTGCGAGTAGCGCAGTTTGGCTGTTTTAACGCTGTTTCTTGTGACTAGAGCCGCTGTTACAGCACGGTAGGGAGTTTACCTCTGGGTACAATGGCGAGTGCCTTTCTTTATTTGCGCTCGTTGGCATGTGGTCATGGTGAGCCATGGAATGTGCAGGTAGGGCCCCCTTGTGGCGCTTGTGTGCGAACTAGTGTCTGACGTGCTGAAAAATGAACTTTCAGTGCATTGCATGTGGACAGCAAGTGAACCGCAACCGGGACGAACAATCTGTGTCGCATTCCGAAAGACCCGCGTCCGCGAGTGCGTGAAGAGACGCTGAACTTCCTTATACGTTTTTTTTTTTTTTGTACAGGAGTAGCCTTTTTTGGTACTTTTGGGTTTTTTCTTCGGATGTTTTTTTTTCTTTCCTTAGAGTGAAAGAATTTCCTGCATGCGCTTAACGTTTAAGAGTGGATGGTGTCATTCATTCAGTTGTCAAGTGAACATTTATACCCTTCGTGGGGTTGGTTGCCTTTAATGGTAGAGGGTGCCACGAGTTTGTTCTCACGGGCCCTGTAGTTGAGCGCTTTCGTTTTTGTTTGATGTTGCGCAAGCCATGGCTAGGCCATGGCACTAAGTGTGCCGTGTGGTATCCGTTTGTTGCAGTTGGCCGGCGCGTTGTGCTGGTGGGGTTGGTGTGTGCCGGGGTAATTTTTTATTGTTGTACTGTAATGTACTCGCGTTGTATTGTACTTGTGTAACGGCTTGAGTGTGTTTTTTTAGTTCTGGCTCTGCAGTAAGACATAACCTGCAGGAGAGTTAATGTTGTACGTACAGCTAGTGTACGGACAACATTCTTAGTCCCGGAGGTGTTAAGTTCGCTCCGCATGTAATTAATGAAGGCCGCCGGTGGTCCATGTATTGGCGTCGCCTCCACTGGTAGCTACGATCCTGTGTCCCTTTCATGTAGCCGCACGGACGCCAAGTTCGGAGACGCGGAAAGCGTGTGTTGTGCCCGTCCTTTTGTGTGTCAAAGGACGGGGGCGATTAGCCTGAGTGCCTCTCTCGCGTCGGAGGTGGCTGGGTCATTCGGCATAACAGGCTGACGGGAAGCCAGATTATCGTATCTCTTAGTGTTGAAAGCGCGCGCGGTGTAAGTTTGGAGAATCTTCGACTCCGGCGGCGGGGGTGGTCGTTGACGGGTCAATCGCCTCGGGACCACCGAGTGGGCCTGAAGCGCGTCTGCCGGTGGGACTGGCGGCAGGCGGCGGCGCCCTTCGTCTGGGAGGGAATTAGCAACCTCATTGTCCCGCCGCGCCCGCAGACGCACGGCGTCGTGGGAGGCGTCGCGCGGAGGGAGGTCAGCCGCGCGGGGACCGCTCCGGGCCCCCGGCTTGGCTTTTGTGCAGATACCGCCCGCTGAACGTAATGGTGGGTTCCCCTTAGGACGCAGACGTCCCGCATTTGCTCGTCAGGGTGTAATAGCGTGTACTATGAGTGTATAAGAGAAATTGTTGGGTCACGTGACCGCAGGTGGGGACATGTGTGTGATTGGCTGGTTCCTGTGGCCAATCAATGATTGTAATAATTGTTTTGAAAAGGGTTTTTTTCTCTTTCTTGAACGCCCCCTTTTTGGAGGCGGGGTTTTGTTATCAAAACCGGAGTGTTGGGTTTTCTCGGGGGTCGGTCGTGAGGGGATCTAGTTCAGCATAGATCTCGGCCGAACAGGCTGCTGCTGTCAGAGTGACAATGTAACCGTCACTCTGACCTGATGTAAACTTGGAGTAATGTAAATAATGTAAATAAACCTAATCCAGTAACGCTTTCTCGTGGTGGTTTCCTTACTGGTGGCAATTTTCCCAAAGTCGTGAGTATTGAAATTTTTCTAATGCTGCCCCATTTTTTAATAAAAGTTTAAATTTCATTTGCTAAAGAGGAGAACCGTGCAACTTGTTTTGGAATAAAATAAAAAAATATTGTAGATTGTTTTCTACGGTATTTTTAGCTACCAATGTACTATCGATTTAGCTGGGTATTGATGCTGAAAGTAGGGTGTTTTGTGACATGAAATATGTTATATACCTGCGAAGGGTTCGTGTTTTAGGTGTAAGGTGGCTTTTGCGTTTAAGGCCAACGTTCTCAATTAGAAGAGCTTGAAATAGCGCATGCTTACGTGTAGCAGAGCCATCTCTACAATATCCCGTGTTAAGAAGTCGCTACTCTCGCTACACCACTGGAGTGGGTAGTTCGAGGCCCAAGCTTTGAAGACCACGTATGTGAAAAGGTCAGGCAATTACAAGGCGAACAATACCTATGTGGGCGGCACGTGCGTACCCTGAAAGAATTTTCGCCGGGTGTTTATTTATTTATTTAGTAATTTATTTATCATGACACCCACAGCGCCATCACTTGCATTACAGCGGGGGAACCGAAAAAACACTGAGTACAGGTTTGTACAAAACAAAATGGAACAGTAACAACCGAAGTAACATAAACTGCTGTACAACGGTGAACAATAACAGCATACAATATTGAAATGAATCACTTCATGTGCAGACATCTGGCAAAAGTTTCACTCGACATAAAAGGCACCTCCTCCTGAGTTTGATTATTCCAGTCTGATATGGACCTCGAAAAAAAGGACAGTTTTAACAGATTTCTTCTGCATAGAATTTCTTTTACTTCAAAGGGACCCTGCAACACTCACCATCGAGTACTAGAAATGCATTTTGGGGTAAAGTCTATTCTCCCAGCAATATCCTCCCGCAAAAATTACGATAATCCGTTAGCTATCACCGAAACTACACGCGATGACAAATCGCGCATAATCGTTCCCTCTCAACTCGACCGCGGCGAACGCGACGAAAGATGCGCGCTCTCTCCGGGAGAGGGGGGGGGCGGCTTGCGGCGTTCTCTTCGGCTAGTACAGTCACACCCGGCTATAACGAACCCGGGTAGAGCGAATTATGCTATATATCGAACAAAAATAATTCAGTTACAGAAATACATGGGAAACATATTCCTTATTACGAAGTTCACATCCGATATATCGAACTGTGGGCGCCTAGAATGGCCGCCGAAATGCATGATCTGGGAGCGGAGATTGAGATGTGGATTGGCCGCGACCACGGAGCAAGAGCCGCGACTGAATATTGCGCCTCGCACGGAGCGATGTGACGCCCAATATTTTTCCCGGGAAATGTTTCCGATGCGCGGGACTCGCGATGGAACCCGCCCAGTCAGTGAGTGCGGACCAAGACAGCAGCATCGGCGAACGGTGGGAAGAGCTCGCCAACGTTCCCGATGATGTCGCCAGAGAAGTCCGTCCGACGCTTATAATGAAGCGCTTTCGGCAGTCGATGTGCTCCGCCAATGCTTGGATTTTCGAGGACGCGGACTCGAACTGGTGGTAAAAATGATTCGTGTTGATAATGCTATGCTAGTTGAAGCCACCAAAACGAAGTGAAAACAAAAATCACGTTTTTTTTTTTTTTGCACGTGGGCAGTTAAGGTAAAAAAAAGCTTTGATACTTGCATGAAATGGAATTTTTTTGGGCTGGTAATGGCTTCTGTACTGTGTTCGTTTCCGCATACCTGGATGGCGGAGTTGGGTGGGGGGGCTCCCGGGTATTGCGAACTCGTAACAATAGCTCGTTATAGGCGGGTTCAGCTATATCGAACTATTTGGGTATATCGAACTAATCCGGTGCATATTGCAGTTCGCTATAAACGGGTTTGACTGTACACTCTACTTCGGGGCCTTCGATATATCACGGCTGGGGAGTTTTCTCCTTTTCTCCGCAACGTGGATACAGTGTACTAGTACACCATAACGTGGAGGCGCCTATTTCCCGGGCTGATGCCACAACAAATCAGGCATGAGTACCTGCTCGCAAGCGCGCGCTCGGGCGGGTAGGGCGTTTTTGAAGCAATAACGTTTGTTGTCGAGTGTTCCTGTTGAAAGGGAAGTATTGAGCTCATCTTTCAAACTCCGCGCGCACTGAAAACAAAAAAAAACGGCGAAACTTTTGCCTTCAGGTTCAGTCATACAAGAGGCTCGTACATAGCACTGACGACAGCAGAAATGGGAGAAATTAGCCGCGAAGTTCACCAGTGACAGCCGATCGGACAGCCATGGCCTCAGTGGCGTCGCTTAGGCCATGCCAGGGGTGTATAATGAGGAAACTGAAGAGAGAGCGGTTGGTTTTTTTGCGTCTTTCACATCGATTTGCGCGCTCACCGCTTCACGTGCACGTGTAATATTTGGCTCAGGTATTCCTGGCAGTGTAATCTAAACGTCGCGCAGGTTTACTTGCACACTACTAAAAGAGTGTTGCAGGTTCCCTTTAAGGGAATGACCCGTCCTGGATGAGATGTAACCTGGCTTTTGTAAGTAATGGCCGCTGTTTATCTCTATGTTTAGATTAAATATGCTGTGAAATAGCTTCGTTAGGAGCATTTCTCCGCTTTTTGCAAAGATTTCCATCACAGAGAATTTTTTCCACGGAACACACACAATTTTCTAGTATAGGCATTACAAACAGACCAACGGGCAAATTTTCAATCCTCTCTTTCCGCTTTATGTATGTGTCCGTGCAAAGGTCCCAGACTGTGCGCGCGTATCCGAGTATAGGGTGACTCCAAGTCTTGTGGACAGTGCCTTTGGGCATAACGGAAAATATTTAGTATTGCCTCGCAAAAGACCTAAACCGCGTGATGCTTTGGGGTAGAAATGACGAATATGATGAACCCAAGAATTGTTAGCAGAAACACGGAACACCGAATTATTTATGGTCATTTAAGAAGGTAATATCTTTTTACAAATAATATAGGTATACGTATGAACATTTTCCTTCTTAAAACGCATACAAAGAGTTTTATGCAAAGGATGCTCATACCACGTTTCATGTTCCATTCCAAAAACGTATTTAGATCATGTGTCAAAAATTCAGTCATCTGCCTTTGTAACAACCCTGTACATAACAGAATTATCAGCGAAGATTTCGATATACGAAGTAATGTCAGCAGTCACAGCCTTCATACAAATAAAAAAAACAGCAGCGGACTCGGAACGGAGCCATGAGGAACTCCTGTTGCTCGTCATGGGTAAAAAGAATAAAGAGAAAGCGATCGCGCACGGGAACAATAATCATATTTCTGGTTTACTAGTGCAGAAGGGTTAGTTGTTTTGTTGACTGTAATATCTGCATAAACATACGAGTGGATACGGTACTTCGAGGAACCATACATTTTAATATATTGATGCGTGTGAAGGGCGCCAAAAGGCCGCAAGAAGGGGGAAAGACAGATACAGTGCTAAAAATTAAAGCCGTTCCAATCAATGTGAAAGCTGTCGAAAGTGCAGAGCAGTGATTCGGCATAATGGGCTTTACCGCCGATATTCGCTTACTGCTACCACCCCATGCAATTAAAACATCCAGCCTTCGCAGTGTGCGCGCGCCCCCTGCCTGAAACTGCACCAGCTTGACTGCTTGACTGCATTGAATTGGATTGGATTAGTCTGGCTTGTCTTGGCTTGGATTGTGTTTGATTGGATTGGTTTTGGATTGCATTTTAATACATTTGGATTGGATGATAAGCAGCAATAAGCATGATAACCAGCTAATTATAGGCAATCAGGAAAGCTGAGAATAACTAGCTGAACATTAGCTCACGCTACGTATATCCTGGCATAGCCGCTTGGCTTTCGATCCTCTGGGTTACGCCATGGCGAACGGGACCGTGACAGGCTACACCGCAACGCCGCGGCGATGTGCTTGGTTCCAGCGAGCGAGCTAGAACGACAAGGCGAGCGCCTAAAGTGCTCTGCTGTTTAAAAAAGCTGTTCCACTCTATGTGAAAGCTGTCGGAAGTGCACAGCAGTTACTCGCCATAATGGGCTGTACCGCCGTTATCCGCTTACTGTTACCACCTCATGCAATTCCAATTTCTCGTCTTCGCAGTGCTCGCGTGCCCCATGCCTGAAACTGTACCAGCGGGAATTCTGTTCCCTTTGTGATTTTTTCCCGCCCGTGCCGGGGTTTCCCAGCAACATTTTGCGTTTACTATCGTAAAAACCAACCCAACGGGCGTCCTTAAATAAAGGAACGCGGGGGCTTCCGGTTAATTACGTATATTTTTCCTCAAATGTACCTATAGTTTTCTTTGCGCTAAACAACGGGATGATGTATGACAAGCGCCAGCGTTTTACGAATTTCGAACGCTTATGACAATATAAACCACCTTTTGTCTCCTTTGGACCTCCAAAGACACCAACGGTCTAAGTCTCCTCTCACATGAATTCGCAACCTTATCTTTTCGACGCGTCTGCAGTAATAAAACTGCGTTGGCTTCCGCCGCCGAAGGGAATTTGGAAGCCACTCGAGGATGAAGAGCCTGCGACTGCTGCGGTAAAATTTTGAAACAGGAATGTAGTGGGTATTTGTCAAGAAAGCAGGCTGACGGGTGCAGAGGTCACAGTGTTGCTGCTCAAGCGCCTGATGTGCACATGATTGTTGGATGCTTCCGTGCACACTTGTCGCACCACAGTCGACTTCGGCAGTCCTTGGACAAGTGCTCTTTCTTCAGACATCGGAAGCATCGATCTTACTTGGTGAGCAGCTGTTTTTGCGTGTGATGTTCTATTCATCCAAGTCGCAGACCCCTGAACAATGCTTTGTAGACTGGCAGAACAGGCACCGCTGAGTGTGGTTCGCTGAAGTGTGTGGAACCGACACAGTGTGCACGTCACAGTGCCGTTGACTAAGCGGTTCTTCCAGTGTCACAGCGACGTCTGAAGGTATTACTCCTGTACGGTGCTGCACGGCTTTTCGACACTAAACTTGATGGTCGATTAACTCGAGAAGATGTCGAAGCTCTTGTTAGGGCTGTGCCGTCGAGTAATGCCGGAACTTATTGCTTGAGTTGAGGTGAATGTATTTGTTGAAGGCGTTGGTGGGATGAAGCGTTCGTGAAACTTCAGAACCATGCCGCATGGCAGTACTCCGAATAGGATCTCCCGTATCATTAGGCAGTAATTACTAGGACTAGTTCCAAGTGCCTTCAAACTTATTACGTGTATTTCGACCTCGTCGTATAGCTGTCGAAGTTGATGTACGTTGGAAGACGACGAAACTGGTCTCAAGTCCAGAAGGCTTATGAGGTGATCTTGCACGATGCCGCTTATGTCCAAGAAGCACTTCCTGAAAATGTCGATGACGTCATTGTAACACTCCTCGCTCGCCTGGAGTCCAGAGATGGCCAATACGAAACCTCCGCTCACGAGGGTGTTCAGACAGTTAAATTTGTCTGCTGTGCTCAGGTCGTCGTCGTTGTGCACAGCCGACTCAAAATGCATTCAAAAACGCTGCCAGATTTTCCGGTTTCCATCAAACTTCATGAGCTCAATATAAGGTAGCTTTGACTGACTAGTAGTCGGACTCGGGGAGCTTGCTGGTCGTACAGGTCTAGATACGAGAGCGTTTTGCAAGCTAAAGCGCAGGGCCGCTGCCATGTTCACGACCGTGTCTCCATATCTTCCCGCGTCGGAGGTCTCGCTGTGGAGCAGGTCGCCTGGCATCTCGTCAAATATCTTGTCGTCAAGATTTTTTATCTGTAGGTGAAGCGCCTCGATTCGTTCAAGCAGGACGCTCACCTCGGACTCCGAAAGTCCTGGTTGCCCTCGCAGTTCCCCTTCCGCTTCGGTTATTATACCACCCATTTGTGAGCGGAGGCTCTGGCGACGTCGGAGTAGCCGTTCCATGGCGGTCAGCTGGCGGCCGGGGATTCTCGGGCCAAGGTCGCAGGTTTTGCGTCGCTTCACAAGGCTGCGTGGCTCCGTGCGTCGGTGAGGTTGGCCTTGTCTTGAGATCTCGGGTTTACGGCATCATGTAATGGACCTCGAGGTCCTCCGGCTGCCAAGCCGTCGTGAGAGGGCGGAGAGCACACGTCTAATAAGAATGAGGGCTTTAGTGGGATTGGCGGCGGGTGCAGCGCGAGCGCTTTCCCACGCTTGGTCCGTGCTGAGGCGACTGATGATGACGAGAGTCGTCTGCTGCAGCGCAGAAGAGGAATAAGTTGCAACACTCACAAAGTACATATGGCCGAATTCAACTAATTCCTCGAAGAATCGTCGCAGCAAGCCCATGAACACGACCTCAACAGCGAAGCCATCTTCTCCTTTGACAATGCTCCAGCGCATTGGCAGGCTGAAGTGGCGGCTTTCACACACAGTCGAAATTGATGAATAAAAATGAATTTATTGTAATCCTCAATAGTCCAGCAGCAGGCGTACTTAGTCTTTCCTAAGTGTGGACACGGGGGCACCTCCTGGTGTGAGGGTGTGGAGCATGGTGATAAAAGATAGGCAGATAAGCACGAAGAATGAGTGGGCGAGGGTACATGTATACACATGTATAGGACAATACACTTAGAAATACGGCGCACGCACGCACGCACACGCGCACGCACACACCACAGCACACACCACGCACTACACGCACACCACACACACACACCACACACACACCACACACACCACACACACACACACCCACACACACAACAACACACACACACACACAACCACACACACACACACACACACACACACACACACACACACACACACACACACACACACACACACGGCCACAGTCTAGTTCACTACCGGGAGAGAAAGCGAGCGCCGGGAAGTGCCTCGAGGCACGCAGGTAGGATCCCAGGGCCGCATTGATTCCGTCCCGCTACCAGGCATTGTCCGACAGCCACGATACCTCTTCGAAATTCCCATCCCTTCCTCTGAGCGTGATCAGCACTTCTGTACTCCCTGCCACAAGCTGTGGGTACTCGAGCGCAAGTGCCGCAGGGCTCTACGGTCGCCAGGCGCTGCTGGCAGGGCGGGTTGTCGACCACCTCCAGGCGGTGTTTTTGCTTGGTAGACCACATGCACCCCACGTGGAGAAGTAGGACATCCGAGCGTGTTGACGTGGTAGCCGTGCGGCCCGCACGGGGTTCCCTTCAGCGGAGAACCATTGATGTGGGTGCTGGGCTTGGACGTTCCCCTGGCCGCCGTATAGCCTTCTCTTCAATCTGACCGTAGAATTTTTTTCCAAACTTCAAAGTGAACGTTAAGGATTACTTAGATGAACATCGGCAAGCACTCCCAAACTTTCCAGCAAGTGTGACAGCAATAGAACTTAAAAGCTGAGCACCACGGAAGGGACAAAATGCAACACATGAGATGCATTGAGTGTGCAGCACAAGAAAGGCGTAGTTTTTCGTTTGTTTGCACTGTATTGAACATGGAGAATATATAAGCACCTTGACTATATGTTACCACACTAGACACTTGGATAAGTTTTGATATGGCGTAAGATTGTTTGATCATTCTTTGTTTGCTCAAATTGTTCATTTTCAATGCAACATTTACAACCCCTGCTGTAGTGTAGGAGAGCCAGGTAATGAGAAATTTCACCTGGGCGAGTGACATAGTCATCATGACTGCGTGTGATTTTATAAGATGATGAGCAACCCTTTTTTAGTTTCATCTTTGGAACGTTTTCTGCTGCTGTAGCAGGTGCCTTCTTTAGCGGGTGCTTTCTTTACCGCTCTTAGAACCTGGCTGGCAGCGCGCTAATGCGGCCTATTTGCCAATGGGCATCAAAGGAATACGCCTTTCCATTTTTTGGTCTTCAGCTTCACCGAGTACTCGACAAGTATCCGGGTAACATTCCACATAAACAGTGGACCAGGGCGCACAGCTTTCCAAGATTGCCTTCGTTGCATACCAGCCTTAGACATTGCGCCGTTTTTCTAAGAAAACTTTTGAGGCACTATTTGCAGGTGTAAATAGCTACTAACCACTTCAAGTTTATTTACCTGCATTATTTGTGGACAGCTACATCTCAATGCTGCCTTGTTTCTTCTTCCTTTCTTTTTTGGTGCCAGTATGAACTTTGGAACAAAGAGAAATAAAAGAAGGTGCCTGGAGCAAAGAAGCGTAGCATGCGTAAAGGGTACCTAAGCAACAGGCCTACATGATTTTGGGGCCCCTTTTAAGGGACACCGAATTTATTTATCTATTCCATTCATTTATAAAAACTGCAGGCCACAAAAAATGACCCAAGCAGGAGTGAGAGGTGTGACAACGACAAAAATATGAGCAATTACATAGTTGTACAGGTGGACAAAAAAGAACAGACAGGTTTACAAAATACTCACAAGTAACATAAATCACACTTCAAAGTAATTTTTAAGTGATTTTAGTACATTTCCAAACTCAAAAATATGGTGCGGCAGTTTGTTCCAGTCTGTTATTGTGTGAGGTAAAAAAGAGTACCTAAAGGTGTTGGTGCGTGCAGATAGGTGTAAAGTTGGAAGAATGGTAAAACCCGAAGATAGCGGAGTGCGAACGTGCGAAAGATCCATAATACTGTTTTCCTTGATAGGCAAAAAATAAATTTAGTTGAGGATAGTAAATACAGGAACGGCTCGGACGGGGACGGGGGGCAGCTGCCTATATATCGTGCGTCGCGCTCGTGGCTGTTGCGCGTGACTAGCCCAGCGAACGGGCGACCGGCTGTCGGGCTTCCTTATTGTGTCGCTATCCGCGACATCCTGCTCCCCCCGCCGGCACACCATTCTGAAAGCCACACCATCCGCTGCCACGATCAACGTTACTGAGGCATGGGGGCACTGCTCACGATGCGTGCACACGATGAGTGGTTGCCTGCGACTAGCTCCTAGCCATGCCGCCCTGTACTGGCTATACGCACGTGCCTGCGAGCGGCACACGAACGAGACTACCCCCCAGCCGGAATTCCATACTCGACGGAGACAGGGCTAACCAGGACACCAGTTGCCAAACCGCGTTGACATAATCGTTTCTAAATCGATTCGTGCGGCACGTACGCACGAGCTGACGCCACGGCCAGTGCGTTGAGACACCAGGACGCCGCACTGTCGGGCCACAACACGCTGTTGTGCAGTACCAACACGTCTCATGGGACTATCTATCTTCGTGTCTTCGTAATTCCACTGTTTACCCCTCACGCTACCTAACAACAGTGGCTACGGAATTCCAATTCGCCAGTTTGCTTTGAGCGAAATTACTAAATCCTGCACTAGTAAATAAACGGGCACTACAATGAACCAAACGTGTCGTACCAACAGCAGTACGCATGGTACATCTATGTTTACGTGTCTTTCGTAACTTCCAGCTGTTTACCCCCCCTTCTTACTGCTAGCTAAAGAATGTGTCTTACGTGGAAATTCCATTTTTTCCTAAGTATATGATAATTAAGCGAAATTTATTTAAAATTGTGACAGCTAGTAATATTCTAACGAGGCAATCTTTAGAATGAACCAAATGTGTGTTTTGTCTGCATGGCCCCTTTAGTACAGCAACACTAACTACCCAGAAAATATCTTCAAGAGACGCGACAGGAAAAAACTTGGGGAACCCCCCCCCCCTCCTACACACACAGATACATAGCAAATTACAAGCAATGTTTCCAGCCAACAATTGCAGTAACACCGCAAAAGATCACGTACCCAAGAACAACGTTAAAAGAAGATAGGCAACGCGGATATTGTTAAAAAGAACAAAGTGCGGTTACTCAGCGTCCTTAACTTTTGCTCATGAAAAAAAAAATTGGTGTACTTTTTGATTGTGCCTTGCACATACAGTCTACTCATAATATTTCAAACTACCGGACATCGCGAGTATGTTTGAATGATCACAGTTCACATATACATATCTCCAGGCATGAAGACAGCGCATGTAGTTATTTCCCAGTGATGCGAATCACATTTTGAAGCATTTTTATACCTCAACTACACGAAGCAAACAAAGCAGAGGGGGAAAGTCCACAACAAGTTTATTGGCCATTTACTGCTAATAAAACCTTTCCAAACAAGAAAGCAGGTGCTGGCATAATAGGATTGGTCAATTCAAACCACTCCACTCCCGTCAAAAATGACCGCTTTGGAAATCACCAAAGTATCAATGCGGTCTCCTTTTAATACTGACTGTGGTTAAGAAAGTTTCATTACAGCAAAATATTGCTTGATCTGTCAGGTATGTTTACAAGCAAATCATTTCGTTTTCTAAGTCTTGATGTGCTTATATTTAGGTTAATCCTTTAATAGTGATATATCAACACTAAGTTTTATCTGGTGATGCTAAAGCAGCGGATGTTTTCCGGTATGGACAAGTGAAAAGTATGAATGGACTGAATGACTGCGTTCGAATGATGTGGCCTTTAAATGCATTGAATGAGTAAAAGCAGGCTAAAAATTTTGAATTTCGTTTGAATAAACAGGAAGTACAAATTCTAAGCTTGTAGTGTACTGTATCTTGAAAAAGTTGCCAAATAAGGCTTGTCCTCCTATAGTTACAACTCCCTTCTAACTTTAAGAACTTTCTAGGAAATTTTCCGGCAGTGCAGGTGTCCGCAACATAGGTGCATAACTAGCCTGTCCCCACTTTTAAATGAGCAGCAGATTGATGTTTGGATGGAATGCTTCCAGTGCTGCGAAGCAAATAGAGATGAGGGCCTGCAATACATTCCCATACCTGTGTTACAAGCTACTATTGGCAACGGTAGGATGGTAGCTCGGTACCTTTGATGTCTTTTCCATAAAACAAAAGAAATGCTTTACTTTTGGACTCTGCTTTCTGCGTATCTTGAATATGTTCCCAATGAAGATTTCAAGAACGCCATAATAAAGTGTTGTTTACCTGCAAGCGTTTATGATATCATAAATTGAATGTGAACACTCATGTGTAGTAGGTAGGCAGGTATTATAATAAGTAACATGTTCAAGGTTAATTTTTTGCATGCCTAAATCAATCAGCCTGCTGTTTCCTAGTGCAAAAAAGTTTCCGTATGCTTGGGTACTCTATGTAGTGTTTTGTACCCTGACGTCATGTATTCTACAATATTCATATATTTCATGCTGCATGCACTGCATGGTGCGTTCTGCAGGCTATACTTGCTAGCAGCTTCAACGGCATATTGTATATGTCTTGTGATGCTATACAATGCACACTACATATCTTTTAAACTCTGTGAGACATTTTTACATAATTCATAACATATATCCTAGGGGGGGGGGGGGGGGGGGCTCCGAAGAAGGAAAAACTTTTGATTCAAACCTTCGTAACCTTCTACTAAGCAAAGAAAATCGTGTGTTCATCATTCTGATTCGGCGTGTTCCATTTTTCTTCTCTGACTTCCCGTGTTCATTGTGCACTGTCCGAGTAGTATTTCCTGAAGGCGCATGGCTGGAAACCACTCTGACTTCATGTGATGGGCAATCCTGAAGCTGCTGTATGTGTTATTGTGATATGCAACAACTTTGTTTAAATCACGAGCACGAACAAGACAGCAGGGGAAACGCCGCAACCTGGCGTGACCAGATAACATCACAAGCGCTTGGCCAAGGTTAAGCCAGAGGCATCTGCCGCGAGAGAAGAAATTGCGCGACCGCCCCATTCGCCATTTCACTACGCAGCCAGCAATGAATTGCTACAGCTATCAGTTCGTCCATTAGGTGCCGCTACCCTCTCCTTCGCTGTCGCAGCTACGAAGCCTTGAAGTCCGCTTTTCATTAAGATAATATCTGGTCGCTCGCCCACGCTTGCCTCGTTTCCACTCTAACATAATTTCGTCATTAAATTGATCACCTAGCGTTGTCTGGCGGTGCACGCGCTGTCATTTGGTTGGAGCGATTAATTTTCAACTTTACCAAGTGCATGGAAAACGGGTGCAACCGCACGAACTGTTTCACAGCCCACTGGGCGGTGACCTTACGTACGCACATGTTACAGTGGTATGTAATTGCTGTTTTTGCGACCGCAAAAGGAAGAAGTTGAAAATTTTTCTCAGCTAGGCACTTTAATTTTGCGTCTAGCATTCTGTCTAGACGAAACGATAGCAAGTGTTAAAGTTGCGTTCATACGGAATGCTAATGAGAGCTTAGCGTTCCGTCCAGAAGGAACGGACATGAAATGTGTAGAGTTCCGGCCAGACAAATGGAAAACCAGCTTATTAGACGCTATTTGCAGTCCCGGCATTTGTTGTAGAGGTTACGCCTCGGCTTACGGAAGTTACATTTGCGGGTTCTATCCCCCCCCCCCCCCTCATGCTTGCTTTTCTTCGTGTCCGTGGCTTAGCATGTCTATTTGTATTACCTGACTTCCCTGCCGCTTCAGAGCTCAAGCAGTGAGAGCAATCGGTCTTGATTTTTAATCAACCGGCATCATCGCTACCCCTCACTAAAGCCAAGGACGACGTAGTCATCGCCAGGGTTACGTTCGATCATCTGTAATTATTAATAGTATTAATAATTACCTGTGATTCCGGCTAGTCAGTGCGCGGAAGCGGCTTGGCCAGTTGGGTAAAGGTCAAGCAAGACTGCTCTCGCTGCGTATTGTGATGCGGGCGCGATCGAGGTACGGCTTGGAATTCCGTTTGACGGAGTTACACTTAGTCCAATAATCTGTAATTATATTAATGGGGATTAATAAGTAACAGGTAGTCTGCCTCGTCAATGAGCGGTTCGGCCGGTTGGGTAAAATCGATCAGGAGTGCTCTCACCCGAAGTAGGTTTTCCCGGTAGGTACCTTTAGTGACAGGTGCGTTCCGTCTGTGGGAAATTTGCATTTGTTATCGTTCCGTCTGGACGGAATGCTAGACACATTCTAATAACTCCAATTTCCCAAGTTTCTGCGCGCAATGCTTTTTTTTTCTTCACCGCAAAGCAAGCGTGCGCTGCGCACACTGCAGTGCCAGCAGCGTTGGGGCCAGCGTATCAGCCACAAGCGAGGCGTTCACTGCAGCGTGTAAAGCGCAGTTTACACGTGACGTTACTAAACTAAACCATCGCAAACTAAACCAAACAGCGCAAACATCACTGGAAGGGGATTCCGCGCAAAAATGGCGCTGAAATCCGCTTACTTCGATGGTAGGGATGTAGTGACAAGGATAAGTCGTGCAGGCATCAGCAGTCGCATGAGTATATCGTTTCATAGAAGAGCGACTGTGCTTATTATATATGTCTGTGGTTGCCTAACTTAATAGGCGTTTTCGCATCCGGCATTACCAATGGTGCTGGGTGCGTTACGCAGTAACCAATAAAATGGTTACTGTAAGTGCTGAACACATGTGCTGCTAGGCAACCGTAATAAGATTACATTAAAGATCCCTGAAACAGCTTAAAGCTGTAGGTGAAAGTGTTTCAACCGCAACGTGCAACACAATAAAACAGGCAAGAATATTTGATCAACCAAAAAAAGCCTCAACACCGCGAACACACCGCATGACAATGCACAGCCGCAGTGAACCGCAGTGTGTGGATACTTCTGCAACCTCATAGCAGGCAGAATTGTTTGATGCAGCCTGCTACCCCGTTGATCAGAATCTTTCGAGCTGTTCTACCGATGCAAGACGGGAAAGTACAATGCAATATTTTTCAATCCATTAGGTGCAAATTTATCGCAGGTGCATAAACAAAACACTGAAGCTACAGCATATATAATGGCACTGTTAGGCGACATTGGCATGGTGGAAGACAATACCCTGCGTTACGCCTTCGTGCATATGTTTTTGGAGGAAGCGACGGCGTGAATAGGAAGATACGCAAGGCTGCACGATCGAACCGATATTCAATGGGCAGCGAGGACGCACGACTCTCTCCAAGAGCTGGTGGCACCGTGAACATCTCTTTTCAGTAGTGTTCCACTTGTGAATGCGACTTCGGGAACAAATTGGCCTAAAAGATTACGCAGGCTACTTCTTCTTCGTTGTTTTAGTTCAGTAAGCACGTCCACCAAAGTTGAGATGGTTGTATATGGTACTAGTAGTTAAATGACGTGAGCAGAAGCGTAATGAGGGGGCTGATAGGGCTTCAGCCACCTCCCCCCCCCCCTACCCCTAGTATTTTGTGGCGCTCTTATGCACGGCAACCAACTGCGCCGGACACCATCCTAGGATCTGTCTGAACCCCAGGCATTCTGTCAAGAAAGTGCACCTACTCAACCATGGGGGCCCGTTTCCCTCCTGGCATGCCTAACTCCTATGTAAGGCCTTCCTCCACGGGGGTGTTCTGCGAGATCGTGCTCCATGACGTGACGGAGAGTCGCTGCTCAGAACAAAGTAGGGGAGTTTCGCGGCGGAAACCACAGGCCTGGCTGCTTTGGCACCTCCATGCAACCAGGGCCGCCGCCGAAAAACCAGTACGCTAGAAAGTTCGGACATAGCCTCCCCCCTTTCTACATGTTGCGAATTTACCTGCGAAATCGCTACTGCGGCGCCGTTCGGGCGGCAAAACGATTACAACAGCGACCAAAAATAAGTCTTTCTGCCATAATAGTTGCGCCACCGCAGCGAATTCACACGTAAATTCGCACCATATAGGACGGGCTTTCTGTATAAATATGCACTTTGTTGCCAGTGACACTTTTTTTTTGCCATGATTAATGTCAAATCTTCTCGCTTTTTTCACAACTGTAGGATTTGGTGCATTTTTGGGAGACTAATTTTGGTGAAATTATCCGCAGTAAGCTAAGACTATCTAGCTGCTCCTACACAATGTATCGGCATTAGACAGCGGTTTTAACTTATTTGCCATAGCCGTGGTATGTGTGCAAAAAGATAATTATAGGATCTTGGATGACTACGCGACCATAAAATAAAATGTCCACCGACAAGTTGTTTGTTAATTTGGTTCTGCTCACATTCATAATGTGTCCTCTCGGTGTTTTGTTAGTTTTTGCTGAATTAGTTTGCTTGCATTTTTGTTCCTTCCCTGTTTGTTAAACATATATGCTGAAATATTTGTTCTTCATTTCCGTATTTAAGTGTCATGTTTGATGATGTAGAGAAAACAGAGAATAGCAAGAGTTATTCTGCCACATTTCCCGGAGCAGGCGAATACAGGTGTGATGAAATTTATTATTTCCCTTGTTGCAGTTAATAGAGTTACGTGGCGGCAGGACAATTATGAGGCGAACCATGGGCGATGGTGAAATGATGTATTTACAAGATGTTGCCGGAGAGCGGTGCGATCTATTTACCAGCGGCCATGATCGCTCGAGTAACGAGCCCGTGCCATCTACTGTTTCCTCGCCGTCAACGATGGGTCCCATGGAGCTATGCGCAAAGGTCCACTTGCGCTTCCCGTAACATTACCCCCTCATCGAAGGCAAACGTCCCGGTCGAGGAACTTGGACGGGTGCACTGAGATGGGATGACAATATACACTGAAGTCCTTGTCGCCATGGGTGATGATGAGCTTGACGAACATTGGCACCGGAACAGCTGTGCCCGCCGACAGAATGAAGGAAAGTCCGCTGCCCCCGGATACACTCCAGAGAACGGGGCAGGGGAACGGCGTCGTCTCGTCTGGTCTCGGCGGGTTGTGGCTGGGGACGCGGGGCTTGGGAAGTGGTGCATTCGTGTCTCACCGGGCTGGGGCAGCCGACGCGACCCAAGAGCTTCGAGGTGATGCCTTCAGAAGCCTAAACGGGGCAATGCTGGGGCCAAGATGGGGACGAACCCGCACCTCTCACCAAAATGTTACGTGGCGGCAGGACAATGATGAGGCGAATTATGGGAGATGGTGAATGATGTATTTACAGGATGTTGTCGAAGAGCGATGCGATCTATTTACAAGCGGCCATGATCGCTCGAGCAACGAGCCCGTGCCATGTACTGTTTCGTCGCCGTCAACGATGGGTCCCATGGAGCTATGCGCAAAGGTCCACTTGCACTTCCCGTAACAATAGAAATAAATTTGACTTAATAGTTGCAGTTAACAGTCATGTATATTGTCAGTTATGGTTACTTATTATACAAATTTTTATTCCTTTGAAAAATTGTATGGAGGAGGTCGAGGATGCAATCTCAGCCCCCCCCCCCCCCCCCCCCCAAACCAAGAGCAAAATATCTGAACTGCGCCCCTAGAGGTGAGTATCATGTTTTCCCCACGCTATCCCAACGTGAAGCCACTGCTATAGCCTACATTTAACATAGAAAGGATGGTCTTGAGCAACTAACTTTCTAGCCCTTATCCCCACTGGGTCACACTCACTATCCAAAGAACATCTTCCATGGTACTGCAACTCATTCTCCACGCCAGTGTTTTTCTTCATTGTGCGGATGAATGTACAGCAAGGTCTTCTCACTATAGCATTTCCTTCGCTGCAATCAGCATCTCCCCAAGAGGTTTTAGTTTTTTTCTTGCTGGGGGGGGGGGGGGGGGGTTGGCACTTGCTATAATTGTGTTGTTTTTCACGCGTCTTAATGCGTAGCTTTCTTTGCCGAGTGCCCCCCACAGCCAGGACCGTGTAACGCCCTGCATTTCCACAAAAATGCAGGTATCGCGGAAGTTACAACTGTAATCGCTATAATGGCGTAAATGGAGATAACCGGTCACACAAAATTTGGAAAAACTAAAAAGCAAGAAAAAAAATGCTCCAATCCACACTGTGAAGGTGGTTGGAAGGCAAAGCTTTAAATGACACCCACAACAATAGCTCATGCGGCGTCACTTGAATTCACACACATGGCTCTACAAAGATTGAAACGAGAAATTCTGCCAGCCGTTACTTGGGATTCCCGCCAAAGAGCGCACGCACCCTCCCCTCCAGAGCCGTTACCTGGGATTAGCGTGAGTGTTGTCCCGAACGAACGTGCGTCGGCGGAAACAACAACGAACAGGGAACCGTTTCTGTCGCCTTCAAAGCGCCCTCCCCCTCCTGAGGTGCTAAATGAAAACCAGGCCAAAGCAACCTTCACTACAGCAGACGACAAATTCGTCACGCCGGTGCGCCCACTGCTGTGAGCAAGAACTTGCGCGGGGAACGCTGGGTAACCATTCTCAGCGCCAACCTACACTGTACTCCGTGAGTGAACCCCCCGCACCCACCACCAACCCTCCTTCTTCCGCCGCCGCATTGGGAGTTCCTTGTCCGCATGCTACGAAAGAACCGTTGCCTGAAAGACCTAGAAAAGCTTTGCTTTACTATAAATTACGGAAAATGACGAAACCTGTGACGCCCTGTATTTCCACAACATTGCCGGTTTCGCAAGAGTCACACCTGGAATCATTATAAAAGCGTACATGGAGATAAATTGTATAACAAAATTTTGAAAATAAAAAAAAGGAAAGCTATAAAATAATTACGGGAAATGGCGAATAGTGTAACGCCCTGTACTTCCACAATACCGCAGATTTCGCGAAAGTTATAAATTTAATCGTTGTAATAAGGAGAATGGAGATAATCAGTCCGACGAAATTTTGGAAAACTAAAAATTAAGACAAATATTTTAAGAATATGGTAAATGTCAAAACGTATACACCATGCTATTTCCACAATAATGCAGATTTCAGGAAGGTCCGAATGTGTTCGTCATATAGCGTAAATGGCCATAATTGGTCGAACGAAATTTTCAAAAACCAAAAAATAAGAAAAATATCAAATAATTACGGAAAAAGGTGAACCGTGTAACGCTCTCCATTTGCGCAATAATGCGTTTTAGAAAAGTTTCATATTTAGTCGTTGTAATAACGTAAATGGAGAAAATTGGTCAGACGAAATTTTGAAAAACCAGAAAATACGAAAAATATTAAATAATTGTGGAAACTGTCAAAACGTATACTGCATGCTATTACGAAAATATTGCACATTTGGCGAAAGTTCCATCGATAACTGTTAAAATAGCGTAAATGGAGATAATTGGTCGAAAGAAATTTTGAATAAAAATAAGAAAATTATCAAATATTTACTGAAAATTGCGAACTGTGTAACTGTCCGTATTTCCACGATATTGCATCTTTCGCGAAAATTGCCCTGTAATTGTTACAATCACAGAAATGGAGACAATTGGGCGAATGAAATTGTGAAAAACTAAAAAAATAACAAAGATATAAAATCATTACGAAAGATGGCGAGCAGTGTAACGCCCTGCATATTCACATTAATGCAGATTTCGCGGAAAGTACCAAATGTAATCGTTGCAATACCGTAAATGGAGATAATTTTTCGAACGAAGTTTTGAAAAACTCAGAAATGAGATAAATATTAAAAAATTACCCAAAATGTCAAAACGTAAACCACATGGCATTTCCACAACATTGCAGATTTCGCTAAAGTTCCACCTGTAATCGTTAAAATAGCGTAAATGCAGATAATTGGTTCAACAAAATTTTGAAAAACTGAAAATGAAGAAAAATATTAAAAAAATACAGAAAATGTCAAAATGTATACGACGCGCCAGTTCCACAATAATGCAGATTTCAGGAACGCTACACCTGTAATCGTTATAATAGCGTAAATTGGGTTAAGTGGTTAAACGAACATTTGAAAAACTACAAAAATAACAAAATTATAAAATAATTAGGGTAAATGGCGAAAAGTGTAACGCCCTGCATTTTCGCAGTAATGCAGATTTTGCGGAATTTGCAAATGTAATCGTTGTACTAACATTATGTCGATAATTGATCGGATGAAAGTTTGGAAAACTAAAAATTACAAAAAATATTTAAAAATACGGAAAATGACAATACGTATGCAGCATGCCATTTCCACAATAATGCAGATTTCAGGAAAGTTCCAAATGTATTCGTCATAATAGCGGAAATGCACATAATTGGTCAAACGAAATTTTGGAAAACAAAAAAATAAGGAAGATATATATAAAAATATCTTTCATCATAAAAGGAAATATAAAATCATTATGGAAGATGGCGAACTGCGTAACACCCCGCATTTTCACGTTAATGAAGATTTCGCGGGAAGTTCCAAATGTAATCATTGAAATACCGTAAATGGAGATAATTTTTCGAACGTAGCTTTGAAAAACTAAAAAAATGAGATACATAATAAACAAGTACCGCAAATGTCAAAATGTACAGAACATGGCACTCCACAATATTGCAGTTTCGCGAATGTTGCACCTGTAATCGTTATATTAGCGTAAATGCAGATAATTGGTTCAACGAAATATTGAAAAACTGCAAATTAAGAAAAATATTTCAAAATACAGAAAATGTCAAAAGGTACACGGGCGTGCCATTTCCATTATAATGCAGACTTCAAGAAAGTTGCACCTCTAATCGTTATAATACAGTAATGGAGATGGATGGTTGAACGAACGTTTAAAAAACTAGAAAAACAACAAGAATAAAAAATAATTAGGGAAAATGGCGAACCGTGTAACGCCCTGAATTTTCACAATACTGCAGATTTTGCTGAATTTGCAAATGTAATCGTTGTACTAACGTAAATGTCGATAATTGATAGGACGAAATTTTTGAAAACTAAAAATTAGAAAAAATATAACAAAGGCGTAAAATGTAAAAAAAAGCATACAGCATGCCATTTGAACAATAATGCACATTTCAGGAAAGTTCCAAATGTATTCGTCATAATAGCGTAAATGGACATAGTTGGTTGAAAGAAAATTTGAAAAAGAAAAAAAAGAAAAAATACAAAATAATTGAGGGAAATGGCGAACCATGTTACGCCCTGCATTCTCACAATATAGCATATTTCGTGACACTTCCAAACGCAGTTGTTGTAATAACGTAAATAGAGATAATTGGCCGGACGAAATTTTGAAAAACTAAAAATAAGAAAAGTATTTAAAAATGCGGAAAATGTAAATGTATACCGCATGCCATTTCCACTATAATGCAGATTTCAGGACAGTTTCACATGTAATCGTTATAATAGCGTAACTGGACATAATTGGCCGAACGAAATTTCGAAAAACTAAAATAACAAAAAATTATAAAATAATTCTGGAAAATGGCGAACCGTGTGATGCCCTGCATTTCCACAATAACGCATTTCTCGGAAAAGTTCCAAATGTAATCGTTGTAATAACGTAATGATATAATTGGTCGGACGAAATTTTGAAAAAACCAGAAAACAAGAAAAATAATAAAAAAATTACGGAAAATGCCAGAACGTATACCGCATGGCTTTCGACAATCAGGCAGATTTCTGCGGAAGTCCCATGTGTAATCGCTATAATAGTGTAAATGGTTATCATTCGTCGAACGGAATTCTGAAAAGCTGAAAATATAAAAAAAATATAACCATTACGAAAAATGACGAACAGCGTACCGCCCTGCATTTCCACAATAATGCAGATTTCGTGAAAGTATAGCGTAATTGCAGGTAAATCGTCGGACAGGATTAAAAAAAATGCCTCTAAGAAACTGATACTTGAGACAGGTGGCATAAGAAGTCTGCGCATTAGTAGATAATTCTCTGAATTTCTGCTGACTTTTTACATATAAAAACAGCCCTGAAGACGGGACACAAAGAGGCAATACACACATAGTGCTGTTTTTCACACTTCATACAAAAATAGCGCTCAAAAACCAACGAGCCCAAGCACTTCCATTGTTTCTCACGTTGGCGGCATGCCCGCCTTGTTTTGCACTCTTTATCATCTATCCAATAATCCTGACTTCGAAACTGGAAGCGCGTATTGTGCAGCCTCTTGTGTTGTCTGCTTGTCTGCTTCTTGCACTGTTTACACAGCTGGTACCTGTAGTAAAATGTATGTCACGCCTTTAGGTTTTGCAAAACTTGGGTATAGATGTTCAGGGCACGATAATATTAACTCAACATCTAGCACACTAACGTGATTGGCTACACAAAGCGCTTCAGCAACATACGATATTCCATGATTCTACATTTCTCATGAAGGTCACACAGTTATGATCTGCTGCACAAGCCGTTGCGCTGCTGACCCCAAGGACGCGGGTTTGATTCCCGGCCGCGGCGACCGCTTTTCTGGTGGAGGCGAAGAGCGAAAACGTTCGTGTGTTCGAGAATAGGAGGCACATTAAAGATCCCCACGGGGTGAAAATTAATCCGGAGCCCTCCACTACGGCACGCCTCATCACCTCGGTAGTGTCCGCGCGCATAACCCCCAAACTCAGTCAATATGATCTGCTGCTTGCTGCCGTTTTGAAATCTTGATTTGAATCAAAAAGAAAGTAAATACGCAGTACATACAGCGACTTAACAACGTAGTCAAAGGGTCGTCTTTCACAAAACCATACCAGTTTGGTTATTAAAGACGTAAAATGCACACAGAATTAGGGAAAAATGATTCCAACCTGTTCCGGAATAGCTGCAGAATAAGGAATAAATGAAGCCAGCTTGTGTACATGGCAACGATAGCGCAGAAACACTGTTTAGTTGCTGCAGTTTAGGCAACCATCCCCGGGTGAGAAAAATTAATACTGACACCTTCGCACGCACTTTAAAACTCTGTTCCACTTCGGAACACTTGCATTGTTGGAAGAGGTAAATAACATGAGCCTTCATTTTCCCACTCGTACCTGGGTACATCGGGAAGAAAAACCTGGTTGACACTCTGTCTTAAAGCAGGCGGGGATCAGTCATCGCAGGAGACCAGTGTTGTGGACGTGTAATGTACACCCACGGTGCTTAGTAATACCAGAGTCCTTCAATGCTTCTCTGGTCATAAAACTCCCGGCCAAGTTTTGTACGGGGACAAAGGCTACCGCGAGGGGCGCAACCGCAGATCGGAGTGCATCGGGCGGCCGCCGCTGCTCTGTAGCCAGACCGGCAGGCAGGAACGCAGTAGCAGCATGCCTGTTCGCACCAAATTTTTTCGCCACTCACAAAATGATAAGTCCACGACACGTAAAGCGAGAGCGCACTGCTGATAAGGCGGCGAGCGTCTGTTTTACTCCGTGGTCCGTTCCCTGCCAAACGCGCTCTGACGACGCCCCCGGCTGCCCTCCGATCAACACCAGCGCCACGGCGCGGCAGCGTACGAAGCTCTCCCATAGCGTGATGGCGAAGTTTCATGACCAGAAAGGCATTGAAGGACTGGTAATACCGTCACGTAGCCAAAGACGACGCCGGTTTTATCAAGTAACAAAGCGCACTGGAGTGAGCTTGTGCTCCACAAGAACTCAAAGAAAATACAGGCGACATGGAAACAGTCAACGAACTGGCGCGAAGAGACTGGCATCATCGGCAAATCGAATGCCGTGGTGTTTGCCTCGTCAGCATTTCTCCTTCGGCGTTAACCCTTCGACAACTTCCCAATCAGACATAGAGCGTTGGCGATCCAAGACGGACATTCCATTCTAGTAACGACCGGCAATACGCTCTGCCTATCAAAACAGATAACCTGCGCGGCATACAGAAGGAACACGGAAACGCTCGCTTCACGGTTAACTTAGATAAGACAACTGGGAACGGGCAGAGGTTGCTAACAAAACCAACCAACAAACAAACCAGTGAGTTCAATTCACGGCATTACAAAATCCTCCCTGTTCTGTGGCATTACACCCTTCTAAGATTGCATCGAGCCGATGCGAAAAATGAAGCGGTGGGTGAAACGCAAGAAGTCCCTTATCTTGCTCAAAAGCGCTTGATTCAAACTACGTGGACGACTTCGGGCCGCGTGCGTCGTCGAGATATGGCGGAATCACCGGCTGGGGCAACCTCGCAGATGAGTGGGCCAACACGCCAGTTATTTCTGTAGGGTCCGAAATACCACCGCAGGAGCTATTCACTGAGTCCGCGTCGTCGATTGGGTGCCAAACCCAGCCAAGATTACCAGGGTGATACTCGGCGTCTCGATGTCGGATGGTTAGCATCCGTCATCTACCAGCTGCTGGTCCGTTGTACAAACTCGAGTGAGCTGGCAGGCTTCCTATTTCGTACAAAAAACAACGCTCAAGAGGGACACAAATAGCGAGGCTACACACACATAACGCTGTATTGTGTAGCCTCCTTTGTGTCTCGTCTTCAGCGATGTTTTTGTATGAAGTGTGGACCAGCCCAAACACTTCCAAGGCTCACTACGCCCGCTGTAGGTATCCATGGACGTCGGCGTTGAGATCGTCCGTCCCATGTTGACCATTCACAAGCTCGAAAGCAGTCATCTGCGTGGTATCTGGACAGCTGTATTGCACGCAAACGTAACAAAAGGGAGTATTTTCGTCCGACACGTTATGTTTAAACGGCGACGTACATAGCATATCCGCGATCGTCTTGTTCAGGAGTTCGGTTATGCTGTTCGTCTGTGGGTGGTACGGCGTTGGTCTTCCGGTGATCCGTGTTGCTGTAGCGTAGGACGCCTTGCATGACCATTGCAGTGAATGCCGTTCCGCGGTTCGTGCTTGGAACCTCAGGGGCTCCATGTTGCAGCACAACTTGGCGAATGAAGAATTTTGCGACTTCTTCAACGTCCTCTGGGAAAACCGGCTGTGTAATGCTTAGTGCGTCATGTAGTCTATCCCTACAACAATCCAGCTGTTCGCGGTTCGTAACGCGGGGAACGGGCCTAGAACGTTCATTTTTGATCTGTTGCCAGTGCTTCAATGGCACGGCCATAGGCCTGCAGCAGTCCATGGACCTTTTTGTCGGAGGTTTCCTCCACTGGCAGTCACGGCGGCTCCAAACGCGGTGGGAGACTGCCTGATTTATGGCGGGACCAGTAGTATCTCGTCTTGACCTTCCCGAGCGAAATGCCGTGCCAATGTACCCTGATTATAGGTCGTCGTGGCCTGCTTGCAAAACTTCGTCACGAAAGCGGGCGGGGATGACGACAAGGTACTTCCTCCTTATTGCATGGTCAAAGTTCTTCTTCCCTAGCACCGAATCTTTCAGGCACAAGACAGCGGAGTAACGCTTAAGTGTCCTTGACAAGGCCATAATCCATACTTTGAGGTAGTCGATGATGTCCTCAACTCGGGGTCGACCTGCTGCTGAGCGGTTAAGTCACTTTTAGTCCCGGTGCCGATGGGACATGGCGTATTCGTCGAAGTCCTGCGGCGGCCGTTCGGCAGGGCGGCTGACAGGCAGTTGGCATCCCAATGTTTTCTGCCCGGTTTGTAACGATGGCACTGTCAAATTCCTGCAGGCGCAGACTCCACAGCCCAACACGGCCAGCGAGGGTCCTTCAAGATTGCAAGCCAACACATCGCATGGTGCTCTGTTACCACATCACACAGGCTGCCATCGATATATGCGAAATTTAGAAAGGGTCTATAATATGGCCAGGCACACGTTCACTGTGTCGCAATAGTTTTTACCCTCTTTTGATAAGCCGCGGCTGGCGTAAGCGATTACTTTTTATTGGAGCCCTCCAAATATTTCGAAGCCTTCCGAAATTATTCCGTAGCCCTCCACTACGGCGCGTCTCATCGCCTGTGTAGCGTCGGAGCGTTAACCTCATATTCAATCAATCAATCAATTACCCTTTGATTGTGGCATCTCTCCTTCAGGCCAATTTTCTCGTTTTTCAACTACTTTTTGTGAAGCGGGCATAGTGCCCCCTCAAAGATCCCGATTCTTCTCCAATCACCAAAGATATATGTTCAAGGAATAACAAGAACCTATCTTTTTTTTTCTTCCAGGCTTACGATCGTGAGAAACGAGAGAAGGAACCACCACTGTATCCCTTTGAAAACAGGATTGCAATTCCACTGGCCATTCTGTGCCTCATTACCGCGGGTCACCCTTGGTTATTGAGGAGTAGTCGTGTTTTTTAGTACGAAGCAATATACTTATACCATCCGAGCAAAGTTTCGCAGCGATGTCAGCAGAAAACTATGACCATTAAGAAGGCAGGCAGATATCTACGCAGGGGGGAGTGGTCATACCGGTAAAAAAGTACGGTTGCGTAAGCTACTCCGAGTGCAAAAGTACCCAACAACGCAGAAATCAGGTAGTCACGTCACCACGCTTTCATATATAAAAAGGGAGGACTGGTATAGCAGATCCTTCAGTTCATTCTAGGCTACCTTTGGTAGACCAGGGAAACTAAAGATGACAGAAAAACAGCCAGAAGAGCAGAATATAAAGCAGTCATGAATGTTGTTGGGCAGTAAGAGAAAGTTTGGCTAAGTACATTTCACTTCTGTCTGGTTTACTCTTTGCGGAGCCACGTGTGACGATTCAAGTGACGTTGCATGGGTAACGGTTGTTGTTTGTAGTTTACAGCTTCGCACTATAACCACTTTCACAGCGCGAATTGGAGGCACATTTTAATTTTAAAATTATCCTTTCATGGCGTCTATATCTTCAAAGAAACAATGTTCGAGAGTATTCAAGGCATACATCATAAGCTATGCTAAAAGCAAGCTGTTGCAACCCCTTAAACTAATTTATGTACACTGAAATGTTTCCTCTCCACGACCTCACCAGAAAGCGCAGTTTCATTTACCTCAAGATCATGGTTTCATGCAGCAGAGACGCGCGTGTGCTCCTTTCAGCCAATGCGTACCAACGTAGACGCCCCAGAGGGTCACTCGGGTCTGGAGATGTTTTGAAAGCTTGGTGAGTTGCATTCATGTGCTTCAGTGAAACCAGCCTGACGGAAAGAAAACAGAGTGAAATATACACATTCATGCTCGCTGGTGCTCGCAAGAGCGGAGGGTTCTCCATGAGAATGGACTTGTAAAGTCATAAGTGGGATCAGCTGCGCACAAATATGGATGATGAGTCACTGCTTGTTCTTCGACACGTAACTATGCTTTTCCCGGTAACCAATTCATATGGTAATATATTTATTGTAAGGCCACTCTGAGGTATCCTGTAGGAAAACCACGTTTTTTGGGCGACAGAGAGACGCCGAAGTAGTTTCCGCAATCATGCACTCCCGAAACCGAGGAGATTGGTGTCCCTGTACCGGCTCGTCCCTGTACCGGCTGCCCTGAACGCGCGGCTGGAGATCGGAAAAAGACAGCTGACCATCGTAACGAACTCGTAACTCGCCCACATCAAGCTTTTGTTACATCGTAACGAAAGCACGTCGATAGTCGCATCTTTCATGGTGGCGAATCCCATGCAATGCCAACCATTTCCTGACAAAATGTCTGTGAGGCTGTCCGGGGAGGGGGGCCTACCTGTATGCCTGATCGCTGCGATGGTGGGAGGCAGATACTCGCAGCAGATGTAGGTTTTTTGTAGTCTCCTTTTTATGAAAACTGGCGCGGGCTCGTGTGCGCACGTGATACAAGGCCAATGCGCCCTGTGAGGCGTGGGAGCAAATTGCGGGCTAGTGGCTATGATTTACAGCTGTGCGCGCAGACTTCTGAGCCATCCACCGTGCGGAGGCATGCTTGGGGGCTTCTAGACAAGGGAAAGGAACCTAGGCTTTAAACATCACGTAACAGAGGAAACAGAGTGCAAATCCATGAAAGCTAGGTGGATCTACGGAGAAAAAGGCGCTTCCGTACGATGGCGCTTGCGTGATTTACGTGCACCCGTAGCTAGAACAGTTGAACTAGAAATTCTGTAGTGACTGGTATTCACGCTGGGAGTGAGTATTCCATTCTATTTTTATTTCAAACCACAGTACTCTAACCTAATGTAAGCAATTGTATAGTCATCCATTTATTCATGCTGTCAACGATGCCTCGAACTGTTCATTCAACCCACCCTCGCATTTATGAACTTCGCCATTGCCCCCGCTGAACCGCCTGACCAAAGCAACCGGAGCCGTGAGCCGAACCGTTTTCCGATTTCTACCAGACCTCCCTATCTTTAACTGCTCTGATCAATGATGACCGTGGCCTGGAATGCTTCGAGCTGTCGCACAGGCTGCTCTAGTGTCCGTAAAGTAGTTGCAAGCAGAATTTAAGAAAAATATAAATATCCTGTGAGTTTTCCTTGGCCAGTTTGTGTTTTCCTTCGTGGCTCCAGAAAACTGCCAAAATGGCTGCTGATCGGAACGGCCGGAAAGTGGGTAAAAGTCCCCGGACAGCAAAAGGTTTAAAGGTATGCCGCGACGTATGCACATACGTAAGTAAGGATATCCTTTGCGAACAACAGCCATAATTAAGCTTACCAAAAGCAGCGCCACATCAAAACCTCCTTCCCCTGTTGTGCCTTCACTTGACAACTGCTCACGGCAGAATCCGGAATTACTGAGACTGGAATTAGTTTTCACGCCGGAAAGTGGAAACGTCTTCATAGTGATACCACAAGACAACGAGCATGCGTCGTCACGCGCTTTTTTCGTTTTCTCTAATATATTTATAAGCTATAGGAAAGCGTGAGACTGGATTAAATTGCAATCTGTTTTCCTCTTGTGTACATACTACGCGAAAAGAAATGGAATTGTGGTGCGGATGACGCACGGTTTTCGGCGACTGCAGTTTTTTTTTTTTTTTTCAAATTTGCGGCTTTGCGCAGAGACAAGGTTTTATTGTTCTGAGTTAAAATTTGTTTGAAAGCTGAAACTGCACTAACATGCCTAACAGGTAAAAACAAATTTTGCTTTCTGCCAAAAACAAAACAATTAGAAAAAAATTGGAAAATTGCACCAGACGCTTGATTGCCGCTATATTTGACGCCCTCTATCTCCGTATCTGTAATTGTGACGAACTTAAAAGTGATAGGTAATGTAGACCAGATACTTGTAAACATATCTGTAAAATATCGCTTCTATAGAAATAAGAGTCGGATACACAGCAAGAACAATAAGCGCTAGCACAGCTGCGCCTATGACGAGGATGCCCCAAAAAGCGGCTTTGTGGGCGCAACGTTTTTTTTAGCAACAAACGAAGAGCGAGATAACAAAACAAAGTTTTCTTGGTGTGGAGACTGCCGTAACGGATGGCGTGCCGGCCACTTGCCAAAAAGGGAGCACTTGTTGAGAATGAGGCACTTGTTTAAATAATGAAAAAAAAAAAAAACTTCAATTGATTTCAATGTCGGCAAAACACCTACATTTTCAAGAAAACGCCTGTATAGGGCAATTGCCCGGTGTGCATTATAGTTTTAACAAAGTTTCGGTCAAAGCGCGAGCAACCTGACTGAAAAAGACTTAGGCGGCAGCGTTTTGGCACGATTAAAGTGAAATACCGCGAACGCTGGTAATTTGCTGGATGACGTGGCTGACATTCGCAACCATTTCTTTAATATTTAAGCATCTCAAAATACATGATCATAACCATAAAAGTAAAATCAAGTGCTAATAACATTTTCGTCATGAGTTCAACGTGCGCACATTCAAACAAAGCGCACCAAATTTTTTGTAAGGGGCATATGAAAGGCCCCCTTGCTGCTGTGCTATGCTGTACAAACAAAATAGACAGGGCTCCATCATAAAGACTACTAAACAAATTTTAGAAAGCTGAACATGTTAGGCCATTTATTACAACCGACTCTTTACCTAGCCTTGCGGAAAGTTAACACGCCACGACATCTCCTAGGATTGGCGCTTCACAGCCGCTAGTGCAGCATCTCGGTTGTCCATCCGCCGATACTCGCAACCTTATTCGTTATTTTCAATGCCGCTATATCTGCACCCTCGGTGAATACAGATGTCATTTCTTGTTGAAGGGCGCCCAACCTGAGCCGCCTCCGGAATTGCGCATGTCGAGGAGAGGTAGAGAGTTGTTCACGCTAATTACCCTGCGAGATCAATGCACCCTCTCAGTCACACCCACCCGGTACTGGGTTAGTTACGGCAGTCGTCACACCAAGAAATCTTTTTGTTTTGGCACGCTGCTCTATGTTTTTTTTATAAAAGAATCGTTACGCACGCAAAGGCGCGATTTTTGGTACGCCTTCACCGCAGGCGTAGCTGTGCTACCGCTTATTCAGTGAAACATCGCAAATAAAATTAATTGAAAGCACGGATTTTTCTATAGAAGGACGTTGAGGGTTGAAACGTTCTTTGTGCCGCCGCAGAATGCGAACCGACACATTTTACTCAAGTGCGAATCAAGAAAATAAGCGGCAGTAGTGCAGAACACTGCAAGAAGGCGCATCTCGCACGGGTGATTTCGCTCGCTTATAACTTCGGCAAATTTAAAATGATGTAACATGTTTTTCGGCATTCTTCTTTAGCCTCTGGAGAATCCTCTTTTTACCAACCTAGAATAAAATCAAGACAAGGTTTTCTTTTATTTTGATTTTTAAAATTACGCATTTTAAGAAAAGCACTGGAGTCAATCTTCTTTTTCGTATATTTATATTTTTTTCTGCACAAGCGATATCTTGCACATATATTTACAAAAACCTGTTCGACATTACCCATCACTTTCAAGGTGGTCACGATTACAGATACAGAGATGAGCGGCATCGAAGTTGCAGGCAATCTAGCCCCTGTTGGTATTCCACATTTTTTTTAATTCTTTTATTTACGGGAGAACGCAAAATGTCTTTCTGCCTGTATGTAATTTTGGTGTAGTTTTGTTTTCAAGCAAATATTGGTGAGAACAATGACAGCTTGCCATGCGCAATCCCAAAAATAGGAAAAAACTGTAGTCGCCAAAAATCGCGCGGCACCCGCTTAACCTTTGCAATTTTTTTTCTCGCGGAGTACGCAGGCTCGAGGAAAACGCATTACGGTTTTAAGGTATTATATGGCTTGCCCAGAACATAAATATATCGGAAAAAAAAATGCGCGTGTTCACGCATGTTTGTTCTCCCGTGGAATCACCTTTCAGTAACTTAATCCACCTACCATAATAGTTGCTCAAACACTTGCTGGTGTGCGAAGCTTTTCCAGAATCATTCAAAATTAGGTGAAATATTCTTATCAAAGAAGGCAACGGGAACTGTCGCCGACTTGCGCAGAGTTGCATGACTGCTCAAGGAACGTCAGTACAGCATTAACTCTAAAACAAACAATTTTAAGGGTGATTGGTTCTCTAAGCATTCATCACATTATGTCAAACATTGCGAAAATTCTTTGAAAAATAAATACAAATGGGAAAGAACAAAAACACGAATCCGCAACTGTTTTTCTTTAGTTCTTTTCTTGTTCTCTCCAGCCTTTGTTTTTTTACTCTCGGAATTTTTGTTTCCTTCCCGTTCTTTGCAGTGCGGTGTCTGGTTGTGTCTCTGCGACACAACGATGCAATAAACACGTGTCAGGGACTCCTAAATTATGTTTATATAAAGAACAACCGTCGAAATAAACTATACTCAATTACTATAAACGGATGTAATAATGTCATATCTACAGAATTACAGAGAATATTTCATGTGGCAAGCTTAGAGGAGTCATGAAGACAAAATACAAATTTGTTTTATTCGAAAGATTTTATTTTTCACAGTGCCCCCAGCGCTTTTCCCGATGCAAACGATATTTTATTCACTGAGAGGTTAATGAATTTACGTTAAAATTATGATTATCCCGCAAAATCGTGTGTTTTAATGGTGTGCAATGATATCACTGAAACCGACCGCTCTGCAGCAGATTGGAAAGCCTTTGTTAACTGTTAGGGAACCTAGATGACGCCACCACACCGTCGCAAGCCGTTTTCAATCTCTGGTTTGTTTTTGACCGTATTTGAACATGGCTTGTGTTTGTTCAGGGAGAAAATAATCGTTTCGTGAAACAGAGTGTCACTCGACAAATGCGGTCACGTAAGACACCGTCGCTTATGCCAATCGGCCGGTGTCGTCTGAGACAACCCCAAAGCCCCGCAGTCCTGTGCAGCTAAAACAAGCATAGTTCGCGCAGTACCAACAGCAATACGCATCGATACTTCTATGTTTATGTGTGCTTTTATTATTATTATTATTATTATTATTATATTATTATTATTATTATTATTATTATTACTATTTCGAATACTGTTAGCCCTTTTCGGGCTGGTACAGGGTGGGAGGATATACACATTTTGTCAACACATCAAGCAATGAAACAAAATAAACACATCACGAGAGATACATTTCCAACTTTCGTTCAAATGATTGTACAGTCATTGCGTCATCAAAAATCTGTGCATCAAGCGCATTCCAATCTTCTATTGTCCTAACAAGGGGAGAATATTTAAAAACATCAATTCTTGCATTGTAAGGCGTAAAAACATACGGGTGATTCACACGGGGAGAGACTCTGCCAGGGCGGGACAAATAGCGCGACTGATCTAAATTGAATTTATTAGTAGAGAGCTGGTATAAAAACTTCAGTCGTGCGATTTTTCTGCGTGTTGACAGTGTTGATAAATTTGCCTAGCGAGCAAGGTGGTTACGGACTGTGTTTTGCGATACTCTGAAAATATAAACCGCAACTGCAAGTCTCTGTATTCGTTCAAGTTGTTAATCTGATTTTTGCTGGTGAGGGTCCCATATAACGCTAGCGTATTCCAAAGAAGGACGTACGACGGCTGTGTACGCCTTAAGCTTAACTGCAGGTGTTGCATGCACCAATTTTCGTTTCAAAAATCCAAGTTTTCGCTGAGCAGATCCACATATGTTATTTACATGATCCTTCCAATTGAGGTTACTCGAAATAGTGACACCAAGGTATTTGAGCTTTGTTGTGCGAGCTATTTGCTTATTGCCTACAGAGTAATTAAACCTAAGTGGCATCTTCTTGTTCGACACAGTCATACACTTGGTCTTTTCAAAATTAATTTCCATATTCCATTTGGAGCACCATTTATGAATTACTTCCAAGGATTTATTAAGTAATTCTTGATCATCTATTGATTTCACTGGGCAGTACAATATACAATCGTCCGCAAATAAACGAACTTCAACGCTGCTATCTACACGCTCGGCTATATCATTAATATAAATCAAGAAAAAATTGGCCCCAACACAGACCCTTGCGGTACACCAGAAAACACCGGTAAGCTTTGGGAGTGTTGACCATGAATTTCAACAAATTGCAGCCTATTTGACAAGTATGCTTGAATCCAATTAATAATTTGTTTGTTGACCCCAAGGTCATAAAGCTTGCTTATGAGTTTCCTGTGGCAGACCTTATCAAATGCCTTTGACATATCAATTGAAATTACGTCAATTTGCACTTTCGAGTTGACAGCTTCAGCGAAGCTGTGGACAGTTTCAAACAATTGCGTCACAGTTGATAGACTTCTGCGAAAGCCATGTTGCCTACTGTAAAAAAGATTCTTATTTTCTATGTACTGTATTAACTCCATAGCGATTATATGTTCCAGGACCTTACATATTGTGCACATGATAGAAATCGGGCGATAATTTCCAATAGCAAGCTTGCTTCCAGATTTGAAAACTGGTTTTACTCTTGCCATCAGCCAGTCAGTAGATATAATACCACTATGAAGCGATAACAAAAAAATCTTTTCGAGAAAGCACGCTACCCACTCAGAATAACGTTTCAGAAAAGCGTTTGGAATCTTGTCCGGGCCCGGTGACTTCTTGTCATCTAGATTTAGCAAGGCAGCAATTATGCCTTCTTTCGTGATAACAATATCATTGCCGGAAAGATTCATGTCTGAGTGATTTACAACAGTGCTGTCATCCTTTGGAGTGAATACAGAGCAGAAGTATTTGTTAAATGCTTCCGCCACAAGGGATGGCTCAGAACACGGCATACCAGCTACAAGAACGGCTTCGATTGTGTCTCTACTCCTTGACATGTACCTCCAAAACTTCTGCGGCGATTCTTGCATATATTTAGTCAATGTACTAGAAAAGAAAAAGCTCTTTGCTTTTTTCAACTCGCTACGCACTTGCGCACTGAGGTTACTGATAGCTGCCACATCTCTTTGAATTTTCTTACGTGCGCGGCGCAGTCGTCGTTTTAGATGAATAATATCTCGTGTTATCCATGGGTTTGGCCTATCAGTTCTTTTTCTTTTTTGGGGAACATATTTGAACAAGCAGTCATTTACCACTCCCAGAAAGTGGCGCCAGAGCACATTTACGTCTGCATGATGTGGCATTTCATCGACACCGATTTCCATGCGGTCGAGAATTGATGTGTCGTCGGCTCGTAAGAAATCAAATACTTTGCTAGCCGATTTCTTTATTAAGAGTTTATTGCTGACTTTAAGAGACGCAATTACTGCTTTGTGGTGGGATATTCCTTCTTGCATATCAATTTCATAATCAAACGTTCCCTCGGATAGAAACAATAAATCCAGTATTGTCGAACTTGCCGCATGTATTCGCGTTGGAAACGTCACCACCAGAATAAGACCGAGCTTAGCCATTGTTTCTAGCATACTATCTGCATGAGGCCTATCAGTGGAACTTGGGATTCTTGCATCCCAATCCACACCCGGCAAATTGAAGTCACCAGTGATTATTATTCTAGCTTTCTTGCTTAAAGTTGTTAGGTAATTATCAAGGCTTTGAAAATATTCCACCGAGCTGCCAGGAGGCCTATAGATAACACCCACCAACAATACCGTATTTCCAAGGAACAATCGACACCAAACGTTTTCGTGCCCTTCAAACGATGGTAATGGCTCATATTTTAGTGGTTTCTTTACCAATAGCGCCACGCCTCCGCCTCTAGTTCATCGGTCATTTCGCAAGACGCTATAGGAAGAAGGAAAAACTTCATCACTCGCGATATCAACCCTCAACCATGTTTCTGTAATAGCGATTACGTCTGGGTCATGCGTTAAGGCCAACCCTTCGAGCACCTCCGTCTTATTCACGATACTTTGGGCATTCAAATTCACAAGGCGTATTTCATGCTGCTTTCCTTGTCAATCCCGGTTAAGCGAGGGGCTCTCTTTGCTACCGCGCATCTTTACCCGCGTGCCAGATTGCTCATCCCACAAGAACGCTTCATCATTCACAAAAAGTTTATCGTGCACGAGCTTAATGTTGGCTCCTCGACTTTTATCTGCCTCAGCCGTTTTCCAAAGGTGTGTTCGCTTTTTGAGTGTTTCCGGCGAGTAATCATCAGAAATGCTTATTTTTGAGCCTTTTAGTTTATGGCAGTTTTGGAAAAGGGCTACCTTCTCATTGAAGTTATAAAGTTTCATGATGACTGGCCGATCCCGGTCATCTTTCTTTTTTCCAAGCCTGTGAATTCGCTCTACTGACGATACGTCAACTTCAAGGCGGTCCAAAAAAATGTCTTTTAATACTTTGCGTTCAATATCGGCACGTGTTTCTTTAGCGCTTTCATTGACACCGTAAACTATGACGTTATTCCGCCTCGATCTGTCTTCTAAGTCAGTTATCCTTTCTTGTTGGTTTCTGATCGTCCGCTCAAGATCTCTAACTGTACTTTCAAGTTCTAGTACCTTATCGCACACATCTTTGAGGCCATCGACTTTAACTTCAAGACTGATAAGCCTAGCCTCGGCTTTCGTTTGGTTGGCTAATACTTCTTTAAGCATTTCCTCAACCGTAGGACCAGGGTTAGTTTCCACATCCCCGGAAAGTAAAATTTCAAAGCACAACCATAACATACTCAAAATTTCACGACACTTCATTGGGAGCGGCAGCACAATAATGCAAGGATCGTTTGAACGAAAACTTGATACGTAAGCATAGTAACGAACCTGTAAAACAACCCAGGCATATTTAGACGACATGGTCGCTCCAGCGCTGCCGCTCCCACTGAAGGTTGTCGGTTGCAGGACAGGCGTTATATGGTCCCAGGCCATCGCTGACGTCCCTCCGGTTGCGCGACACCACGGGGTGGCGCTCTTCACTTGAATGTCAGGCGGCGTATCCAGCGAAAAGGCAGTTCTTCCGTTGCTTGCTGTGACGTAACTCGTAATCAGCGGCAATATCTGTAAAACAACCCAGGCATATTTAGACGACATGGTCGCTCCTGCGCTGCCGCTCCCTTAACTTCCACTGTCGGTCCCACTATTCTTACTGCTTTCAAAAAGAATGTGGCCTAAATTTAATCGCACATAGCTCGTTCAATCGGCAAGCTTATAAGCGCTGCCTAATTTGCGCTTGCTTTTGCCGGCCTCCGCCAATCGCAGAGCTGGCTGGTATGACATCATAGGTTCTGTTGCGGAAAATGAGCGAGTGAGTCGCATGGCCTTTCCTTTTTTTCCTAATTATACAGCTTATTTGGGCGAAGTCTACGTTAAAAGTGGTGTCATTATGATTCTAACGAGGCAATCTTTTGAATGAACCAAATGTGTTTTGTCTTCGTGGCTCCTTTAAGGACTGATCCTCACCGGCTGTATTCGGTGCCAGATTCCCTCTACGCCTCCTCAACTCAGCGTCATGGAGCTACGGAGCTAAGAACATCATGTAAAATGACCCCCGTAGTGTACCGCTGCCGTCGCGGTTCCAATTACGGAGCGTCTAGTTCGATACTAGAAGGTAGCACGCATGAAAACCACGGCTTGAGATGGTTCATTTGTTGAACCGCCATAATCTGTTCGTTTGAGAGTGGTAACCATTTTGTGGGCTTCGCATAGCACCTCCAAACACTGCCGTAAATGCGTATTTTGTAATTTTCCTCAAAGGCTTCACAATATCAACCCTGACATGCTCCCAGTCGAGCCAAAAATAAATTCCCCAATGAGTATACTTTCCCAATAACAGCTGAATACATGCATCACATGCTTTAAGGCACAGGCATTTATCATTTCCCAAAACAATAAATTACCAAGTGTATTTATAACTTATCCCGCAAATCGTGCTTCATCATGCACGAATTTTCTGAGCATGCAAGCTTTTCTCTCATTTATCTGTTTTATCACACTAAAAAAACGATCTACGCTTTTCATATAACGGCTATAACTAGTGTGAAATCGCACATTCTATAGTTTTCACCACATAGCCTCGTGATGTGCGAGTCTTCAACATTTACCAAATATCACTATTGGTATTTGCTCTCTTCCCCAGCTTTTTCACTCAAAATTCCGAATTCTCCGGAACCTAGTGGAACCATTCCAGGAAAGATATATTTCGCACGAGAGAGGCAGTTGCCTTGAGCCTGCACTCCACAAAGATAATTTCAAGAACTCTTATTACTTTTTCTTAATTCGCTGTCAAATGTTACAGCTCATACATTTTAATGGGATAGTCTCCCTGGCTCTGGAACATAGTAGTGTTAGGTTCAAAATTTGAAACTACGCACAACGCAAGTTTTCGCTCAGAGTATCTGAAGTGCCAAAATGCTTTAAATATGAATAAACCCAGAGTTATTACTTCTGAAAGAATTGCGACGAGCCGGAAAGCTTAACCTGATTCCCGTCACGTTTAATCTCGGCGAACAACTTTGTTTTCCCGTGACACCCAGAAGCACTTGCATAACATTTCCAAGCACTTTTACATTTCCAAGCACATTTCCATTTAACACATTTAACATTTCCAAGCACATTTCCAAGCACATTTCCAAGCAATCACCCCACATTACCGCACATCAAAACAACATTTTCGTCTCCTCACTGGCAGCTTAATAAAACAGAAGTAATAATCCGGAGGCTTCAAAACAACACCTTTCCTTACCCAAATTTGCTGCATCGGATGTACCACACCCAATACCCTACCCCATGTAAATTCTGCCCTAAACCTTGTACACTCATAAAAATGATTTTAGGGTGCGCACACAACCCAGCCCTGGCCATCGCCCTGGCCATCGCGGACCCAGAGACGACGACGGTGCTTAGCGACTCAAAGAGTGCAGTGCGCAGTTTCGCCAAGGGTTGGCTGCACTGTGAAGCGGTGCGGGTGCTCGAGCGGGTAAACATCGACGGACGCAAGGTGACAATCAAGTGGTTTCCCGCCCATGCGGGGAACGAGGTATCGGAACTCGCCACCAACCACAACGAGACGGCGAACGCAGTCGCGCGAGGATTAGCTGGCCGCGCGGCAGCAGTTGAATCGTCTGCAGAGTGGTGGACCGAGACGAAGGACAGGTACGATACCTTTCAGGGTATCACCAAATATTATAGAAATTGTAGGAGGGTGCTGGCACCGCCTCACCCCGAGCTAACCAGGGAGGAAGCGTCCACGTTCAGACAGCTGCAGACGAATTCACTGATGACCCCGGTCGTCATGAAGCACATACAGCCAGAACTCTATACGGACGACACGTGCGTTTTATGTAGCAATGCTAGGGCCTCAACCGCCCACTTACTCTGGGACTGTAAAGTGCGACCTAACGATGCGGCAACAAGGACAGACCTACCGCCGTGGATCCAGGAAGCAGTGCGCAGTTGTGACAAGGACACCCAACTATCAGCCGTCCAGCAGGTCCTGGCGGCCCTCAAAAAGCAGCACCGGAGCGAAAGCTGCGGGGCGACGCCCTCCCTTACGGGCCAGCGACGTCCAACCCCGTAGGGAGTAGCGAAGGTGTGGTCCTAGTAGGGGTGACGTCTGGATCGACGAGCGGCTACGTCCGGGTGCAGTGTACACACTGTGTCTGTTGCAGGCACTCAACAAAGTCTTTCTTCCTTCCTTCCTTCCCATTACCCACTCCCCTACCCCTCCCTGAGCTGTGGGAGAACCTGAAGACCAGCACCGGCTTGGATGCACAGCAAGGCCTGTGCCCGCTTGCACGAACAAACGTGCTTATTGGCAGTCTTAGTCACAGTCTAGTCTTATTCACGGACTTCAATGAGACCGCGATTAAGATTCGGACTAGTGCGCTTTCTCGAAAGCACTCGGGCCAGGATACAGAGCGGTCTTATTGAAGACTATAGGGACAGCGGGTACCTAGATGCAAGGTCCCTAACCCTGATGAGCACGAGAAAGGCCCCTAGGGAAAAGCGGGGAATACGCCATAAAACTGCTTTGTTGCTGACGCCGGCGTTGGGCAAGCGTTTATTTTGAACCATGATTAGATAAATTCAAGAAATGCTGACCATCAGACGGCGTATTTGGGCCTTGTCACAAATACGTTACAATGATCCGTAGTCCTTGGTAGGCCAACTCTCGCGGCCAGGCCTCGGTCGCCTGGCCGCGTAAACGAAGTCATAAACAAAGATCGTCTGCTCGAAGAGTAGGCCCGAGAAACCCAATGGGCTGACGCAAAAAGCAGCGAAGTTGTCTCACGTTGTCGCAACACGAGTCGTGCTTTTCTTCTCACCGTGAATTAACCAATTGGCTTCGGGTTCAATGTCGTACACTCGGATGTAACGAGCACTCCAGCGGCTCACGCCGCCTGGAACGTCGAGACGATCGCAACAACCCGCTGCCTAGCTGGAAGCACGCTAGCGAGGGCTGCAACTGGAAACAATCGCGCTGTAGAATATAGCCGAATGTTGATATTATGCATGCTGCTTTTACGTGATGCCTCCGGATCCCAATTGCTCAAGCAGAACGCACAATCAAAGTACAAACCCAAACAATCAAGTTTCGTAACCACCACTTTCGAAGAGAAGGACGGAAAGGCACGAAGTCGGCGCAGCTTCTCGTTCCAGACGCAATTTTATTTGACGCTCACGGGCAGAGGTACTACAGGCTGCTAGCGATTAGCTGTTGTGTGTAATTTTGTTGTCACATTGCAGTTCTTTGTGAACGCCTATTTGTTGTTCCTGAGTTATTGTGCTAGATTTCATGAAACAATACATTTGTTCTGTCATTTCCGTGCCACCTTTTCATAGCTACTGTGGTGACAGCTGGCATAGCAGACGATCACACATTCACATCGCGTGCTTGTCCGCCCGATGTCTGCTCGGGACTAATATCGGGCAGCAGACTATCATTTATGTCCATCTTTTTTAACGTGAGAGTCAAAAAAAGCCGCGCTACCCGGGAAAAACAAGCACACGCCCATAGCGCGCAGCCAAAGTTGAAAACGGTGGTTGGCTGCAGCCATCGGTGCCACATCAAAGTAGTATGTATACGCCTTGCGGCTTCGGGCGCCTGCGGTGTCTGTCCCTTTCCACCCTCTCTCCCGATGGCGTTTGCAACGGCATCGATCTCCTCGGAACAGGCATTTATTTGTTTCAAGCAGACGGTCGAACGGCCGCCGCTCGATCGTTCGCGTTCGCCACCTCGACGGCTACTGCAATCGTTTGTCACGGTATGGAGGTCGATCTTTATGAGGAAATGACCGACCACGTTACCATAAGACTATGAATAAGACTGCTCGGAGCAGGCTTATTCACAGACTTATTGCGTTCTTATTTACAGTCTTATTCGCTGTCTTATAGGTGGTATTCAATGAAAAGTTTAGCGGGCGATTTCCGACAACACTAAAAACCACCATGTCGGTGGCGACCGGGCCAGCGCATGCGCTTTGCGCCCGCATCTCGAAGAAAAAAAAAAAACCCTAGCGTACATCGTCTGCTGCATTTCAGCCCGATTATCGGTAGTGGCGCCAACAGATATAATATTAATCGCACTCACATTAATTGGTGGCGCTCTACCTACCCTCGAGCACCTCGAATCCACGGAGGATAAAACCGCGGCTGCGAACGGCGCGTATAACCAGCATAGGTCCGACGCTGCAGTTGGCTCCCGCCGGCTGCCGCCGCGCATGCCGACGCAAGTGCTGCCGCACCGCATCCACGACTTTATGTCTGGTAAGTGCCCTCTAATACGTTCTTGAGTACAACGACCGAATAATTTCCTTGGAGAAATGGTTCACGCGTACACCGATTTAGCGCTGGCTGTCTGGTGCGCTAATACAGTCAAACCCGTTTATAGCGTATTGCAATATGCACCGGGATTAGTTCGATATATCCAATAGTTCGATATTGCCGAACCCTCCTATAACGAACTTATTGTTACAAGTTCGCAATCCAAGGGAGCCCCCCCGTTCTCACCCTCCCCAACTCCACCATCCCCGCATGCAGAAACAAACACATTAAAGTATCCAGCACCATACCCAAAATAATTCATTTATTGCAAGTAATAAAGCTACTTTCCGCCTGAACTGCCTACTTTGCAAGGAAAAAAGCGGCGAATTTTGTTTTCACTTTCGTTTTGGCGGTTTCAACTAGCATAGCATTCTCCACACGAAACATTGTTACACCAGTTCGAGTCCGCGTCCTCCAAAATCTAAGACGCATTGGCCGAGCACATTGACTCCCGAAAGCGCTTCATTATAAGCGTCCGACGGCTTTCACTCGAGACATCATCGGGAACATGGGGGAGCTCTTCCCGCCGTAAACCGATGCTGCTGTCTTGGTCCGGACTCGCTGACTGCGCGGGTTCCGTCGTGAGTCCCGCACGTCAAAAACAGTTACGGAAAGTGTCTGGCGTCACATCGTCCGTGCGAGGCGCAATGTCTCAGTCGCAACTCTTGCTTTGTGGTCGCGGCCAATCCGCATCCCAATCGCCGCTCCGAGACCGTGCATTTCGGTGGCCATTTTCGGCGCGCAGAGTTCGATATACCGGATGTGAACTTCGTTATAAGGAATATGTTTCCCATGTATTTCTGTAACTGAAATATTTTTGTTCGATATATAGCATAGTTCGCTCTATCCGGGTTCGTTATAGCCGGGTTTGATTGTAGTTGCAAAACAACTCACGTCTGACGTTAAAGCGCGGCCGTTGGCAATCAGCTTATCTGCGGCGGCTACTTCGTACGCGTCTGCCGACAGGCAGATCGTACTGTGATGCACTCAACAGCACTTGGCGTCGAGGTATTGCTTTGCGCTCAATGCACAACAGTTTGGAAATTATGCAATTCCTGTTGTCAAACGGATCACTGTGCTCACGTTCAAACATTTGTGCCACGACCGACTCTCACTCGCTCGTAGGTGTGCGCGGAGGTTGGGTTTGAATTGCAGATAAGGTTGTCACACTCATGAGCGGAATCATGACTTTTCGCGTAACCAACGCTATCGCGGCACAACTGACTATTGAATTACTCGCAGACGCCTTGCACGGAAACACAAGGTCACGTCGCGGCCCGCGGCCTGCCTGGCCGCCATGAAGGCGTGGAGAATAGGGGTGCCTGATCTGGGGGCCATGCGCACAGCATCGCCTTGGCAACAGACGCTTGGCCACAGATATGGCGGTGCCCTCGCATGGTTGCCTGCATTCATTCCATGCCATTGAATAGCGGCTATAAGTTTCCACAAAGCGTCTTATAGCCTAGGAAACATCAGACCCCGAATAAGACTGCCACTAAGATTAGGCTGCGAATAAGACTGTCTTATTTGGCTTCGAGAAAGCGGGCCCAGGTTGCTCCAAACAAGCGCTGCACAAGCGCACAGATGTGACGCTTCGCTGACTGGTACGCTAGTGCGAAAACCTGAGGCCAGTTGATTGCAGAAAAAGAGTCAGCGAAGTTAATATAGGTGCTAAAGAATTAAATTAAACCGCTACTTTTATCGTACAGCGTAAAACCAAGATTCGGTAAGCAATTTTTCGGGTTGGGTGAACTATCACAGCGATCAGCAGCACGGCCACACATCTGCAGTCGGAGACACGAGATATTTTAGGAATTTCGGGGGTGCTGACTGCACGACGGCTATACAAGAAATAGTCACCTAAGCTTCTTGAATTGCAAAACCTAAATAAAAATGTAAACTGGCTATACGTTATGTACTCCAGATTTCCATCCCTAGCATGACCGGGTCCTAGTGATTTCGAGCTTCAGGATTATTGTTTTGCAAGTCGCAAGTTCAAATCTCCGGTAATCCATTTTTTTTCTATTTTTAAGTTGATTTTTTTGTTTTTAGTCAATGTTTCCTATACTGAATTCACAATTTTTGCTCTGAAACGTTCAATTCTCTACGAACGATTTTGCAGAATGCGTGCAGATTCACACCCACACACTAGAATTTCTCATGGCCGTGCTGTTGTCATAAGCACGTACTGGTTGCGGGAACATTCCCGAATCGGCCGACCCTTGGCCTAGTGCGAACATGCCTCTTGCGATACAGGCGTGACCAACGATGAGGGAAAAGCGCATCGCATTTGAGAGTATCCGGTGACGCGGGGGATGTCACTCCGCTGCGTAAGCCACGGCAAGGGATTGTTTTGATTCGAATCTGCGTTGGTAGGCTCATCTGACCCTTGTTACAGCCTACAAGATGGCAGAACCACGGTATGCCGATTTTTGAGATATTGAGACTGTCCAATTAACGGTAAGTGCGGATGACAAGCATGCTGTGTCACAGAACTGAAACCGATACTGGCTTGAATTCTATCCTTCGATATTGTTCAATCACGTAGCGCCTTGTACTTTGGTCGCTGCTGTTTATTGCTGGGGCCGCCGTATATCCGCATCGTAGTTTTTTTTCTTTGAGGCTTCATAAAATAAATACTGCCTTATCGCCTCGATATACTATCAAGTGTGTTTAATTCAGCCTTGAAATGAAGTAATCGCAGAGGCCGTCGTGATGTTGCGACGAACACTGCTTTATTCAACAAAAAACATGACGATGATAACTAAAAAATGGAACTTGCAGGTGGTGACTTCTTTCTTCTTCTTCACTTTTTCTCGCTTCTTCTCCCTGGTTTTCTACATCTTCCCGCCCGTGAGATTCAATTGTAACATCCCTCCATGGGGCACAAAAGCTGTACTGGTCTCCTGCTAAACTGTCGGTTAGGCGCCTTCAGCAAACATGCCCTGACTACACCGTTCCTGCCTGGAATTATCTTCTCAACTTTGCACAGCTTCCGACGGGCTCGGTTTGACTTGTCCCTTAACAAAACTAGGTACCCTTCCTTAACAACTGTGTTAGCCGACGACTTCACGTATGGGTTTCTTAATTCTGCTGGGCATTCCTGCTGCCATGTTTCCCACCACGCCTCTGTTCTTTGCGGAAGTTCTTCCGTAAGCCTCCTAGGCATGTTTCGGAGGCTTTTTAGTCTTGATGAGGCCTCTGTCTACCTCCCATGACGGCGGCCAGGGTAAGTGGCAGTGGTTCGCTTGGGTCTTCGTATACATATGTGAGCGGCCTGTTGTTAAGTACCCCTTCAGCTTTCACAAGAATTGTCCGGAGTTGTTATTTCATAAGACGTGTTCCAATCGTCTCTCTAATGCCTGTCTCAAAATTTCTTACCAATCTTTCATAATATCCGCCCCACCAGGGTGCGAACTCGACTCTGTACTTCGACTTCATCTAAAATTTTGTTGTGTCTAGACGCACGATATCGTCCTCCCTCCTGACTATTTTATTGAATTTCCTTTTCAAATCTTCTGAATGATCTGGCATTATCGCTGTCGATGGTCTTGCACACGCCTCTTCTGGCCACGTGCGTGTTTAAAGCGTGTATAAAGCGTGTCTAAATGCGTGTATAATGTACTCGGAAAATGTACTCTTCCTGAGCTCAAGATGTACCGATCGCGTCACCGCACACGTGAAAATGCCAGTGTACATCTTTTGCTCAGTGTGTTCTCTTTCCTCGCCGGCGCACACTTGTCCACCGAAATCGACTCTTATGACTTCAAAAATATTTGACTGGGTGATTCTGTCACCTGGTAGTGGTGCTCTTTCCTGTATCATCGGTCGAGTGTTGAATTTCCTGCACGTAATGCATCTCCTAATGATCATTCGAACTAACTGCCGACCTTGAACTACCCAAACCTTTGTTCGTAATATGGTCAGTGTTACACAGAAACCGTCGTGCATTGTGTGATGATGCACATGCCGTACCATAAGCTCAGAAAGCTTACTGTTTTTTGGTAGCACGATTGCGCGTTTGTCTTCGAAACTCACGTAGCTTCCATCCAGCCGTTCTTTCACTTTGATTACATCTTCAGTGTCCGTGCAAATTCCTACGCCATGTAATTGTGATGCGTCTTTCCTTACCGTCGCGCCTGGACGCATGAGTTCTTTTTGCTCATGCCTGATGAGAAACAATGCCGCTTTGTTGAATACCTCTACTGTTATAGGACCTGACCATTTCTTTTTTCGCAGCTTCTAAGCATAACTTAGCACCCATGCCGCGGTCTTTAGTACCTTAGTATAAGATCCCAACCTGCTCACGTCAGTAAGCTTTCCTTGGTTATCGCACGACGCAAGTATACAATGCTCCCTATTCGCGATTTCCTTTTCTTCTACATCGTTTATCTTTACTCCATATGCCGGTCTCTCACGAAATCCTATAAGTACATACCCTTTGTGTATCAATGGCGACAGGGTGTCTTATGTGAGAAATCACAAGTTTCTCGGCATAGTTGTCGACAGAGGCCATTCTTGGAGCGCCCAAGTAAATGTTATAAAGAAGAGGTTCTCTGTAGTCGTACATAGGCACAAACTCATCGGTGGCAAGACATCTGGAACGCCAATGAAGTCGATGTTACAGCTCTACAACGCACTGTTCTTGGGCTGTCTGCGGTACAGTGCTCCTGTCCTTTTTGGAGCGTGCCGCACGACTACTCGGTCACTTCAGGGTATAGAAGCTCAGGCCCTGCGAACCTGTCTTGGCCTAACATGGTTTACGTCCACAACAGCGACCATTGTCTTTGCTCGCAATCACCCTTTGGCGACTTTTTTAAATGTTGAAACACTAAAGACACATATCAGGCACCTCACCTACCTGCCTGGTCATCACCTCGCGGGAATACCAGCGACCCGTCTACGGGCGTCGTTCGCAAAGGTAGTAGCTGCCCACAGCACCAGCGTTCCATCGAACTATACGCCGGCGATGCGACCGCTCGTTCCGCTGTGGTGTGTGATGCAGCCGCGAGTGTGCCTACATATTCCAGGAGTAAAAAAAAATGTGATATTCCAACCACATCTAACTTTGATGTACATGTACGAGACATACAGTGACCGAACCCATGCATACACTGATGGCTCGGTAACATCGTCGGGTTCTGCCGGCGCTGTCATTGCACCACGACTGTCACTGCCCTGAACATTCATGATAGCCAATCCTATAACCTCCACGGCTACAGAACGGCCATCCGTAGCGCTCTTCGCACCATCGAGCAAAGTTCATGAAGGAGATGGGCTATCTTTTGTGATTCGAAGCCTGCACTTCAGTCACCCCAGTCAGTCTTGTGCAGGGGACCTCACGAACAACTACTGACAGAAATAAGAATGATGTACGGCCGTGCTGCCCAGGGGGGTCATGATGTCACCCTGCAGTGGCTTCCCAGTCGCTGCGGCACTGTTGCAACAAAACTGAGGACGCTGCCGCCCGGTTTGCGCATCGAACAGCGACGACTGTACTTATTCCTTTGTATAGGGCGGACGCAGCTAGAGCCCTCAGCATAATAGGCCGCAAAAAAGCCATCTCTCAATGGTAAACAGACGAGTTCACATGTCCACGTATTGGTGCATTTAACCCGCAACTGCAACGTCTTTTTTCACTAAGCCTCCCATGGTCTGACGTAACTCTCCTTTCCCGTGTCTGGCTTGGGGTGGCATTCACAAATGCTTACCCATGCTTTCCCAAGCATGCCAGAGGCCGACAAGGTTCGCCACATCCTGAAGGGCATCGCTTCTTTCGCGTTAAACGCCCTCGCAGTGCAAAATCCGACGAGGGTCAGCGATGTGTGCACAGCCTGCCAGCGCCTGGACGAATTCCAGGCTGCTCGTTTAAACCGGATCCTCTGGCTACGCCGTCACAAGTGGACACGGACTTCCACTCTCTCATATGCCAAATTATCCGCGAAGAGCTCCAGCTCAGCAACCCGCTCTCTGCTCCACGTTATCACTTTCGCACGGAAGCTCCTCAGCTGCGCGACCTGGTGAAGCAGGAGCTGGCACCTATTGCGGGTGTGATGCCCTCGACGTCTCCTGGTCCTACGATTCCCACGCCATCCTTCTCGGCCATCGCATCCAAACCGCCCTTACCAATGGAAGCCCCGTTGGCCCACGGAAACTTAACAGCGATATCCGCAGCAAGCATACCACGTGGATACTACACGAACATGCACCCTGCCCGCCAGCTCTTCCCGGGGGACCGCCCCGTCTGCTTTATTGCGGGATTCGTGGACATATATCTCGTTTCTGTCGATGGCGTCAGCAAGATAAACGACGTGGGTACGCACCGTTTCAACGCGACATTGGTTTTTCTTACGGGTCCCGACATGGCACAGATGGTTCGCCCCCGCGTTGCCCATCGCAGCCCTCAACCTCGTTCGGCCCGCCTCGGCCCGAGCGTCCATCACGGCGACGATTACCCTCACCATATCGCCGCTCTGGGTCACCTCTTCGACCCACGACCCGCTCTAATGACAACCAATGGGAAAACTAGCGCCTGAAGTTTCTGGAGGGGAAACTGCACTCGTCAAAAAGCCAAAAACTCCTCCATTCAGGCAATCAAATACATTGTCTGTGGAAGTTGAAGGTTTTCGTGTTGAGCCCGTTGTTGATACCGGAGCAAAGTATATCAGTGATTAATGAAAAGTTAGTGTTCGCGCCTCCGAAAAGTGACTACCCCATATACCTGGACCTTCGTCGTGCGGTGCTAATCGAGTAGGTGCTCGAGCCATCCGGATACTGTACAATACGTGTTTTGATAGAGGGAATTCGGCACCATATCAGTGCGCGGTGTTACCTAGCTGCTCCCGTGAACTCATTCTGGAACGGGACTTTCTATCCTCGGCATCCGCGGTCATCTCCTGCCGATACCCCGACATTGAGATCACCGCTACGGACTTTGCGGGTGTTCCTGACGTCAAGCAGCAGTGCTTCATGGCAAGGGCCGATTCCGTCCTCAAACCTGGTAGTGAGACCGCAATTTCCGATCGTGGTGGAAACTGTCGTGATGGGGGCGTACTCATCCTTCCATGTGCTCAGTTTCTCCCAAGAGGCATCGTGATCGCCATCTGTCTTGTGCGCTTCTTCCGTGGGTCAGCCACACTAGTTGCCGCGAACGTCACTCCTGAACCGGTTTTCCTTTGTCAAAGCACCACTGTGGCTACCACTGCTGACTCCGAAGCTGCCTGTGTTTTTCCCCTCTCCCTTATAGCCTCCTGCCCAAGTTCGCCCTCTAAACCGTTGCACGCGGCTCTATCTGCAACAACCAGCTCTGACCTCTCCCCCACGCAAACTGGCGCTCTACTAGGCCTCCTGAACAAGCACAAATCCTTATTTGATTCGAATTGTACCACGCTTGGCCACACTTCTGTCGCAACGCACCGAATCGAAACAGGTGGATCCCGTATAGTTTGGTGCCGCCCATACCGTGTGTCTTCTTTCGAACGAAAAGACATCAGTGAGAATGTGGCCAATATGCTTCAACGCAAAATTACCCGCCAATCAAACAGCCCTAGGTCATCCCCCGTGGTCTTAGTTAAGAAAAAAAGGCAGATCCGTTCGATTACCACGCACTCAATAGAATTACCCAAAAGGATGTATATCGGATGCCTCGAATCGACGATGCCCTGTACTGCCTACAAGGAGCGGAATACTTTTCCAGCCTTGACCACCGCTCAGGTTATTGCCAAATTCCAATGAACGAGGCCGATAAAGAAAAGACAGCCTTTGCCACCCCCGATGGACGATATAAATTTATGGAATGCCTTTGGGGCTATGTAGTGCTCCTGCGATTTTCGAGCGAATGATCGAGAATGTTCTTCGGGACCTTAAATGGAGAAAATTCCTTTGGTTATTTGGACGACATCGTTATTTTCTCTTCAAGTTTTACTGAGCACTTGAAACGGCTAGATGGGATTCTTACATGCCTCGCGAATGCGGGTCTTCAGTTGAACACCAATAAATGCCGTTTCGCCACAAAAAGAATAAAGGTTCTAGGCCACGTCTTTAGCAAAGAGGGGATTCGGCCCAACCCATACAAGATTGCTGCTGTCATCGATTTCCCACGGCCTCAACAGCAAAAAGCCCTACGCAGCTTTCTTGGCCTAGTGTCTTACTGCCGCCGTTTCGTCCGCAACTTTGCTGCAGTTCCTTTGCCCCTCAACAAGCTGCTACACTCCGGAACACCCTTTGTATGGTCAGACGACTGTGAGAAGGCTTTCCAACAACTCAAGCACGCGCTGACCTGAGGGCAGGTACTATGCCATTTTGATGAGTCTCGCCCTGTTATTCTGCACACGGATGCCAGTGGCCACGGAATCGGCGCTGTGAGGCTTGCAGTCTGATGATCAACGCCCGAGAAGAAGGGGTTGCCTCTTACGGAAGTCGTACCCTAAGCACCGCCGACCGAGAAAAAGTGCACAATCTGCGAGAAAGAGTGTTTCGCTGTGGTTTGGGTTGTTCAAAAATTTCGACCTTACTTCTACGGCCGCCACTTCACACTAGTGACTGACCACCATGCTCTGTGCTGGTTGCAGGCGCTTAAAAATTTATCAGGACGGCTCGAACGATGGGTTATTCGACTGCAAGAATATGACTTTACTGTCACATATAGGTCCGGGAAAGAGCACCAGGACGCGGATGCGCTTTGTCGTTGCCCTCTGGGGTCGAACAAGACTTCAGCGTCATTACCCCTCAACACGATTCTTCCCGTCGCACTTGTCAATCGTGTAGCAGTTGCGGACCTCTCGAGCCTGCCTTCTCTTCAAAGGGCTGACAAATACTGCCGTGCAATGATCGACCAGGTTACCGGCTCATCTCCTCCTCCAAACAATAGGTCCCGTCGGCAGCTTCAACAATTCAAGTTTTTGGACGGCATGTTGTACCGTTCCACTCATCTCTCTTCTGGCCACCGATGGGTTCTCGTTGCGCCACGCTCCATTCGCGCGCAGATACTGAAAGCGCTGCACGACGATGCCACAGAGGGCCACCTAGGCTTCAGCAAAACCTACGAGCACATCCGCAGTCGTTTCTTTTGGCCCGGCCTGTCCACCTGCGTTGCCCGTTACATCGCTTCGTGCCCATCTTGTCAGCAGCGCAAGAGATCCACATCCCCGCCTGCCGGAGTGTTGCAGCCGCTTCCTTGTCCGTCTATGCCTTTCCAAACTGTGGTATAGATCTCTACGGGCCTCTTCCTTGTACGGCTGCAGGATATTGGTGGATTGTGACAGCAGTTGACCACCTAACACGGTATGCAGGAACGGCGCCAATTCGCTCTGGCTGTGCAGCAGAGGTTGCAAACTTTTTCCTGTGGCCACTCGTGTTCTTTTGAGTGATCGCGGCAGAGTTTTTCTGCCCAGTATTGTTGAAGATGTTCTTCGTGCTTCGAACACAGTCCACAAAACCACTTCCTCCCACCCCCCGCAAACGAACGGCCTCACTGTAAGATTTCAGACACTCTCGGATACGCTTTCTATGTACATTCAACCTGATCACACCAACTGGGACACAATTCTTCCATTTGTTATGTTTGCTTATAATTCTGCAGTTCAAAGGACTACCGGCTACTCTCCATTTTTCCTCGTATTCGGCGGCGACCCATCGTTCATTCTGCACACCACATTTTTATCGGCTCCCGTGTCGACTTCAAGCCCCTTCTCAGAACAGTTCCTCTCCCGTGTCAGCTATTGCCTTCGAGTGGCTCATCTGCAGACTGAAGCCAGCCAGCACGACCGCAAGGACCGCTAGGACACTAGCCACCACACTATTCGGTTCTGCCCTGGTGACGAGGACTTACTTTGGATGCCTAGTCGAAAACCAGGACTATGCGAAAAATTTCTTCACCGTTTCACAGGCCCGTACGCACTCCTTGAGGAAACATCCCCTGTAAACTATCGTGTCATGCCTAGCCAATATCCCTTGGACCGTCGCTACCGTGGCACAGAAATCGTGCACGTGTCACGGCTGAAGCCTTTCCTGCGCCGTAACTCATGAACATTTGCGGTCAGGCGCCCGGCTTCACTCAGAGGGGAAATTATTTTGAGCGCTGTTACAATTGAGCCCTCCGTTGGGCTTCGTTTCAATACTCCTCAGCTGTGCGGTGAGGCCACTCGTGCGCCTTTCAGACAAGCCCCACCGTGTCGGTGACTCATACTTTCTCGTCGAGACATGCCCCAATGACGCGAGAGCCCCGCGTTCGCAGCGGAGTCCTTCTTTCTCCCCTCTCTCGGAGTGAGCGTGCGCCGCTATTACCGACTGCTCACGAACTCTGGAAAGAATGTTATGTGTGTTTGTGACGTTCGTGGCGTGTGCACAATCTAGAGGGAACGCTGTTTTGACCGTTGCCGCTTTTGGGTATAAATACGAGCCGCCCAAGCGCTGTAGTTTATTGCTGTTTGAACAGCGAATCATTGCTGTCACTCTGCTCGAGTCCTGTACTGTTACCTCGCCCGTCGGGGCATTGTTCTTTGGCTTCGGCTCATCTCTCGCTATGAAGTAAACAGTTACGTTAGCTTACGGCTTCTGGACTTCTTCACGGCTGCAACAGCGGCCGGCCGCTCGCTTCAAACTACGCTACCACACGTATGTCGGAGGCGACGGAGCTCGGCTCGGGTCGGCCCTCCCGGTCGCAACAACTGGCTGGCAGCGGTCGGATGGCAACTTCGTAACACCTGGAGCCAGCGGTGCGAGATCCAACACCACGGACGTCGAGGCGGCTTCGGACTTCGCAGAATTCACGGCGGTCAAGGGTGAGTGCGGGACTTTTCTTCACTGAGTTTTACCAGGCTTCTGAGGATAGCTGGTAGGGCGTGTGTTCTTGTCGCGTGGGTTATTCGCGCAAAACATTTTGGAGCAGTGGGAAATCAGTACTCTAGACCGGCCATGAATTTGAAGGCGTTGAAAAAACCGCACTTGTTGGAGCTTGCAAAAGAGTTGCGCTTGGATGTTACGGACGCGCTGAGAAAGCCAGACCTGATACAGGCTATACTTGCTGTTGGCGCTGACGATGACGAGCTGTCGGAATGCATTGAGCGGATCAAGGGCAGGGAGACCGCTAAGCGTCAGGCTGCAGAGGCGGAGGCTGAGCGCCAGCGTGAGGAACGGGAGAGGCAGAAACAGGAACGAGAACAGGAGCTCGACAGGCAGAAACAGGAACGTGAGGAGAAAAAACAAGAACATGAACGCAAGGAAAAAAGGCAAGAGAGGCGACGTGAGCGACAGCATGAGCTGGAGATGAAGCGTCTAGACATCGAGGCATCTCGATCTGGGCGTCAAAGTGACAGCAGCGCGCCAAGCGCGCCGTCTGCGGCGACTGAGCGACCTACGTTGCGAATGTGTGACCTAATGGGAGATTGGTCAACTTCGAGCGTACGTGCGAGAGGGCCCAGTTTAACGTTGACTCATGGCCACAGAAGCTGCTTACGCTTTTGCCAGGTGAGTCATCCGACGTGATGGCCCGCTTGCCAAAGGAAGAGGCAGAGGACTACGAGAATATCAATTCGAGGCTCCTCCGTAAGTACAGGCTGTCAGCAGAGGCATTTCGCCAGAAGTTCCGTGAAGCCGAGAAAGCTAAGGGCGAGTCGTACTCGGAGTTCGCCTACAAGCTGAGGGCTAACATGGAAGAGTGGCTCAAAGAGGCAAAGGCTTTCGGAGAGCACGACAAGGTAGTTGAGTGATTCGGTCTTGAGCAGTTTTACCGCCGTCTACCAGAAAACCTGAGCCTCTGGGTGCAAGATAGGCCAGGAATAAGTACTGTGGATCAGGCAGCTCAGCTAGCCGACGAGTTCGTCGCACGACGAGGTGCGCAGGGGGCCGAAAGACGGCAAAAAAGAGTTCAGGCCGAGGCATGATAAGTCAGGGCCAAAAGGCAGAGCTCCCCAGGAAGATGGTGGAGCAAGAGAAGTCGTTGTCGTTGATAGGGAAACTGGCCGCGAAAACGAAAGAGAGCAGAAGACGCTGAGGAGCAGCGCAGAAAGAAAGCTTTTGAAGCACGCAGACAAGCTGCGTGCTACAACTGCGGCGAGACCGGACATTTCGCTGCGAGTTGCAAGAACGGAAAGCTCGTCTTTCATGTGCTAGATCAGAGTGAGGACAGCAGGCAGATTCTGGAGCCGTACGTACATGAGCTAGTGGTGAACGGTAAACCGTGTCGAGTTCTTCGCGACTCCGCGGCGACGGTAGACATTATCCACCCTTCGTACGTTGATCAGCGCGTATGTCCCGTCACCACGGCCTGGACACCTACGACACTTCCAGGGACTTGTTCATACACTCTGGGCAATCTCCCGCATTCCCTCCTCGCCGTAATATTATCATTCTTATCAACATTACCCAATCCTCTTCCTCGGGCATCATCATCATCGCTCTCAGTACGGTGTTCGGAAACCCCCTGGATCGCCGAATAAACGTCCCGGTTCACCCGTTGCTCAAGGACCTTTATATATATATATATATATATATATTATATATATATATATATATATATATATATATATATATATATATATATATATATATATATATATAAGACATCAATAAGAGTTGGCAATCAAGAAAACCTCGGAAAGCAAGGGGGAGGATGTGGGTCGGTCATTGAAACAGATAAAGAATTTGGAAGAAAGAAAGTGAGAAAAAATGCCCGCCAGGTGGGATCCGAACCCACGACATCCAGAATACCGGTCTGGTGCGATAACCACTACGCTACCGGCGGGGCGATTTTCCCCTCCACTTTCTGGGGTATTTATGTTAAGCTTTTCTGTTTCCTGTGCTTGGGGTGGTAGCCAGATCCACTTGGACTACTCGGGGTGAAGGGGACCTTCTTTTAACCCCGGGGCCCTGACTCGAGTGTCTACGACATGTCAAGAGTGGTCGACCAGCGTTGAACCCTCTTAAGCTTTCTATGGCACCAAGACTGCCAGAACAGAGGCACTCGATATGCATGTAGCGAATCAGAATAGGAAATGAGGGGCTTGTGGAAATAAGACAGAAATAAGAGTTGGCAGTCAAGAAAACATCGGAAAGCAAAGGGGAGGATGTGGTAGGTCATTGAAACAGATAAAGAATTTGGAAAGAAAGAAAGAAAGTGGAGAAAAAATGCCCGCCAAGTGGGATCCGAACCCACGACCTACAGAATACCTATCTGGTGCAATAACCACTGCGCTACCGTCGGGGAAACAAAAAAGCTTAACATAAATACCCCAGAAAGTGCAGGGGAAAATCGCCCCGCCGGTAGCGTAGTGGTTATCGCACCAGACCGGTTTTGCCCAAACGTTTATTAATGTACATGTCTGAAACATTTACTCGTATCATTTGCTCCTTAGTTCCCTGAAATTTTACTCGGTGCATTATATCATTTTCCCATTGCACACGCAACGGCGTGCAGAACTTTCCGAAACTTTCATGTGGGAGAATCGAACAATAGCTTTCGTCCTGAAATAGCATAGATGCCAGGCATTCTAATTCTAAGAAAGTAGACAATGTAACCCAGTTTAAATGACGCTTAGCGATGACAGGAATCGGAGATCGTGAACGCAGTTTACCTCGACTCCGGCACCAAGAACAAAAGAGCGAAGAGACGCAGCAACACTAGAACAAGAATACCCGTTCCCGGCGGCAACGTACCGATGCACAAATATAAACATTATTTTGTGTTCTTAGAAAACTAACCCACTGCAGCTGCGCCTTTAATTTCGGCATCGGATGTGTTTGTTTGTTTTCTGACGCTGAGGGAGTGATATTGCATTACTTGGCCTTTCGTATCATAATTTCGTAGTATATCATTAGGTTCTTCATATAATAGGCGCCAAAACTTCCAAGGCGCCTAAAGTTTCTTGGGAGTTTTATTTCGCTTGGCTAAAGCTAAGAGAGAGCTTTTATTTCCGTTGGTACGTTGTCTCGTCATCATATCTTCAATTTTTTATACAAACACTTGCCCACAATGTACAATCTCGTTTCTTTATTAGTTTAATGTGATAGAATAATTACTTCGCTCTAAGGCGATGGCGATCGATCTGGCCTCATAACAGAAGAAGGTGCTACACAAGCATCATGTGGGCCCAATAACAGCGGTCGTTGGCGCTCCTTAACATTTGCGAAATCAATAGTACACACGAGTGCTCTGCGGCATGCCAGGTTGTCTGCGGCACATGATGGCGCATGCATGAAAGCAAAGTTTACGTAGCACAAAGAGCAGATCCCGCGTCATGAAATTCTCGGGAGGAAACCGCCTGTCTCAGCCCCCTTGAAAACGATAACGATGAAGCTGTTATTACGGAAAATGAAATTAACGCAGTCAATCCTGAATTACGCAGAAATTTAGCTCCTGGACCAGATGGCCTACGAGCCACGTTTGTACAATGTCTATGTATTATCCAAAAATTATTCTTTCTCGATCTTTACAATGCATGTATCAAAACAGGATACATTCCAACACGGTGGAAGGAATCAAATGTTATCCTAATACCAAAATCAGGAGATAATCAAGGAGCCAACAAATATAGACCCATAGCAGTTATGTCTATATTAGGAAAAAAACTTGAAAAATTCATTAAAGTGAGAATATATTACTTCCTAACCAAGAAAAAACTCCGTAGCACAAAACAATTCGGATTCACCCGTAACACATCGGCAACCATCGCCTTAGACGAGTTAAAAGAAAATCGATCAAGCAAGATTAGTTAAATCGGTATGTGTTGTCATTCCTTTAGACATAAAGAACGCATTTAGCTGTATCAAATCATGGGTCATTGTAAACTTTCTAAAAAATTAGGCTGTCCGGGAAATCTGATCATTTCGACTCATAATTTTTTAAAAATAGAAAAATTATCTATAACATGGAGAAATCAAGAATTCAATTTGATCTTAAGTCAGGTTCTCCGCAGGGGTCACCTTTAAGCCCATTATTCTGGAACATAACAATTTTAGCTCTCCTAAACAGCAAATTTCCTAGCGATGTATATATCCAGGCTTTTGCCGACGACATAACCTCAGTAATAAGAGGCAATTCAAGAGGTAGTATTGAGACAAAGGCAACCGAAGCGCTCAAAATAGTAGAAAACTGGGGAATAGACAAAGAACTTACATTTAACACAACAAAATCAAAATTCACTGTAATAGGTGACAAGTACATTAAAGACCTACCATTATCAAACTAGGAAACAAAAATCTTAAATTTGTAAAGAAATTAAAATATTAGGCGTCTATATAGACAACAAACTCAGTTTTATCCCTCATATCTATGTAAAGGAAAAAGTAAACCAAATAATAAACAGCTTAGGAAAATTTACAGCATACAACTGGGGGCTTACCAGCAAACACCTACAACAAATTTATATCAGAGCTATAGAAAGGATCATAGTTTATGCCGCTCCAATTTGGTATAAGAAACAGGTCGTAATGAGAAAAAAACTAAGAAGTATTCAAAGAACAAGCCTTAATTAAATTACCAAAGCATATAAAACAGTATCCAATCCGGGCTTAAACATCATAGCTAATGTCCCACCAATTCATCTGACGATCGAAAAAGAAATCGAAACATTTAACGACTGTTTGCCGGAAAAATGTTCACCTGGAAAAACCGCACTTTTACGGGAGACCAAATAAGTAACAAATATGATATATGGCAGCTACATCCAGCAGATAAGATATCTTTTACCTATCTTACTCAACCAATTTCGCAGACAGACTTTACAGTATATACAGACGGCTCGCAAGATAAAACGGACATAGGAGCAGCTTTTATAATTCTAGATAAATCCGGCAAAATAGTAGAAACCAAACAATAAAAACTTCCGGAGTACAGCAATAACTTTGAGGCAGAAGGAATTGCGATTTTAAAAGCAATTGAATACCTCCAAACTAGCTTCAAAGAAGGTAACGTACAGTTGTATACTGATAGCCTATCAACCCTAAAAGCAATTAGCAATCCAAATAATCGGAACCCAAATATATTTAGAATTAAAGAAATGCTAAACAAAATAGAAAACCAGGTCAAAATAACGTTAACTTACATTAAAGGTCACAGTGGTAATATCGGTAACGAAATAGCGGATGAAATAAATAAAAAAGCAGCAAAGTATGGCGAAAAAATTGACTGGCCTATTTCATTACAATTTATCAAAAAACAGCTCAATATTAACCTAAGAAAACATTGGAATGTTGAGTGGCAACAAGAAGGAAATGAAAGCTACACATTCCAATGGATAAAAAATGTTCACAAAATTCCGGCCCACTTTCCCACCAACTATTACACGTCACAGTTTATCACTGGACACGGTAGATTTCCGTTTTATTTTCACAGGTTTGCCATTACAAATAATAACATATGTAAATGTAACCTACCAGCAGACAGTTTCGATCACTATTTACAGGACTGCCCAATAACAAACGAACACAGAGAACAACTTCTTAATAACCATAGAAATGATCTCGCAAGAAGGAAACCAGAGCTAATAAAACATACAGAAAGAGAAAATTTTAGATGAAATGACAATACTAATTAATGCTAATATTCAACAATACTAACCCCTCAAATATTTTTTCAAAATTTCACACACACCCAGAAACAAAGTCAGCGGCAAATAAGGCGATAATAACTTTTAGATATTTTGTATTTATCTGTTTTCTGTAGTGAGTCATTTTCTGCGTAATTATCTTGTTTAATTACCTTTTTACATTTTTTTATTTTAAATCCAAACGTCCATTTTCAATGTATTTAATTTACCCCTTATACCTCGGTGGAACGGGAAGGGTTAATGTGCATAAACCCGTTTAATAAAGATCTGTGTCAGCCGCAGAGCGTCGGCGATACTCATGAAGGCGGACGACGAGAAGCAACGACGCCTGCCTCAAGCCTTCATTCATTCATTCATTCATTCATTCATTCATTCATTCATTCATTCATTCATTCCTTTCATTCGGCTGTCTAATTGACGGACTTACTGATTGATTGATTGATTGATTGATTGATTGATGATTGATTGATTGATTGATTGATTGATTGATTGATTTTAGGGTTTAACGCGCCGACGCAACCACAGGCGATGAAGCGCGCCCTAGTGGAGGGCTCCGGATTAATTTTGACCACTGAGAATCTTCAACGTGCGGCGAAATCTCGTACACACGAGCGTTTTTGCTTTTCGCGTCCATCAGAAAAGCGGGCCCCCGCGGCCGGGAATCGAACCCGCGACTCGAACTCGTGCTCAGCAGCCCAACGCCTTAGTCACTGAGCCACCGCGGCGGGTCTTACTGACTGACCGACTGATTGATTGATTGATTGGTGATTTATCAATTGATTGATCGATTCATTGATTGACTGACTGACTGATTGACTGATTATTCATTGATTGATTGATTGATTGATTGTTTGATCGATCGATTGATTGATTGATTGATCCATCGACCGATTGATCCATCGATCGATTTATTCGTTGATTCATTCATTCATTCATTCATTCATTCATTTCATTCATTCATTCTTCATTTCAGGTTCAATGCGACGACCCTAAAGGGCGATGAAGCGCGCCGTAGTGCAGGGCTCCGGAATAATTGTGATCACCTGGGGCTTGTGTCCACCGGGGTGCGCCGAAATCTCATACACACGGGCCTTTTCCCTGTTTCCTCTCCATCAGAAAAGCGGCCGCCGTGGCCCGAAATCCAACCCGCATTCTTGGCTTATTAACACACCGCCTTACCCACTCAACCAACGCGGCGGGTTCAAGCAAGTCTTCAATGTCGCCCTAAACGCAACATGGCAGTGCCGTCGACGATGTCTTTACAAGGCGAGATGAAGTTGACACCTTTGCGTTCATCTCATCATTAACTTCTAAGAGACAGTGGTCTTGCTACTGCAGTATTCTACTGTGAAGTCTACAAACACACGATAGCATAGATGAATACAGTGTCACTTCAAAGTTTTCGCCATTGTATTGATAGTCGTGTGAGTTGGGATGAGATCATTGGAATTGCAACAGAATTTGACATCTCGTAGGGGACTTCGTGAGTCTTCACTCAGTGGTTCTCAAATGTTTTACGAGCGTAGTGGTAACTGCAAACAATTTTTGTAGCGTGATGCTCTATTGATGCTTTGAACTAGCACTAAAGCGTTGTGTTAGGCAAAATAACACCTGATTGGGCACCAGGGGGCCGAGCTTAATGGAGCTGTTCCACGTCAGCTTTGTCTTTCCACGGCTCTTGTGGCGCAATTTCCCACAATTCCTTGGGGATAACCATGGCATCAAGTGCCCACCAAACCTCGCTTTCGGTAGACTTGTCTTTTTGGAATTTGCGCACCGCCATGCTTGCAGTGGATGGGAACCCCTTCACGGGGGGAACCGTTCTGACCTAAGCCTAACCCTTCGAACTCAGCGCTCGGCACTCCTTGCGGCTCTCGGTGCCTTCCCCCTTCGATCGACACTGCAAAATGCAACGCATTGAAGTGAATTGTGAGTAGATCTCACCAGAAGAGTTTTCAGAGCGCATGCCACGGAGGCGTTGAAGGAGAGGACCAGACCACGTAGCAAAGTTGGTTTTATTCCGAACGCGGTGGGGTCTCCATCTGCTGATGCCAGTGGCGCGCGAGCCCTCCGGCAGGTGCGCGCGCTCGTTGGCCTACGTCACGCTGCTGCCGCTGACATGGTGGCTTGCCGCCAGACGGCTCCCCCTCTCCAAGAGAGGAGCTGGTACAACGCTCTGATCAATCCAGCGAACATGACGGTGGCAGTAGTGTGCAGCCACAGTGGGCAGACTCGTAGGTTTGATGTCGGCTGCCTTTGACGTATACGGCTTCAGGCGCCCTAGGGCTATGGTGTCGTGAGAGCCGTCAATGTCGATGACGTACGTCAACGACTGCCGCTCGACCACAGGGAAAGGGCCAGCGTAGTGTGGTTGCAACGGGCAGCGCATGGTTCCGTATCGCACAAACACATGTGCTGCTGGTTCAGGGTCCGGAAGCATATAAGCTGCTCTGCGTTTTCGTTAACGTGTAGGCTGCGGTCGAATGTCAGCGAGGATGAATGGCAGATATTTCACGTAGTCTGCTGCGGGAGGTGCCTGAGGCAGTACCTCGACCATGTCTGGTGGTAGTCGAAGCTGGGTGCCACAAACGAGTTCAGCCGAATAACACGTGAGGTCAGTTTTGAAGGCGGTGCGTATGCCCAGAAGTGTGATCGCAATGCGCTGTACCCACTGTATTGGGCTGTCGTGCGCTGTGAGCGCGGCCTTAAGTTGCTGGTGAAATCGCTCTAGACGGAGCCAATTTGTTTGGGGGGCGGTACGCTCCGGTACGCAAACGACTCGTGCCGAGGATGTGATGGAGTTCGGCGAACAAGGTTGATGGCTCAAGCTGCCATCCGTGTTCGTTGACCATGGGTGATGGGCATCCGAAGTGCTCTACCCACGTCGAAACGAATACTGACGCTACCGTTGGCGCGGAGATGTCGGGCAGCGGTGTGGCTTCGGGCAGCGTGTGAATAGGTCCCCACAAGTCAGTAGGTAGCGGTAGCCTTGGCATGATGGCAAGGGACCGACGAGGGCGATGTGCCCGACGGCGAAGCGATCATCCGGTTGTAGGAATGTATTTGCGGAAGAACTTGGTACCAATAACCCTTTGCGTGCTGGCATTGTGCACAGACGCAGACCCAGTCGCAAACATTGGTGTTCATGTGAGGCCAAACAAAACGAGCCGCGATGAGTTTCTTGCGTGGCACGAATCCCAGGATGCACCATGCTATGCAGGGCATGGAAGAGCTCGCGACGACAGGGTTTGGGTACAAACGGTCGTGGCTTTCCGGTCGACAAGTCGCAAACGAACTGCTGTCCTTCGAGTGTCATGTCTTCGAGCTGGAGTGCAGTGGGCGATGTGCAAAGGCGGAGCATCTCCGTGTCGTCTGCCTGCTCAGCAGCCAGTCAGCGCAGGTCGGGTTCAAAGGTCGGTTCAATTCAAAGCGGCGAAGTGGAGGCAATGCGTCCACGCGACTTAGAACATCCCCAGGTGGTGTTCTCAACGCACTACATGCTTGACATCCGTCGTGTACTCGTACAGGTGGTCAATCTGCCGCACTCTCGTGGCATACAATGGGTGTCGGGCCGGCTGATGGCCTACGTCAAGGGTTCGGGTGGTCAGTGAAGATGGTGAACTGACGACCTCTAGAAGATGTCGGTAATGACGTACAGCCAGGTACATTGGCAAAGTTGACGCCCGAAACACTGTACCGGGTTTGCGGTGGGGTTAGGGCTTTTGAGAATAAGGCCAAGGGCTGCCATGCGCCGTTTACGCGCTGTTTGAAGGGCAGCGCCTACAGCAGAAATCGAGGCATCGGCCATGCAGTGCGAGTGGACGTCCCGGATTTGGGTGAGCAAGGAGAGCGGCGTCACCCAGCGCAACGTTTGATGGTGCGAAAAGCTGCCTTAGCACTTGCCTTCCAGTTCCAACTCGGTTCTTGGAGGTCATGCCAGACAGCCCGAACTGTGACTCGGCCTAGGGGAATCAGATAGCCGGGTTGTGCTCCCAATACGGCGGCAAGTGAATAGCCAGGGCGGCGATCTCGTCGCTGGCTGCTTTCGGTGCTCGCTGGGAGAAATATCACGTCCGGGTCATCAACTGCAGAGCGCATACCACGGAGGCGTTGAAGGAGGGGACCAGACCACGGAGCAAAGCCTGTTTTATTCCGAACGCCAGTTGTGGATCCCCATCTGCTGATGCCAGGGGCTGGGCGAGACCTCCCGGCGGGTGAGCGCGCTCGTGGTACACGTCAGCGCGGCTTCCCTGCCGCTGTGCTTGCCGCTACAACCTAAATGAAGAGGCTGGGTGGCTTGCGAGTCACCGGCGACGATGTCTACTAGCTCACCCAACCGTAAAAGCAAAGCCAACACTTTGATTGTGTAGCGATGTTAATTGTCGAGGATTCAAATAAAAACGTGCTCACCATGGAACAGTTTCTCAAAAACGAAAAATTCAGACGAACTACCCGATGTGGTCTGTCTGCAAAGAGACAGGCGTTTTTGCAATATTGTCTAAGGCAAATCGTTCAGTGACCTAGCAGGGTGATGCCGTCTGATGTAGTAGATAAAAAATCCGCAATCACCACCCTCATTAGGCAAAACTTCCGGGTCCTGAGGCGCAAGACTGGGGTAAACGCTGCGTCCGTCGCTCAAGTCCTTGTAGAAATAATCCAAAACCAGAAACACAAGGCCAAGAGCACGTTTATTCTTCAGTGTTTATAGCTGCCCCCGAATACTCATAAACTCAGTTAACTCATCCGAAAGCTGCCGAGATAGCCAGAGGGAGCATGTGCTTATTACTAGGAGATTTTAACGTGCACCACACGTAATGGGGCCACAAGCGGGACACAATAAAGGGACGCAATCTCTGGCTTGATGTGCAAAGAGAGGGTCACACTTTGCTGAATGATCCGCAGCATTCCACCCGCATTGGAAACAGTTTTAGCTGGGACACGACCCCTAACTTGACCTTCGCAAAAACATGCGTACGGAAGCGACCTGGCTAAACAGTACAAAAAACCCTCGGACAGCAACCTCTACATCGATCGCTATTGAAGTCTAATATTGAGTAGCCAACGGAAATTCCGTTAAATAACTACAGCTAATCGACTGGGATGCAATCTGCGCGCTTATAGCCGATGAACGAGGCCCAGTAAGCGTGGAGGATGGTACTTCTGGGGTCGACATTACCAACATTCAGAGCTCGGTAGAACAACTTCGTGCAGACGCTAAACGGGCCACTAGGGTTGTACCGGAAGAAGCAGAGCTCCAACAGGCCGACGCAAAGTTGCTACATATGTGGGAAGGTAAACACAGCTTGCACACACGACCCCAAAAGCACAAGCTTAACCGAAACCTTTGGCGACGACTAGCGGCCCTCAACCGCGGTATAGAAACGTACACACAGCAACACGTCAAAATTGGCATAGCACATGCAATCGCATGGAATACGGAATAGGTCTTCGCAAGGCTTGGAACATCCTGCACTGTCTCATTGACTTCGAAATAATAAAACTAAACGAGGCATAGTTCTCCACAAATTTCAGGGAACAAACGTGGAATTGCTCAAAGCCATTCGTGACAGATGCATTGGTGACTACACCCGCGAGGCACTTCCTCCCTACGTGGGCAGTGACAATCCTCCCCTTGACCATCCCATCACTGTGAGTGAAGGTAGGGGTGCTATCTTAGCACTGCGCACTCGCTCTGCTCCTGGACTGGGTGGCATTACATATAAAATGCTGAGAAACCTAGATGACGAGTCCATTGAAGCCCTCACACGATACATGACACTGGGAGACTGGGCGACTACCAGCTCAGGAGAAAAGGGCAAAGATCGTCATGATAACTAAGTAAGGCAAAAAACTACAGATCAAAAACCTTAGACCTATTTCCCTCACTTCATGTGTAGGGAAACTATTGGAACACGTTGTCCTAAATCGAATCACCAACTACGTAGAAGAAAGTGGTCTCTTTCCCCACTCCACGATCAGGTTCCGCCCAAAACTCTCAACACAGGTCATCACGCTCCGTCTCAAGCATGACGTCATTGATAAGAGGGCGCTGTTCACTCTAGATACCAGAGCCATATTAGTATTAAATTTAACTAAGGCATTTGACAACGTTGAGCACTCGGCAATTCTTGACTACCTGGGCCGGATTGGCCTTGGGAAACGCTTATACAACTACGCTAATAACGTTCTCTGTGAACGCACAGGTACTCTGGCCGTAGGGGGACACTCCACTCACATATCATCGAGCTTTAATGGCCGACGCTTTAAAAAGTAAATAATAACACATATATGATCCGATGGCTATATAACCATAGTAGCAACACTATGCACTGCCAGTGAGCTACCTCCGCCACGTTGCCAGATATACTCGGTGACAGCTTAAGAACGGCACCGGAAGTTGCCGCTGTGCCTTATCACCGTAGCCGGATGTTTCTCGGCGTCGGCGCAAGTAGGGCGTTACTAAGAATATTTTGAACGTGGCGTGAGCCGTTTCCCGTGATTTTTTCGAACTTAATATGCTTATAAACGACTCCAGTGACGACAAACGAACTACGTGAGACAAGGCAGACGATATCACGCATTCATAGCAAACCCCTTTCAGAACGCGCGCGCACTGACGTCACGGGTCCGGCGCTTTGGCGGAGTGATACACTACATGAGGTGGTGCCGTTCTTGAGTTGTAACAGAGTATAATTAAACAGAACTTGTTGTCATAGCTTGTGGTTCCCTTTTTCTCGGCACATACCCACTTGAACGCATTGACCAGGGATAAGGAGCCCTTGGGGGCTACTGTGTCCGCCTTCACAAAACTTATAAAAACCATGAATTGGAACTGTAATTGTTTAGAATAGTGGGTTTCGCGTAACACCTGAACTTGATGGCACGTGAGTAGAACAGGTCACAACAGCCACGCAGAAACACGTTGCTGGTGAAGCTGTGGGTTTTGCCTAGGGATGTAAACCGCAACGTAAGAAGAGACTGAGGCGAATAAAAGACGTAAACACGGCATTCAGGAAAGAAGCCCGTCGAAAAATGTCGCCAAAGGCAAACAAAACACAAAAGCTAAAAAATTACACCATCTTCCCGTGGGGAACCATGAGGAGGATGCCAAGCATCATGGAGTTCCGTGTATGTTTCCATTGTGTTGCCGTTATGTTGTTTCGTTTATTGGAGCACGAATGGAAGTAGTGTGAACCCCCATGCAAGACAGAAAAATGTTAAGAAATGTAGAGAAATGTAGAGACAGCGAAGAGACGGACACCCGCGTTACCTGACGGAACACCTCCTGGTTCTCGTATTTCTTTATTGCGTGCTAACGTTCTACCCCGCTGCCCGCTCTCTTCTTCCTCTTCTCTGGTTGAGCTGCAAGGCGCGTGGCGCTTCCCGCCACAGCTTTCCCGCAGGAAATTATCCTCCTCTAAAGTTTTCAGTTCGTCGTTTCCGTTGGCGTTCAGCTTCGCGTACCTTCGTTGTATCAGTAGCCTCTTGACGTAGTTTGAATGAGTGAAGGACATAAGGCGCGTTGGTAGCACATTCTCCATTCCCGGTTTGTTGCGCAGTGGGAAGAGCCCCACGTACCTCCCGTTGCGGCCAGAGAGTCGTGGGATTGAAACCGGGCACCGCCTAACTATTTCTGTTTACAGTGACTGCGCTGACGTCAGCACAAACGCTGATGGGGCTGAAGAGACGCGCATGCGCAGTAGATTGCGGGCGGTGGACAACAACAAGGAGGGAGGGACACAGCCCCGAGCATCAGATGCTTCGCATCTAAAAAACGACGCCAATGCGATGTAGCAGCAAGAAAGTTGCTAATAAGTGCCGCCGCGCTCTCGCCTCCAAAGAACAGTAATACTTAAGCCTACGAAGAAATGTCTTCTTTGGGTGTAGAGGAGGGGGGAGTACGACATGCAAGTGCTCACTGCAGTTGATCAAATGAACGCTAACATGTGCTGGCAAAAATAATGCAAACAGACAGCACACCACCTCAAAATACGATGCCCTGGAGAATAGGATGCTCTGTGCTGGCTAATTTTTTGTTCGTGTAGTAAAAGACTAGAATGACCTCCTTCACCAGATTGCAGCAATTACCTGTACATCAACATTTATGCAGTGTCAGAAGCCATCTCTCACGCTGACCAATAGTATTTTTGTTTATATTCACTTTGTAATCCTACACAGTGTGTAATGTCCCTCCGGGATGTTTAAGCGAATAAAATGGAATGAAGTGAAAGAAACGCATTTCCGCGTAATTGTCCGAAGCTGTCAAGTAGGCGCATGCAATTTTGCTATGTGTGAAATTACTTAAAGAATTATCCTAGAACTGACCTACGAAAAAGCGGAAAGGATCGATTTCGTGCTTCCGCTTCATAGCCCAAACCGTGGTGCGGTGCCGCCGTGCTTGCATAAATCGGTGGATAGCGCTCAAATACAGCAACGTTGTAGCTGCCGGGTATTTTTCTTTATTACCTGCTTAGTACAATGGAACAGAACCGAAGGGCATGCATACAGACACTAAAGGTAAAAACACTGTAATGACTGACGTAGCAGACGGCACAGGCAAGCCGGGAATTGCAAAGAAGAAAGAATAAGACACCGGCTAGCACGTGGTGCGTGGGGGTACGAGAGGAAAGTGAGCCAACTGAACAAGCGGGGACAAAGATCGGGAGAGCGGGAGGCAAAATCGCGTCCAGGAGACTTTTGGTGAGGTCAGGATGTTGGGTGCTTGCGTCTGAGGACCGGGTGTCGTTCCAGGAGCTGACCCGGAGGTACCACCACTGCCATCGGAGTGCCTCTTTTCCGAGGCCTGTACGCGGGCCTGTTCCGGGCCTCTTTTCGAAGGACGAGGGGTAGGCCGGCCAGGCGCGAGCGTGTGTTGCGGCTGTTCGGTGCTGTTGCCACTGCAGCTCCAGCTTTACAATGCCTAAACTGTCGGCATGTTCCGACGCAGTTTTAGGACTTCAGAGCGCGGCGAGGACACCTCGTCCTAGCAGTGAGAGGCCACGTCGTCCTAGCAGTGAGCAGTGAGTGCGTCGTTTCTATGAACCAGTTGTCGGACTTTTCCCCGTTGCACGTTCCTTAACTTTGAGGTACTTTGCTGTAGCTACTTCTAGTCTCCGTGTGTATTTCTCGGGTGTGTCAGTGTGTGCACGAGAATATATTCAGTTTTTTAAGTCTTAACGAGCCATGGCGCCACGTTTTTTGTAATCCTCCTGCGGGGTTCCCACTCCCGTCGTCACAAACACCAACCAATATACCTTTGTCGGTGCAACTAAGTTAAAAGCTTCTCATGGTTACAATGTCTTCAAATAACCGCATTTGGTGGGCTTATCTTCCTCGAGTTTCTACACATCTACGATGTAGGCAACTCTCTCAGAAAAATAATCTTTAGCAGGCCGCCAGTTGGGCTTTGCATGCATGACATCCTCACTGCACTTCCATAAACCATGCAGGCTCAGACGGATAAACATAAAAACGAGCATCATCTACATTATCGGCAAGCAAAAAAAACGTATGACATAGTGCGTGATTTGCAATGAATTTTTTGGAGTTTGCTGGAGAATGTTCCAAAGTACACAGCATCGGAACAATCAAAGAAAATGTGTTCGACTGTATAGGCTTATGACAAAAAGCACAGTGTACACCCCAGTGCCCAAATATTTCCCTTTTATACAGCCATGGTTTCACTGGCAGTGTCCCGGTGTGCAGTTTGATCAAAAACTTTTAATGGAGGCCTTAACCGGCATTTTTCTGATTCGCTTTAAGACATTCCTTGCTGTGCCTGCAACATCGATGAGTGTAGTTTGCTGGTAACTGACCAAAGTAAAAATACAAATGACCGTTCGGGAGCACTACGGCTCCCTTGTTCACAATGTAACAATTGGCTGGCCGTCCCCGGTTTAAGTAGTGCTCAGCAGCTATTCTAGTGATTTGGTATAAATACGACCCAGGGTACCATCGTTCCCGTTTACCATGTCAGGCGTTGTCTGGATCATAAGTGACTCATAGTTTTTACGATTTGATACATTTATTATAATTCAGATAGTCCCAACAGAAAAGAATGCATCAACCCGGCGAAACTATCAGTCCATAATCATCAAGACAACGCCTAACACGCTACACGGGAACAATGGCACCTTGGTATGCGAAATCACTAAAAACGCTGCTTTTCACTACGTACACTCGTTGCTTCAGTACTTGCTTCAGCTGGTTGCTTCAGTGTGAACTAGGGACCTGGGTTGGTCCTTAAACGTCATTTGCATAATTTGACTTTGGTCAGCGATAAGTAAACTACCTCGAGGAATTTTGCTTACCAGACGGTATTCCGTCAAACCCTCGACTGCATCTATGGATCGGTGGGCTGGAACTTGTAAGGAAATTTGAATGACGCCTTTATACAGTTCCATACGTGGTACACTGCTGAGGTACTCAAATGCAAACCGGGCCCTCAGAAAATTTTCACGGCCACACAACTTCACCAGAAATGCTTTCAGACTGGTCCTTCGTACACAGCTTGTAGAAACACTGAACTCGGGTAGAGCATCTCGCAGTTGTTAGTATAAAGGTGTCACGGTGATTTCTTAAGAACAAAAACCCTGAAACCACTTGCCTCCGAAATAACTGCACAAGGCCCATTCTCGCCGACTTGACAGAAAGAAATAAATACGAGTGACCCAATCGCTCCCACATGGAGCCCCAACAAATACGGCAAACACTCTGTGCAACCTTGTTACGTTTGTACGCATCTTGCAAAGAACCTGAAGCACATGCATACCTTGGCAGCAACAATCATATTGCACACTCTTGCAAGGGCAAACTTCAATAAATCGCGTCCAGCCCACCTCGTCCTCTTTCCCCGAACACGACCAATTTCCCCAGCCCAGTAAGTACTGGTGTACGTATGCTGATCTAGTGGCACGGCAACGTATTTGGAAGGCGTGTTGGTCCACTGGGCGTATTTGAACGTTTCGTCTAGGGTGTGCCATTCAAAATGCAAAACCGTGAGGCATTTGTATTGATGATACCTTACAGGCGCGTGGTAGGGCATAGAGTAAAGTGCGTAGAGTAATTTCCCCAATTTACCATGCTACCGGCATGTTTGTCAGAGTTGGGCTATTTTTACTATACGCCTACGCTAAGTCTGCTATGACGTACAACCACCACATCATCTTCACATGCCAGGATTTTAACTCAGCTTAAAGTGAGCTGGAACCCGTATACATCAACGCCATTTAAAAGGGTTACACAGAAAGGGTCAAGAGACATCGCAATACAAGTGGAGCAAGCGGGCATCCTTCCCTGATTGAAGACCGGATCGCGATCCGGTAAGTGAGGTTCTTGCTAACGATAACACTTGTGCACTGCTTATAGTTATTTTTGTGAAATCCAGTATCACTGAATGTTCACACGCTGAAGGATTTTAAAAAAATATCGTGGGCGGCACAATCGAACGCTTCTTCCCACTTTATCTACAGAATAGCCACTTGTCCTCCAAAGATATCCACACGCTCTAAGTGGGCTGTGGCTACGTGTATGTTGGGGATTATTGAGCACCCCATTATTTCACATATTTGATTGAGGCCCGTGAGAGCCTTTTTATGCCGTGCTCTCTCTTAGCCAATACTTTTATGTAAACCATGTAGTCCCTATCAGCGAGTAGCCCTTTACCGATAGACGTTTCACGGGATCACCAGACTTTCGGATCTACATGAGGGGGGACTCATGAACGGATGGTGGCAAATACTTCCTTTCGCACGCTTTTCGCACAAAAACAATAAAGGATAATTGCCAGCTCTGCCTTAAAGGTCTTATAAAAAAGGCCCAATGTCGACTGGACCGGTCTGTTCATATGGCTTAAATCGGCAGTGGACTGTTCTATTGTAGCGATATCGGTACTTTTTTTGAATTGGAGCTCAAGCTTTGACCTAAACTATAAAAGAGGTGTTGCAATCGCCGCATGCGCGCGTAGGCACTGCGCTGGCGGCTGGGGGAAAGGAAGCACCCGTCCCCGGAACGAATGCGCACTTAGTCCAGGTGCGTGCCGCAGCTAGCGTAGCACAGACTAACCGCTATTCCAGTACCCTCTCATTCTGACCACTTGGATATCTTTAACGTACGCCGAAATATCTACACATGGGCATTTTTGCACTTCTCCATCTGAACACCTGACGCCGTGGCCGGGAGAAGAACCCGCGTTGTTGGTCTCAACAGCAGAATGGTTAGCCACTGAACCACCGCAGCGGGTTTGCCTCACATTCCGGCTGGCGACCTGCATGACCCTGCGCCCCAAATGCAGGAGTGGTCCGCCAAGGCCCATTTTCTGGGCGAGCTTTGCACGAACGGTAAAGGTGTGGTGTGTACCATATCTGAGTGAGAAGAAGGCACGTTTGAGCAAAAAAAAAAGGGCGTCCGGTGTCCGTACCACGAGGTGTTCTTCCCCGCGACCTTAAACTCGGCAACAGCGTGACCTGTTCCTTTACCTCGGTACACCGCGAGTGAACAGAAAAGATGATAAATTCACCATCGTCACCAACGAGCACCGGCGCAACGCGTAATAAATAGATCTACGCCATCAAAATCGTTAAGATAGTTTCCCAATCTGAGTGTTACCAGCGGCAAGATTACAAAGCCATGCAACAACGCGAGGCGGAAACAAGGCGTCAACTGTGGTAACGAGATAATCATGCTATAGCATTCCAAGCAAAAAAAACGCAGCTAGGTGTCCTGTGACGTTTTCGGAAAGATACTTTATTCCAGCAGTGATGCGAAAGGAAAAGGTCCATGAAAAAAACGCCGTATGGTCATGGAATTGGCATAACAAGGGTTTGAAGGAGTTCTCGCTTACTTTAATTTCAGATAGTAAAATTAACGATGATTGGTTGCGCCACAACTACGTGGTGTGGAAGTGTTGAATATGTCAAGGGCTATTCAAATTGCCTGTAGACGGGCCTATTGGTCCAAATTCCAGCTCCAAAATTGAATTTGGGGCATAGTGGAACCAGGTTTTGGTGAAGGGATGCGGTAGCGGTTGGGGTGAGATACTTCTAGGTAAGCGCCATTATTACGTTAGGCCGAAGACGGCCTCGCGCAGGATTTGAAAGAACACGTATCCTAAGCAATAATTAAACTTCACACATCACCGATATGGCCTCAGCCCATGCTGCACGCCTATTCTTTTGCATCCTCACACATACAGAGATATAGATACGATCCGCAATTTTTAAAGACATCCATTCCAGGTTCTAGAACCACAGGCGGGAAGCCACGATGACTAGGCATGCACGGTGGTTTGTGATTTGCTGACTGCGCTGCTTCATGGATCGAAAAATTTTAGCGTCGCTGTTGATTCAGGGGCGGAAGGAGATGGCTCGTTTTTGAGCGTCGCTTTAGACTAATCGTGATGCTGTATTCCCTGTTTGCTCTAAGTTTGATACATGGCTTTGACGAGTTTCGTCGTATTCTCGCAGTCATTTTGTAGTGACTCATGGTGTTAGCCTAATGGTGACGCCATCACAGTACGCTTATTACCTGTCGGCAGATGAAGCCTGTGCAAACGCAGGAGAGGGCGATCGATGCGGGGTAAGTATGGGGCTAGCGGAGCAATCTTGTTGCCCGCTCCTATGAACGTCTAGAAGAGTTAGGTAGGACGGAGCATGATTATGAGGATGATGATGATGGCAATAAAAGGGTAAGCAGAGGAGGTGTGGAGGTTGCCACGTCCTTGTACGAGCGGCTTCTGGCAACGCTCAGCACGGCAGTTGCTGCCGCGAAACTATACTAAGCGCTTGTCTTGAAGTCGACCTTTGCGCGTTCTCGTTCCAGTTTAAAACCCGCTGTGTGTCGAATGAGTGCTCTTAACAGAGAGTTTGCAATGTATGCTGAACTAACGATGTACTTGTACATTCAGGTTTTCTTTTTTTATCATTTTGCTAATGTGGTGCTTTCAAATGGGAAAACAGTAAGTGGCCACTTCTTCGAAAAAATGACATTGTTTTGTTGACTCACCAAGAAAAAATCCGCCGCTGTAAGGGGTAAGTAGAACACACCTCAGTTCGTATGAGATTTGAATACGTGTTTCTTCGGGAACAGCCGAGTGTATTTACCTCTGCACGTTCCCATCGATAGAAAAAACGTTACCATAGTGCGTGACGTAACGTGAAGGCCTGTGAGTAGGCGGAACTCTGATTCTGCGGCGGCAGCGGCATGTTTTACCAGTCGGCTTGTAGAATTTATTTGCGCCAAAAAGCGCATAAACTACAGCAATAAAAAAGACGCGAATGCAATGAAGCCCCAAAGAACGCATTGCTGATTTGCTAAAAGATTTCGGCTTCAGAACACGTAAGAAGATTTAGGTGCCCCAAGAATTTTTTCGTTATTCTTTTAAAACGCGTTGCTGCCTGCTATGCGTGTCGGTCTGTATTATTTACATGATTTTTTCGATAAATATTTTGAAGTGGTTTTACTTCGGACAAAAGTGACACTATGTATCTGCATAGTTAAATTGTTTCCGTTTTACTTTGTTACGGGGGGGGGGGGGGGGGTTCTTCCAACTGCTCAAGGTGCTATAAGTCCCTCTAGAAAAGAATCCAACATTGCAACGGCTAGTCCCTATAGCCAGTCCGTGATGTTCCGTCTTCAGATTGACTGCGTAAGAAAAGCCAAAGTAACCAATTTAGGAACCTCAGCATTGTTGTGGATCCCGATTCGCGAGTCCATTTCGTTAGCGTGACTGGGGTCCAGAAACGTTGACGAGGATGCCGAGGCGCGCCGATGCAAAAGGAAACTTTATACAAATATTTACATAATGAGTATACAGGTTTTATTGCTCTGTATCGAATCGAATCATGCAACTAGCAACAACTCGCATGACCGGGATTTCGGGACACTGCCTCAAGCTTCGAAAAGCTGACACCACGTGGCGTGCTGAGCTGAAGACTGAAGCTGAAGATGAGCTCTAGGTCCCTCAATTTGTCGAGGTGTGCGGACGTACAGAGCGCGGCGGAGCATCGACGACGAAAACGGATAAGTGTTTGAAATTTATATTCCTTTTTTAGAGTGACCATGTTTTAGAGAGAGATGTATAGTTTTAGCCAATAGGGTTAGTGGAAAGGAGCTGTAGTTGTTAGCGTAGGGAAGCGACCGAATCAGATGTGTCGCGCGGTTGTTGCACGGGGCGATTTGAAAACGTGATAGTTGCTGATTCTAGTTAGTAATTGTGAAAGAAGAATTGATGCTGTAGGAAAGAATCGCACGTTGCGTTTTGCTTTTAGATTAGAGGGGAGCGCGCGAGAACGCGGCAGTGAAGTAAGTCAGAGTTGGGCACGCCTTGGACGAGCAGTACCATGCCTCCGAAGAAGAAGCCGGGTGTGATGTGCACGGGGTGCGAGCACGAATACCCGCTCGAGGAGATGAGGTTAGAGTCGGTCGAGGACGCGGAAGGGCAGGACTTCAGGTGCAGAGTGTGTGTCCTAGCGTCGCGCCTCGACCGGCTCTAGGAAGAAAAGGAGCAGCTCAGAATTCAGGTAGACGAGCTGCAGGAGGAGCTTAAAGATGAACAAAAAAGGGCCCATCTCCCCGAGAGGCGGCTGAGTAAATGGCGTATAGGCGGGGTGATCCGTTAAGATTGTTTGGGGAGTTGGTGAGGTGCGGTTGTATCACAGCTTCTTGACGTAGTGTGAATGAGTCAAGGAATAAGGACGCGTTGAAAGCCTTCCAGTCTGGTCGGCTTTGTGCGAGTGGGAGAGCACGAGTACGCTGCAGTCAAGCAGAGGCGCTGGGATCGGCATCCATGGCGTCCGAAGTAGAAGATGGAATTAGTAAGTGTAGGGTGCAGGTTGCGGTACCCGGTTCGAGAGCAGGGAGGTAGCGTGATGCGGGAAAGAGGAGAATGAGGTTACGAGGAGGACCTGGAACGTCTATGGGACAGCCGAGGCACGCTCGGACACGTGCCCGAGGGGGCATTGTGAGCTTAGAAATGTTGCATTTAAAACCCCCGAGGAAGGCACTCGAAGCTAGGCTGGAGCAAATGGAGGTAAAACTGGCGACAAAGGATGACGTCCCGACAAAGAATGACGTAGGTCACGAGGCAGGTATGTCGGCAGCGCTTGGCCCCGAGAACGGAAAGCAGGAGGACAAAGACGCCACGCCGGAAAACGACCTCGGACTGGCGCTGACTCAGCCGGTGTGGGAGCAGGTGGACACGCCGGGAAGCAGCCAGGAAAAAGAAGGAAGGCGCATGGTTATCGTGGCGGGGGGCTCCAATATGCGCTACTGGAGGAGATTAGAGTATTAGAGATTAGAGGGATGGAGATTAGAGGACGGGTGAGAGAGGACGAAAGAGTGCAGGTTGGCGTGTCCCCGGTGCAGATGGTCAGGGTAGTGTGAAGAAAGCAAAGGCTAAAATTGCAGGAAAACATGCAGGAGCAAACCTAGTGATTATCGTAGGAGGAACCGATGACGTTCTACAGGGAAGGGTCGCGGGTAGCGACGCTTAAGAGTACCGCCACTTCGTGCACCCGGAAGTGTTTGGGGCCATTTTGTTTCTGGCTTGCAGTGTTGCCATCTCTCCCAACGAAACCGCCACCAGTTGTGACGGCAGAGTGTCACCGGCCGCTCTAGCGCCCGCACAGCAGAGAGAGAGAGGAGAGGCGCCCAGAAACAAAATGGCTGCGCCCGTATGTGAACAAATATCACGTGGTTCCGACCGACCAATGAAAATCCTGGCGACACATAACAATGAGAGAAAAGAGTGCCGATACTCTAAAAGCCTTTATTCAGTGACGCTAAAAAAACATACTAGAGACGTTCACCGGCTGCGTTTTTTGGCACTGCAATTTTACTTAGCAGAAACGAACTGCGTAATGCTTGTCTGCTTTCCATTCGCACTAGGACCTAGTGAGGAGTCGTCTAGTTGCAAGACGCACTGCCTAAGCAGATCTCTCCGCCGCTTCATTCAACCTTATTTCGCTGCAAGCGCAGCAAATTCTTGGTTTCAGCAGATATCGGCACCTCTCGAAGAGGTTTGTCGTCGTTGTTCGCCGTCCCTTCCTTTTGTGGCCATATCAACGATTTCGGCGTCCGTAAGTTCTCCTGTGAGGAGCACATCCTTCTGTACCTCTGCACATGTCTCTATCGTCACATAACGTGCCACAGGGTTGCTTCACGAAGTTGATATGCCTCTAGGCTCAGTCTTCACGTTCGGGAGGAAACATCGGCTTTGTGGTAGGTGCGGCTAAACGAGAAAAAAATACAGGGACTTTGGCGCGGCAGCATCAGGCGAACCTTGTAAAACGGTTCGCGGCGGCAAAATTCTCAGTCCACTCTCAGTCCAGATTTTGAGATATATTCGCAGTTGGCCCAAACATACTTCGAAATAAAGGGCATCAAATACATGGTACATATAGGAAATGTTTTGGTTCCGCGGAAAATTTTCACTTAGCCGATTTTAGCCGATTTTCCGAGAAATGGTCATTCAACGCTGTATCCCAGCCCAAAAATCTACCACAGCCAATTTCATAGAAAAAATGTGTGCTCGTTGCAGATTAAGTATGAAAGGTCTGCATTGAGTATTTTCGATGAAAAAAACATTTTTCCGTTGTCTTAGGGCTCCTTAAAATTTCTGCAAATGCGCAAAATATGGTTGCAGATAATAAATTTTAAATAAATAGTGAAACTATGTAGAGTGACAAAAATTATTTTAGAACACTCAGCTTGCATTGTTTTTTGATGTGGGACCATGACTGAAGCGTGTAAGAATTTTTGGTGTCGTATTAGCAAAGGAAAAACGCAAGAAATGGCGCGTTCTCAGGACATTTTTTGCAAGGCACCATAAAACCTTGAGCCTGAATATTCCCATTGTCCGTTGATATGGTCCTTGAGCGTCTACTAAAAATAATTTAAGTCGAATAAAGAGCGTATTTTTTAGGCAAAGCGCTTACGAAAATACAAAAAAAATGCAGTTTTGCCAAACTTCAGACATGAAAAAACACCAAGGCCCTCCAGGTAAAATTACATGAGATAGTTCATTATACGCATCAGCACTTTAGCTTCTAATAAAAAAACAGTTTCGAGTACATTTTGTTTGAGGCGAGAAAAAAATTTTCAAAATTCACAATGAGTCGCACTTGTGTCCACTATGGAACTGTGTCCCCAACTCGGAGCGCCTACGTGCCGCCGGCCTTTTTTGTGGCACGCATGTGCAAACCTGGCTCTCTGCTAAACGAAAATAGTTTGTGTCACTTGACATTACAAAAAATACACCGTAAACAGCATACTCCAGTCCACCACTCTTTATATTTGGGTTTTCGCACACTCACCTAAAGGAACAGAGCGAGCGTTTTTAGCAACAGTTATCAGCAAGATTAACCTGCCTCTGTTTCATGCGGAAAAAGATGGATCACAGAGTCCTTTTTCCCTGCCCAACACACTTCACCTGGCCCAGAGAAATTCACTGCAGGATACCTTTCACTGCAAACACAAAATTTCTGGCCACTTGTTTATTTTGCCCTCCGTTTTTTTACCCACATATGTTGAGCGCTTTCCCAGTTGAATAGTCAGCATCAAAGAAAGCTGCCTAGTTGTTCATTTTGCGTAATCCGTACACGTGCCGCAGCGATGGGCTTTGTGCGAGCCAAGCAAAAGTGAAAGACTATAAGACGCAGCTGCAGCGTGGCCCCAGTCACCCCTGAAGAAGAAGCCGAGCAGGCTTCGAAACGTCGGGTTTTTTGTCTATGTATTGGTTGGAGCATAACTAAATCTCAGTTCAGTACAGGGCTAGTGCTGTTGTTACCACACTTTGCTGCAGCTCTTGGCAACACGGATCAAATCGGATTCCATTTCAAAAAAATTTCTATCGATATTCTATTTGCTAATTTTATTTATTTTTTTTTAGTTTCTTCGTGTAGTCGCCAGCAACTACGGTCACTTTTCGCGTTTGATGAGACATCTGACCTTCAAGAAGTCTCTTGATTTTTAGGATTTGTGCGGAATCGTCTTTTATCAATTTTTCATACTTTTATAAAAAAACATAAAAAACTTTTTTTTAGGCCCCTCAAAATTTTATGAAAACTTAGATCTCTGGGCGACACTGAAGGCCCCTTTATGAAGCCTCTACATAGAACCTTGAATGCGGGACATGAAATCACTGCGACATGCGGCGCGAATGTTTGCAATTCTTACGGCGGCTCTGCAGTCATAAGCAACTATTTGAGCTTCAGAAGCAGACATATGCCGTTCTGAATGACTGCTGCATCTTTGTTTTCAATGTTACCCCGTGTTTATAGACAAAAATAACAATATGTCGGTGCATGTCTGCGAAACAGCGCAATGGCAACCTAATGCCGTGACATCAAATCTTTTCAATGTAGCGCGACAGCGTTTTTTCTTTTGCAGAACTGTATCCCACTTGTACTGCAGCATCACTTCAATCCAAACATCTCAAAATAAGCACTCCTGAGGCGCCTTTCCGAGGATGTTCAACTTCTGTTCTAGTTTCTAGAACAACACCATCTCAATGTGGGAAGATCGAAATAAAATAAAGCTTATTTTCGATACATCAAACAATATCTAGAGAAACAAAAACAGTGCAGCGTGACAAGGTGTTCTAAAGATTAAGCAGTTGATTCATTGCTCTGAACTCCACGGAACTAATATTTCGTGAGGGGTTCTATAGAAATTACGCCAGTGCAGCAAACATTTTAGAACATTTTGTAGCAAATGCAAGGCGATTTCAGCGGATTTCAGGCATAATCAGCTGTTCCGATATCATTTCCATTATTAACAAGCATACAAACTGTCTGCTTCGCACACGTTGTAAAACTGTGTTTGAATGGGCACTTCTCGCAATGTCAAAAATTACGTGGAAAATAGTCACTGCTGTGGCAGCGCACTTCAGAGCTCCCAGAAATAGTGGACTCTACAAGGACAATCCTACGTTCTTGCGGTCAGCTATTTGTTCTATAACGTCTAAAAACTACTAAAGGTTACAACCAATCGTAGGTCGTAGCAGTCATAAAACACTTGATATATGACCCCGACGCGTTGTCTACGTGAACAATATCCGCGCTCGTTCATCTGTTTTTTTTAACAGCGTAGTTCCATTACGGTAGGTTAGCACACATTTTTTTTCATTGCCTCTCATCAAAACCCCCCAAACGCTCCACCCGCCTTTGAAGCAGGGAGGCATTCTATAGCGCCTATAGATTAGCGCCTATTCTATATATGGAATGCGCTTTCATTGGCAGCGGCGAAAGGGAACGAGTAGCGCCGCAACGCGTATTAGGCCCATCGTCTTCAATCGAAAGGGATAAGCCAAAAGTTGATCGCGAAGCAAATCCTCGCAGCAGCAAGCGGATGAAGTCCCAAGAAAACGCGGGGGGGAAGTGGACTGTCGCAGACATTCCACTGGTCATAACGCCTTCCCATTCACAAACCTTCCTTAAGAAGTGCTTAGGTGTACTCAGCCCACGAACAGTGGGTTATAGCGATTTCGACACGCCTGCGGCCGACGGTAATTTCAATGTTGATGTTGTGGGTATCCTAGCGTCCGCTACCATTGCGCGAGTGCTAGTTTGGTGCCGTCAGCGCGGCGATTTCCCCATTCTCTTCTTGAAGGGCTAGCTCGCATCGGTGCCACTGCGTCGGGCCGATCAAAAGCTTTCAAATTCCGGACGAGGTGAAGGCGCCAGCGGCCGTGGTGCGATAAAAAACTGTCAGCTCGATGGCCACTCCGCCCTGTTCGTACTTAACCTCACCTCATTGGCCCGTTTGAACGGTTCCTGAACGCGCGTCTCTCCCGGACGCGAACGCGCGCCCTGCGGTGGGGACTGTTCATAGAGACGATGCCCAGGATTCTGGAGGTATGTGACGCTTACTCTAGGATTCCGCCGCAACTCTGTTGCGCCAGCGAGAGCCCGCCAGCCTCTCTGGCTACTGGCTCATGCATTCACCGTAAAAAAGTTTCTCTCGAAAAAACAAATTTTCTGGCAGCTGTCCTGCCAGAAATTTTCTGTAAAGTTACGTTTTTTTTTTTGTTTTTCATGTTTCTGTTATTGTACCAGCATTTTCTGTTTTTCGCAACAGAAAATTTATGTCAATTCCTTGTTTTCGGTTTTAGTTTTCGGCTTTTTTACAAAATAGTTCTGTTATTTAAGGTTGTGTTTTCCTCCACAGAAAATCTGTGAACGTTCTGTTTTTCTTCTGTCAGCTTTTTTACAGACTATTTGTGTTGTGCATGCATCATTTTTTTCTTAACTAAATTATAATAGTGTATTGTTTCACGTTTCCGGTAAAATTGTTTTCGTTTGACTTATTTTGACATCAATCTGTCAAAATAAGTCAAAGCAAAAGTATTCGACAACTTGACAATTTCGGTTATGGTCCTTCATAAAATACATTTTGTTACTTTTTCACATCTTGGAAGTACTCTACTTGACTTCGCGGCTTTATACTTCACTGGGTGAGAATAATAATAGCCTGAAAATAAAACATCACCCTGCGTCATATTGTTTGAAACTGCCAACACAATTACGGGTGTACAGTACATAGCATAAAGTGACCACTCAGGCACACAAGAGAGCGGGGTGAAAGTATCAATGACCTTATTTATTTTTCTGCCACACTTAAGGCTATTGCTACCGCGAATTAACTCAGTTTGAAGCAACGTATCGACAATATCCATCAAATATGAGGTTGTATGCGTATGAAAACAAAATTACATTTCATCATATTGTGGCGCAGTGAATAAAATGAGACTTTCAGGGACAGAAGTGTGGTTAGACTAGAAATATCACATTTTTTTTCAACTTTCAGAAATGCACACAAACAGGCCACTGAGGTAAAACAAACTGTTTACAGTGCGTAATCAGTGACGTTAATCTGAGGACATCTTTCCTACAGTGACATTAAGCTACAAAATTTTCATATTTTATACTAATACAGTACAATACTACTACGGTGAGAGCTCCGGTAGAGTAGGAAGACATTTTTTTTCCATTTCAAAAAAAGAGAACACCAATAAAATAAAATAAGAAATTCTTCCTGCTCTCGGGAAGCAGAAAGATACAACATAACGCAAGTAGCACGGTAACCGAAAATGAGGAAGTGTTGTGTGACAAGGATCATAACATCTTTTTCATCTTAATGAAATCGCAAAAAAGCAGAGACATTTAAATGTCAATTAATGCACTAGCAGACTAACCAAGGATGCGGCACGTTCGGTGCAAGGCGCTTCCGTCAGAGACATCTTCATTGCTGCTCAGGGAAAGTGCAGGTGAGGAGGTGGGGCTAGTATACTTCGTGGTCTTTCAACACTGGTCAGAGATGCTACCTTTGGAAACAGGAAATGCTGCTTTTGCTTTGAATTCTCCACCTTTGCTGGCGTGCCCGGGTTCACGGCTGCAATAACCCTGCAACAAGAATAGCATACGTTTCGAATATGAAATACATGTGCACCAACAAACCAACATCGTTTGCAGGGTTTTATGTATGTTATCATGCTGTAACAGCTGCCAGCTGTTTGAAATCAAGTGTTAAAGTAGACTCAGGGGCCTCATGACTGCATTCCATTTCTTGTGCTACTGAGGCGATCCAGACGTACGACTTTAACACAGGCTAGAAATATATATAGCAGACTCAACATTGTGAAGTGGTGAATAAACAGTTCACTGTATTTCTTCACTGCCCCCTTCCCAATACGCAGCGGCAGCAGTCAACCTTGACGTTTTCCCAAACGGCCAAACTGGTTGCGCTCGCTGACTAGCCAGTCACTGATAATTATTAATCACTATTACTATTTGCAGATTATCCTGCACAACTCTATCAATGGCTACATCAGCCTTGGCTTCAGAAAGCGGCAGCGGTTCCCGGTTGAATAAAAATGAAGACAAACTGCTCTCACCGCGTCAATGATCCTTTTTCCAGTATCCGCTCCTCCTAGCGCCCGCCACAGCGAATCTAAACTGGCAGTAAGGCAGGCCCCAAAAACTGTTTGGCTTTCGGGGAACCCGTGCACGAAATATCCTGTTCCTGCAGTACTACCCGCACCCTCCTGTCACCCGTGCCTTTCACGTGAATGTCACGGTAGCAGGCGCACGCTCGCGTGACTACTACGCAGTGGTTGAAGCACCCCTTTTTCTTCACTTTTTTTCATTTCCGTTGTTCCCTCACTGGTATCCAAGTGGTCACAGCGTGGTCAGCGTCACATTTTTGCCCCTTTCCGTTGAAAACCTTTTTTGTGGGCACTACGAGCTCACTGGGAACTGCCCGAAAAGAGGAAATAAAAACGTGCCGCTCTAGGAGGCACAGCTGCTACCCAAGCAGCAAGCTGAGGGGGCGCCCTTTTGTTTATTTCGCTAGAGACTACTGCCAAGAATGGCGGAGCGGCAGCCCGCGAAAGCACAGATCGCTACTGGAAAAAGGTCCACTGTAAAGCGGGGCGTGAAGTATAGCTACAGCTTTTAGAAAAAAATCAGCCCAACAAAGAAAGAAGAAAAAGAGGAAAGCTTAGGGAGATCGAACCTTTGATTATAACATCTGCAAGCAGAGATGCAACCTCTACACTGAACTCCACGGCGGGAAACGGCATCGGATTAGCCGAATTTCATTCCGTCTGGACGGAACTTTTAGCAACCCACGCTAGACACGGCCTATGAAAACAACAGACACCGCCCGAGGCGTTGTTGATCTGCGGTAATCACCGCATTGCAGTACAGCGGGTAAATAGAGAAGAAAAACTAGCACGGCGGCCGCGTCGTGCGTATAAAATTCTCCATCAAAACAACAACAAAAAAACTCATGTTAAGGCGAGCGTCACAATCGAGGCACGGCACAAGGCTCTTGTCGCGCGAGGCGACGCATCCTTGCGCTACGGGGCGAGCGCTTCAGAACAATCTATTTCCATCCAACGAGCGAACAAACAATAGTGCAGGAACTACATACAGAGGCATAAATAGGAACGGGGGCAGCCTCCACACGACATAGCTAAATTTAGTACTCACCCTTGGAAGATGAAAAATTGAAGAAAAAAGCCCGCCGCTGCAGTATCGTTGTGCTGGGTACCTTCAAGGCGCCCATTTGCAAAGGACCGCATTTCAACATTGCCGGACCGCAACAAAATGACGTCGGCCGAGCGCTGTTTTGTCGTTTCAGGAAATTCTTGTAAAATTTTAGAAAAGCATTCATATTTTTTTCTATTTTATGCAAATTAATAGTCTAATATTTTCACGATTTCACGCCTGTTATTGGTCAAGACGGGGAAATAACAGAAAATTTGTGTTTTTTCTGTTAACAGGTTTCTGTTTACTAACCATCACAGAGAGTTTCTGTACAGCAACAGATATTGTATGTAAAAACTCTGTAAATTTACAGAATTTTTTTACAGTGTTGGGTTGCTCCTGTTGCTCCGACCCGACGCTTACACGTAGGCTGTACCCAACAATGGACAATCCCGCCGTGCGGTACGCACCTGTGAGCGAACGGACAGCGTCTTCCACACTGCTGCTAGCCGATCTGGCCAGCACGGCGATGCGCGCGCACAACGGTTCGCGGCGCCTCGGATTTTGCACTGATCGAACAGCCCATTGGCTCTGCGCAGCCACGACGCGCACACTTGCGCGGTGCACCTTATAGCCCCTTTCACCTAAAGGCAATATGTACCTGCACTGTAAATCATGTAACTGGGAGGTTGGCGTAAAATAAACATTTTCTCTCGTCACCCTGGGCATATTGTTTTGTCGCCCCTACTCCACCTGCCCCATAGAGGCGGTGTTGATTTGGAGCGACGGTGTTTCCGTATCGTGAGCGTACTCAATTAGCTCGAACGCACGGTGGTCCCTCGCAGTGTGTGTGCCTAGCTATGTTTTGTAATGCTGTAAGGATCAGAGGTCCAACTATCACCTCGCACCCGGACCTAACGACTCGGGGACATTTTATCGTACGTCCCCATCACTTGTATTTCAAACCACGCCAAAAAAAAAAAAAAAAAAACCACGAAACGAGACTTGCGATTTCCCGGGGCCTCACAGACACACGCGGGTCGTTTCGGTTCTAGCTTCTCCTTCTCACCTTCCATGGCACTCGGATTCCCCTGAGCCGGAGTCCGGACCTCCTCTCCCAATCCCCTTCCCTTCTAATGGCCAATAAAATGCTTTCCACCACCTTCTCACCGTTCTAAATCCCGGCCATCCTACTCCTTTCCTTTCCTCCTGTGCGGCCAGCCTGATGCAGCGGTATGACCTGCCGAGAGGTTGACCGCAGCACACGTTCCCTACACCTTACCTTACAATTAGCCCTGTTTTAAGAAAGTTGTCACAACTATTCTCAGCTCCGCGAGAAACACAGGTTAAATTGTTCAGTGGTTCTGGAGAAAGAGAACACATCGCGAGGCTAGTGCATAGTTAGACAATTAAACCATTAGCAAGGCACGAAGGTAAAAACACACTAACTTAATTACTAGGACGACTACAACTATTCCGAACACGGAAGAACGGCTGTCAAGTCCTGGGGTTAAGCCCGGTTGATATATAAACCGCGTTTCCCTTCAGCGGGCACATGTTTGTTCACCAGCTGATTTTTAATGTCATGTCGACCATTCACGTTGGCTTCTTGAGCTTGGTCTCGAGCATATCTGATCCCTGAACTCCATCGTCTTCGGTCCAGCCGGTTTCCGTGGCGCCTGCGCGATCTCCAGGGAGTGTGATTTTTCTGGTGAGTTTGTTCGCTGACAGGGGGTGCAAGATGCAACGAAGCGCCGCACGTCAACGTCAACGCAAGGCCAGTAAAACTCTCCCAGGAGTCGATTAATCGTTGCCGTATCCCAAGCTGCCCTGTCGGGATACCTTCTTGGGAGCTTCTAGTGATCGATTCTCGGAGCGGCTTAGGCCCAAGAATCTGGTTAGACGTATTACCCGTCACTTGGTGGTACAGCCTGTACAGAATGCCGTCTTCCTCTAGGAAGTTGCAATAGTGGCCCTTGAGGTAACAAAATCGCTTACCGACTTTCCGCCATCAACATTTCAATCAAGAATCGCACTTCTGCTCTTGAGCTAGCTCATCCTTCGTAAGAGAGGAACCGATAACTGGTAGCTTCTTGAAAAGAAGGCTGTTCTTGTTCTGCGTTTTGACAATGGCCGACATCAGCACCGGTACATCTGGTGTCCTTCCCTCTCTTAGGGCCCAATCCGTCTCTCTTCTTGGCCGCTTATGCTCTCCCATCATGGATCATGGCTGGGTCACCACTTTTATAATTTTATAAGGATCAGAGGTCCGATTAGCACCTCGCACCAGAACTAACGACTAAGAACATTTCGTCACACATCGCCATCACTTGCATTTCCAACCACGCAAAACAAAACAAAAAAAAACACGGAACGAAAGACTTGCGAAAATTTCCCGGGATCTCACAGACACACGCAGACAGTTATAGATAACAAAAGTTTACGTAGAATGTCCCGATGGCGTGTCACTACACCATAGTCCAGGCGCGGACGTCTCTGGTGTCATTAACCGCTGAGACTGCTGATGAGGTGCAGCTCCTCGGGCCTACGCCGCGAAGCGCACAAGGTGTCCGATTGCGCCGACGCTAGGCCTCGGCCGCACAGCGCTATCAGATTCCCCGCCTCACGTATAGGCCGCGAGGCATGCGGGCACAGGGGCTGTAGGAGCGCTCCTCAGGAACGGGAACGAGAGGTACGCCATGCACGCTCGCCGGCCCGGAGCCCAAGAACACAGTGCGAATCACTGCAACGAACGAGCAGCTTCGTTTCGAGCGTCTCCGTCTTAGCGCCTGCACTTTCCTCATTTTCCCCTTCCTCCTCTTAGGCCAGCCTCAAGCAGCCGTCTGACCATCCGATGGGTTGAACGCACGCAGATCCACTAAACCTAACTTCAAAGGAATGGGTTATGCATAATATGAGGTAGAGAGACTACAAAACTGGCACCCAAAGTGGGGCCATTGGCTCATTTTCCTTTGGCCGCTAATCAGCTCAGCTGAGTGGGCTATCGGAATCAGTCTTGATGCTTGTGCACAGGTTGGCAGCGGGACCACCATATGCTAGCGGTGGCTGCCACAGGGACGGAGCGACTGCCCCTCCGTAAGCCACCGTGCGTGCACCCGCGTTAACCGAGCCCCGAGGGCAGTGCGACGGTGCAACCACGGCCTAACTGGAGCGGCGGCGTACTTGGGGCAACAGATATAAAAATAATGATAGAGTAATGGTCGTTGCGGCAGCGCAGTGGAAGCAAATCGGCAGCAATCGTGGACTTAAAGTGTCGTTATGGTCGCGAAGGCTGCGTACAACTTCACTACCTTAGTCTTACGCGTTAGTGTGAGCTTCCTTCATTTTTTGTTGTTGTAGCCACCTGTCCCGAAAAGAGGCAGATTCTTTGTCACAGTGATTCAAGGGTGAATTTCTCCACAACTCATTTTTATATCAGCAAGTAATGTACTCTAGGGCTTAAGGTATGGCTCCAACGAATGACTAGCCGTCGCAGTGAGCAGCATTGCAACTGCAAACGTATTTAAAAAGTGTTTCTCGATATATATGACGCCTATGAATTTTTCGGACGTAGAGCAACCCGGCCACAAAAGTCAACACCACCTTAATTGTAGACAGCCGCAATATACGAGTGCCCTAGGGCATTTGATATTTTAATAAATAATTGTGTCAAATCTCAACAAACTGCGGTGTGTTCTCGCGTGAAACTACGAGACTTCACGCAACCATAACTTCATAGCAGGTGACGACACCTTCCCTGACAGAAATTTAAAATACATAACCCGTTTTCAGCCACTACATAAGAAACATGGCTTCGGTTCGTTGTCCTCAAGCCGTTCGAAATGGAGTCATGGGCGCCTTCATTGCGGCATGTTCTTTCATTTTCAAACACAGGAGTCGCGTTAAGAGTTTCCAGTGCGCAGAGAAACTTTTACAGGAAAAATGTGTGTAATAAACGCCACGTTATCCAAACAAACTAAACTAAACCTTAAATTTCCAGTACTCGGTTGCATCATATGCCCGTGAAGACGCGCAAGTACCGGCACTAAAAGGACAAAAAATTAGTGCCTTTGTACTCAGTGAAGGGATGGGTGACCTGCGGACCTCGACGCAGTTCACGGCGGGCCCGAAACAAAACACGTTGGTTTGTAATTTGCGATGGAGCACTCTTTCCAGCCAATTATCTGAATGAAATCCAAAAGAACACATGCTTTCTTCTAGCGGACAAACATGGGGTTGTCTGTTTCCCTACTACGTCGTAGGTGTATTACTGTCTGTATAATACAGTAAACCAATCTATTTAACCATTGAGGATGCCAGACAGGTCGTGTTGGGCCGTTCGACGTCCACGTTTGAACCTGCCGTTGAGCTCCCTGCCGAGCCCAAAAATAGCCCCAGGGCACTTCTTTTCATTTTCCTTTCCCTCGAACCCCAAACAACATACAACACGTTACGTGCGTGTGCTTCCGCGTGAAAGACACCAGCAAAAATGGGGCTCGCAAAGCCGTTCAAGCTGAACAAGAAATATTGGCTCATGTCAGAGTTCTAAGCGGGCAAGTTGCTGTTCATCACGGAGGGATTCGCAGCTACTCGGCAACCTAGAACTTGCGTCAGCAATGGCGGCGGCAGCGCTGTCCGTTGTTTTCGCGCCCATTGGAGCTTCTGTTCCGGCCAACGCTCCCTCATTCCCACTCTTCTTCCTTCCAGTGACATGCGCCCGTCCCATAGGGAGTCAAAACTTGGAAGCACTCGAGCTTTTTTTTTAGCGGACAAACATGTGGCAGCCTGTTTCCCTCCCTCGTCGTAGGCATCTTACTGTCTGTGTAACACACCAACGCAAACCCAAAAGCTCGAACGCGGTCGACAGCTGACAGGTAGCATTCAGCCATGAGACTACCGCGTTTAAATCACCCACCAGCACAACGGGCATGTTATCGGTACCGGCATGAAGCCGAACTGTGCATGCACCCTCCTCCCTTCCATCCCCAACCCGTGCACACATAAACCAGCAACCGGTGATAGGTGCGTGCTTAGCCGTGAAATATACCGCCCAAAAGGTCGCTCGGAAAGCCTGTCAAGCTGAAAAAAAATTATGGGCTGATGTCGGCGTTCTAATCAGGCAAGCTGCTCTTCAGCAGAGAAGGATTCGTAGCTACTCGAGAATGTGAACTTTGAGGCTAGAAATCTCAGACATACTACAGCACAACAATTCTACATAACATAACACCCACGAATGCCCATTCTGTAATACACCTAACAAAACATACCCTAACCTAGTATTAGCTTGCCCCTACCACCCAAACCCCATCCCTTGCACCTCCTTGGAGCAGTGGGAGCGCAAGCTGACCCGCTGCCTGCTAGATACGGAAATTAACCTTGTGTCTCGGGAAACAGCGGGAGCGACGGCTCGTGGGTTTCCCGGCTACGGAGGCTACGCACAAAAGCATGTTACGCTCCAATAAAGATTTCTTTCAGCTTCCTCCAACGGCGGTGGCTACACGTTCGCGGCAGCGGCTGTCCATCGTTTTTACCCCAATTCGCGCTTCCGTTGATTCTCCGCAATGATTTGATAACGGCACTACCGCCGTTTGCAGCCGAATCCGCTACTTCTGAAAGAAGTATGGGTGAGTGGATTAAAGCGTCAACAGCATGGCGCGTTTCTGCACGCGATTCGTGCGCGTCGGCGTTGCGCGCATATACGTTTGTTTTGTTCCAAATATTTGGTGTTTTATAGTGTCCCCAGCGCTCTTCCGGCTGTAAGTGATGCTTTATTCGCTGAGAAATTAATCCATTTAGGTTAAAATTTTGATCTCCCACCAAATCATTTTTTCGTGACGTCTGACATGACGTCAGATGACGGCTCTTCAAGCGGCGCTCGAGTGCCCTGTTTAGTGTGAAGCGGGCTGAGAGACCTTGTTCACCCTCAGTCCTCCTAGATGGTGCCACCATATTGCTCGGACCCTCTATTCGCCTTTGCTTAATTTTTCTCCGTATTCGCACATGGCAATTGTTTTTGTTACGGTAGGCAGGAATCGTTTCCAAAAATATGGGGTATGTAAATAGAGTCCAGTAAGGCAATGTCGCTAACGCCAATCGGCCACTGCCATCTGAGACAACCCTAAAGCGCCGCATCTCTGTGCAGCTATAAAAAAAATATAGTGCGCACAGTACCAAACAGCAGCACCAACTGGTACTTCTATGCTTACGTGTACTTTCGTACCTTGCATTTCTTTCACCCTATCATTCTTACGGCTATAAAATGAGTATAAGCTACACGTAGGCGGTACTAGCTCATTCTCCAAACTTATAAGCCTCGCCTAACTTGCGTTTGCTGTCCGGCCTCAGCTGATCGCACGGCTGTGCGTATGACCTCCCATGTTCTAGTGTGGGAAATGAGCTAGTGAGACGCATGGCCATTGCCTTTTTTCTTGATTATGTTTCTTATTTCAGCAAAGTTTACCTTAAAAGTGGCGTCAGTATTATTCTAAAAAGGCAATCTTTCGAATAAACGAAGCTTTTGTTTTGTCTGCATGGCCCCTTTAAGAAGCTTTATAAGCTTTGTTTTGTAGGACTAGGTAACCTCTGAATGTTGGAACATGATATCTATACGCGTCCGAGAGGTCCTCATTCATATCGACAGACCGAAAAAATCACACATCTCCACCCCGTAGGGTTCGCCACCAGGGGGCTGAGCTGTTCACGTACAGTCCACATGGGCTCTGTATTTTCACACTTTCTGTGCGGATAATTCCATGACCACCTCGGAAAGAATCACTGCATCGAGTGTATTCAAGCATCTGCTACCTGATGACATCAAATTTTGGAACAAAAGAACACTGGCTGGCCTTCTACGGCCAACCTTTCCATCTCAAGCGACTCAGCCCAGCTAACCCTATTTCGAACATCGGCGCACCGAGGAACGGCGGTGACGGCCCCGTCCCCGCCTAGACTCACGGGTGACCGTCCCCCGAGCACCGGAGTCGCCAAATGGAGGGCGTCGAAGTGGAAGGTGAGCCCATCTCGCCTGAAGAAATTACGGAGGAGGCCGGCTGGCTCACAAGCCATCGTCGACGTGGCGCTCGCGCCATCGCTGACATAAACCTGACCCCTCGTGGGCAAGACACTGGCGGCGCCCGGTCAACGAACGAGAGGCCACGTGCACAACAGAAACTGCACAGGCAACGGCGAACGCCTCGCCAACCGCACGTGCCCAAGGAAGACATAAATATCGTGCTGTGGCCGAGAGAGGGCTTGGACGTGACGAAGTTCAGCCTCGCTGGTGTCGCATGCGAGGAAGTGGGAGAAGACGTCCTCCGCATCCACACCACGAAGAATATCATCGCTGCAAGTAACCCCGGCAGAGCGGGCAGAGAAGTACTACGCAATCAAAATTCTCCGCATCGGACAGAAGACCTATGAGGTGTCCGCTTATGTGGCACTGCCGAAAGACACCGCCAAAGGGGTGATCCACAACATCCCTGAATATGACAGCGCCGAAGCCATAACGAAAAGTCTCGTATACAGGAAAAACACCACTACTACAAAAACTACAAGCGAGAAGGATGGGTCGGACCAACTCGGTCATCATCGTTTTCGAAGGCGACAGAGTATCCCACTACGTCTATTATCGCGGAGCCGAGTACAGATGCTTCCTACATAAGAAGCAGCATGAGGTATGCGACGCATGCGGCAGAGTGGGACATCGGTCCGATGTGGGCCCCATACCAGACAGCAAGGTATACAAAAACTGTGGCAGTAAAAACCCACCAGAAAACCATCCGTGCAAGGCAAAATGCGCTCTGTGTGGGCGGGATCACACCACCGGCGACAAAAAACGCCGGCAACGATTTTGTACTCCCTACTTGATTAAAAGCGACAGTGGGAGAAGAAACAAAGGCAAGAGGAAAACGATAAGGGAAAACATTGCGGCCGACGTGGGGACACATCGTCCATACTCAAGCACGCCGAGAAGCGGGACCAGGAAGGCGATAGGCGTGATCGTTCCAGCTCCTTCCCACGTCTCCCTCTTCACGAGCGACAGAGCAGGAAGGACTCAAGCAGCGCATCTGGTGCCCGAGGTGATTCCACCGGGAGGCACCACCGGTCGAGATCGAAGTCTCGACGCCGAAGCCACAGTGCCGCGGGCCGCCAAGACTCGAGGAATCGATCAAGGTCCCCGCCTCGCAAAGGAAACCTTCCGCCGAGTGGAAACCCACAAAGCAAGGTGAGCTGGGCTGGCGCGGTCTCTGACAGCGCAGCTCCGCCGACCAACGCGGAAGACGGCTTTAGCAACGCTAGCTCGGCAGAAGTAGAACAATCACAAGACACTAAAATCAAACACATGCTGGAGATAGTACTGGAGATAGTAAATTACAAAACTCAAGGGCGCAAACGGTAATCTACTGGCCACGCCGCAGAATTCAGGCACATCCCATCGCAGTCTCGCGGCACCGGGCATTACACAGGATCAATCTCCTAAAACACTAATGGAAAAAGAGCCGTCGCAAATCCCCCTATTAGAAACGTCGTCTAGTGACGAGATGGACGAGTCAACACCTGAGTCGCCTGAGTTCCCCCCTCCGAAGCACAGGGCGACTAACAAAGAACAAGGCCTCTCGAGAAACCTCGAAGTATCCGGGGCAAGTGAATGGGGAAATCAAGAAGTGATTAACCAATTTGGGCAAAGGCTGAGCGGGACGCTAAGCGAAAAATTCGAAGCCATGTTGACAAAATTCGCCGAGAGCATTGGTACCAGAATCGATGCCCTGAACACGAGAGTGACATTACTAGAAACCGCAACCCCGCGCCTTTGCGTGGAAGGAGGATGGGACGCGGGTCCAATAAAACCTAACAAGCCCTACTCCAGACCCACTTCGGTGGAACGTGCTAGGGCCACTCTCGAAAACGCTCAGCTAAGGAACTATGGCGCGGAATAAGACAAAAAACTTGTCGTTTGGCAGTGGAACTGTCGGGGCTTCCAGCGGAAAAGGGGTAACCCAGAGCAATTTGCAGAAACCAAAAATCGAGATGATACGCCGGACGTTATCTATCTCCAGGAGACGGGTGGCACAGCAAAATTATCAGCTATAAGTCCTACGGTGAGTTGGAGGGTGACAGCTCGGCTGATGAACCAAACAAAGAAATCGGCTGTTGCGGCCCTTGCCAAGCGTAACTTGCCGGCCATCGTCGCGACATTGATGACGGCACAACGTCCACGGATCACGTACTTGTAGAAATAAGACTAGACAGGAAACACAAGGTTGGCAGTATCTTCATACTTAATATATACAGCTCCCCTCGTAAAAACCCCAGATTTGCAAAGCTGCTCCGCAAAACTCTAGAAATTGCCAAAGGAAACACATTGTTAATCGTAGGAGACTTAAATGCCCATCATCCTGATTGGGGATACAAGCGTGAAATGATCAAGGGAAGGAACCTCTAGCTTGAAGCGCAGCAGGAGGGCCTTACCCTGATGACAGACTCCGCACACCCTACGCGGACAGGAAAAGATTTTAAGTGGAGACACATCACCGGACCTCACATTCACGAAAGGCACACGAACAGGCGCTACGTGGCGAACTATACATGAAAACTTAGGCAGCGACCACTTCATCATTGCGACCACATTCGAGGCAGGGGTCGGAAAACATAAAGTGGGGAAACGACTCAAAATTATAGACTGGGATACTTTCCTTCAGATCAGAACAGCCGAACTTGACTGAAGCGACAGCGCTAGCACCCAACAGAGGGATATTGAAGATATCGAGGAATGTGCAGTACAGCTACGTACTAGCATAGCGCAAGCAACTAAAGACTTACCAGAACAGGCAAACCTCAGTCAGGCCGATGCTAGGCTACTGCACATGTGGGAGGCCAAGCAAAGCCTACAAAGGCGACTAAAGGGACAACAGTTAAATCGTAACCTACGCAGACGTCTGGCAGCACTGAACCGGGAGATTGATGACTATGCAAACCAACTAACACGACAAAATTGGTACAGTACATGCGACAGCATGGAACCTGTCATGTACCGCGCTCCGGCAGGCCCCAACTCAAGTTCTGCGCTCCGTAAAACCGTAAGCGGAAAAGTCCCGCCACCTGCTGGGGCCTACTTAAACAGTCACTCATGTGACGTATATTGCGCAGGCCGAGAGCAGCAGTGCGCGCAAAAGCATGGACAACGCCGGACACGTCCTGGCTACTTCTCAATAAACGACCTTCTTTGTGTTATAGCAGTGCGTCAAGAGTCTTGTAACAGAACCCCCGATTGGTCTCGCAAAAAGGAGCATTCTTCGCTGGCTTATTGAACCGGAAAATAGCAAAAACACTCAAAAGCACAACCTTAGCATCTTACTGCACCGATTCGAAGGGTCGGATGATGACGTAATAGAAACACTTCATGATAGATATATACGCCTCGAGCGCTGCCTGTAGGGGTGCCACTGAAATCCCCCTAGCGGCCCGTTTCGAAAGCAGCCGCGGCAGTCCCCGGGGGGCCCCACCCGGCCCGACTGTCCACGCTGCTTTTGCCGCACGTTCACCCCTGAGATTTACCGTTTGTGGACGCTGGAAGTCCATGTTTATATGGAGCAGTCACTATGTTCGTAAATGGGGTTTGTCTACGAGAGTGTAAATGTTTCTGACGCGACCTCAGGGTGGTACATTAGGCCTGCATATGCGCCAGGTAGGTTTCACAGGCCAGTGTCGCGGAACGGGCGTATGCATGGAGCTGATTGTAGTTACACAGCGCCGAAATTTACTAACAGTGTCTCCGTAACTAACATTTTCTCAGATGTTCATGCTACGGCTATATGTTCATAAACAGATGGTCATAAACGGTGTAAAACGGTGTAAATCTAGAGGAGCACTCATACCTGACAGCACCCCAGTTACGGGTGCCAATATCATTTCTCATATATTGGGCACCACCATTTAGTAACCAGTGTGTCTTAATTTCGCGAACATTCAACGAAAGTACGATGGATGATGCAGAATTATACTCAGCGATCACCACACGACAAAGAGTCGCCTTGTCGTAAGGCCAGCGCCCGCAAGCATTCATTCGCTACATATATCCTCCGCGAGCAGCGCGGAGACGGGGTTTGAATATAATCCGCGTCCTCGACTAAACGCTTCTTCGAAACATCGTCATATGGCACAGGGATTCTGCGGAATAAAGCACAAACTGAAATCAGAGGGCCTTATCAGATACCAGTCTTCCAACGACACCTTCATCGCTTGGGAACTGCCTACCCTGTATATTTCTATAAATGCGTCCGCCGAGTGATCAGCTGTTCGTTTAAGCCGAGAACAAAACAAAAGTGAACGCGACATTTGCTCGTGTGATCACTAAAACGATTTCGGTTCGGATTTGTACGCAGCGTCCCCCTCCCCTCAGACCGCCCATGTCTCGCGAAATAGCAGTGCATTTCGCGTCTAGTTGGTCTGGAGAATACTACCTGGCTTAAGTTTCGATAAACGTCTGTAGCGTGTCAGAAGCTGCACTGCGTTGTTTCCTTCCCGTTAGAGCTATTCTGTTTCTTCCGGACTTGCACATCTTTCATTTTTCCGTATTTTCATTAACTGTCTTTGGTTCGTGCTATAAGGCGTGAGTGATCACATATTAAGTGCGAATGCACTTTATAAGCGACCCCGAACCTTCCGCCGTCCGCATAGCAACAGCTGCGGGTGCGCGCGCTTTTCGTCTTCCTTAGCAACGGGGGGAGATGGGCCCGCGCTGCCTGGCCGCTGACATGGCACATACCCACGTGGGAGATTGGCCAGGAATAAGTGCGAATGCACTTCTTAAGCGAGCCTGAATCGTCCGCCGGGGAGGTGGGGGTCCCGCTCACCTTCCCGATCTAAACTCGGTCGAAGAGCGCCTCATCTCGCCTCGCCTCCCCTTCATGGCCATCAGGCGGCTGACTCGGGGCACGGTCAGTACGGCATTAAGGGACAGATCGGAACGTGCCCATCGACGTTCCAGGTGGGGAGGTCTTCCCGGCTGGTTCCCGAGGACGTTGCGATAGACGTGCACGTGAAGCGGAGGCTGGTGAGTCCGGCTACGTACAGGCGCGGACTGGTAAAGCGTGGTAGCATCTTGGCGGGGTTTGAAGCACCTGGAGCATGCGCCGTTGTATGTCGCTAGCGGCGTGCGCATCGACTGGAGTCGCGGTCCGGCTCCGATGCCCCCACCTCCCGAAGGGAATCGTGAAGGGAAGGGAAGGGTTAAGTTTGCACTCACCCTCGGCGCGCGCCTCTCCCCTCGCCTGACAGTTCCCCCTCGCCGGTACTGCGCCTCTCAAGGCGATGGCACAATTACTACGCCGTGTACTCTCGGCGCAAGAAATGCATTCGCACTTCCTCACAATTCCCTTCGGGGAGGTGGGGGCAATTTTTTTATCGAAGCACACCCTTGTAATGTAGGAAACATTTTCTCATGGCTTATATTCTATAAAAGGCATAGTTATTGTCCCGGATTGGGTAATCACATCCGCGAAACCTATTTTTCTGCGACGTATATATTCGAAACGAACCCGCATTCGTTGTCCGCGCTGCAAAACGAAACCGACCTCTCGCTGTGCAGTATCAGGTCTAAACGAGGCTACAGTAGAATTCACTTGCGCCTGACGTATTCGCAGATGACAGTGGTGATATGCTGCTGCCGCGCCAGACGCCCGAAGAGCGGCGACGAAGCGCGCATAACCACGTCCTCGTGTAGCTCATGTTGGCGTTTTAGTACTCCACGAAGGCGCAGCTGCTTTTTAGGTGACCTAAACGTTCCCTTTGCTTATAGACGTCACCATAACAAGTTTTATAGGGTGCGGAAATGCGGAGAGAAGCGAAAGAGAACCAAAACACTGCACGAGACCCTATCAGCCACGCAGCGCAAATCCCGTAAACGCCGCGGAGAAGAGGCGGGAGGCAGCGCAGCAATCGTGAAGCTCGAGGCGTATAGGGACGAACGCCAAAGAGGAGCTTAAAACATACACGGGCAAGGAGAATGAACTCATGAACCGTCCCATGACGGTGGGGGAAGTACGAGGTGCCATTCGGGACCTCCGAACCAGATCTTCCCCGGGCCTACACGGCATAACGAACAAGTTGCTGCGCAACCTAGACGACGTCTATGTCGAGGCGTTCACCCGGTACATGAACGTGTGCTGGGAACGAGGTCAAATTCCGGGGCAGTAGAAAACAGCCAAGGTGGTGATGATCCCGAAGCCCGGTAAAAAGTTGCAGATAGTGAACCTAAGACCCATATCACTTACGTCACGCGCAGGTAAACTAATGGAACATTTCATATTGAAAAGGCTTAATAGATACGCAGAAGAGGAAGGGCTTTTTCCCGAAACGATGATAGGTTTTCGCCCAAAATTGTCGACACAAGACGTCATGCTCAGGCTTAAGCACAATATCATTGACGGAGAGAATTGTTCCCCTTTCGATACTAGGGCAATTGTGGGGCTCGACCTAACCATGGCCTTCGACAACGTAAAACACTCGGCTATATTAGAAAACATAGACAAAATAAGAATAGGCCGTGAGACGTATGAATTTGTCAGGAACTTTCTTACGGATCGAATGGTTACACTTACCATAGGGGGGCTTCAATCGGCCGCTTTGGAGCTCGGGAGCAGAGGTACGCCTCAGGGGTCTGTCCTCTCGCCCATCCTTTTCAACGAGGCCATGATGGGTCTTCCAGAAATCCTAAACGACATAGAGGGAATACATCGCAGCCTGTACGTCGATGATGTGATGCTCTGGGTGGCCAGTGGTAGCAACGGGCATGTACAGGACACTCTACAACGGGCGATCGAGGCTGTAGAGGGGCATGTAGAACCGAGAGGCTTCAGGTGCTCCCCACATAAATCGGAGATGCTAATATACCGTCCGACCAGCAGAGGGCGAAAAACCAACTCGACCACTCCAAACATTCACCTTTTTGCAGGTGGTACGCAGCGTATCCCGGCAGTTCAGAGTATCAGGGTTCTGGGCCTCAGAATTCAGGCCAATGGGCACAAGATAGAAACCATACGAGCGCTGGAAAAAAGCGTCCATCAAACTATTCGGCTCATCTCGAGGATCTCAAACAGGGACCACGGAATGAAAGAGCATAACCTAATGAGATTGGTGCAGGCTTTCGTTTTTAAGTAGGATCACATACGTTACCCCTTACCTGAACCTAAATCTGGATGAGGATAACAATATAAACGCTATGATAAGGAGAGCGTACAAAGAAGCCCTGTGTATACCTGTAACTGCATCGAACGAACGCTTTAAGCTCTCGGCCTCCATAACACCCTTAATGAGCTCATAGAAGCCCAGCTGACCACCAAAAAGGAACGGCTTTCGAAGGGCCAGACAGGGAGGCAAATACTACATTCACTAAACATAAATTACAGAGGTGCGCAAGGCGCGAAAGTCGTAATGCCAGCGGAGATAGGGACCCACATACATTTCCCTCCACTCACTGAGAACATGCATCCGGTACAGAACCAGGAGCGACGACAGGCCAGAGCCAGGGCTCTGCATAAAAGATACGCGAAATCCCAGGAGGTGATGTACGCGGACGGCGCCGAATATACCAGCTGCGACGCTATGGCCTTAGCGGTAGTGAATCGACAGGGCGATTGCATCACCTCCGGCTCGGTCTGGACGACAGATCCGGAGGTTGGCGAACAGGTGGACATTGCCCTGGCAATGGTCGCGTCCTCAAAAGACCAGAGTTACAGTAAGCGACTCCAAGTCGGGCATACTAAACTACGCGAGGGGCTGCATCTCACCCGAGGCGTTTCGAATTCTAAAATCCGGCTTGACTATGGAGCAAGACGGCAAAATACACCTGATATGGGCACCAGCCCACTCTGGCCTGGCCGGAAATGAATGTGCGCATGACGCGGCTCGAGGTTTCATTGACCGAGCCGATGTCGAAACTCCTGGCACAGACGCTCACTCGATACAATGGTCAGGCAGGGGCAGGTTGGTGTTCTACAGAGGCATAGTTCCCCACTATCAACTAGACTGGGCAAAATACCCAGCCCCAGACAAGACACTGAGCAAATGGCAGTCAGAGCGTGGCGACGGCTGCAGACAATTGTTTCCCCAATCCAGTGGTTACAGCCGATGTTACCCAGGGCTCTATTCAGATAAATGAAAGGCGTGCGGTGACAGGGCTGACCTACATCACATGGTATGGTCTTGCCCTCTCCGGAGAAAGTGACCCGCAAAGCAGTAAGGCAGGACAGCCTGCACTCAGCATAAGTTCAAAGGGGAGCAGTGGGAGACCGCGCTACTCAGCTCCGACCCGGATATCCAGAGCCGGCTCGTCCAGATGGCCACGACCGCCGCCAGGGACCAAGGACTCCTGACCGACGGCTAAGCGACAAATCTGGGCAAATAAAAAGTTGTTCAATCAATCAATCTCCACGCCGTGAACGATGCCGAGGGTGCGAAGCACTGGGACGTAAGTTGTGTATTGCCTGTGTGATGAGCGCCATCGTCCGTGCGTGCTGATGCACTCTCAGTTTTAAATGATTTTGAGGTGCAGTAAATGCACTGTAAGTGACAAGCGCCACACGAAAGACAATCGCGTCCCAGTACTTCGCACCCTCAGCATCGTTCACGAAGTCTTTTTCCGCGAATTATCGTTAGATAGTTTACGGCTTTTGCTTTATTTTTGCGTTGTGTACCCTTTGAAATTTGCGCTCTTTGCTACTGCAGTTACCGGCGCTATCCCCACATGGCGCGCGGGTGGTACTACAGTGTGTGCCGGTCTGGTAGATGGCGTACAATGGGGTGCGCACGTAAAGCCCCTTGCGCATGGACAACTCCAGACATCGGCACGGACATTGCAAGGTCTCTTAATAATTGCACAATTGGCCCATGTAACCGCTCCGGGTTTCGCCGACGCGCCACGGCCCATTGAATGCCACGGCGAGAAACGCGTTCGCAGAGGCAAGCAATGCCGAGTGACGCCACATCGCCCAATATGGCTGCGCTGCGGTGAACGGTCTGTAAACGGTCTATACCGGTGTGGCCTGCCGTCGGCCGATGCCGTGCCGGCATGGCAAGTCGCCGGTGTTCGTACCATGGCGCGGCGGTAGCACGTATGGCCTGCACGTGCCTAACAGCACGACACCGTTGTCACCAACGGGTAGTCAGTGCCCAAAGCTCGTCAGTATGTCCTCTCAAAAGACTTATAAACGCTCATCTAGTGTGTTGACTAAATATATCTATAACCTATGGCTATGACACTTTTCCGCATATGAGCCTGGACATCCTCCGGTTTTTTCCTACGGTTAGACCCGGTATAATATTCCGTTCGTCAAGTCAGTCGATCGATATGTGCCTTTTGTGCTTGTCAAATTGCGTTCCACCTTCGCTTGTCAAGTTGCCTTCCACCTTCGTGGTGATATTCCGGCAGAAAGAATTGCGCTCCGAATACTTTGAAGACACAGTAGCAATGGGTGCTCCGAACAGGTGCCGATAACAATTCTATTTGTGTTCTTTGTGATGTTTTGTAGCGTTCATGACCTCTTTTATCGCTGACATCGTGCTAGATTCTTGCTAGCAGCGTCATTGGATGGCTTCCTTGCCTCCTATCAAGGTACGCTCGAATAGGTACTAGATCCTCCCATTGTATTCTCGTCGCATCTATTATGTTTTCATTGCAGATCGTTGAACGCTTGGAAGTAACTTTACATTTCCTTTAGTGCGGCGAACACTGATCGGTCACGCAAGTATGCCTCGGTGGTCTTTTGTCTACCCCTTTTGTCTAAGACGCGAAAAAAATGCTGAAAAAATAGGACAATTCAACGACGCGCAAAATAAGAACTATATAAGGGTGTGTTCTTACTTGTGCCTTAAGTTTTGCCGTAGGTACGTTTTTGTAAGAAACTCTAGAAATGCATTTCGCTCCTATCCTACTGGTTTCATTGCTGCTGACCCCTTTGGCAACGCCGTAAGTATAAGAAATTTAAAAAAACGCTACTTCCTTCCTTTCAACGACGTCAGATGTGCACCTGCAAAACATGTCGTAATTTAAGCCAAAATGAACAAAAATATCCCGAATATCTTTTTCTACATTGTTTTCAATGAAAACTGCGCGCTAAATCTAAAGTAACGTTAAAGCTGGGAGAACGCTTGTTTCATGCACTTAAATACGGTAATGCGGCAGTTGCTTTGGTAGTGACAGCTCGTATTTTATTCATACAGTACAGAGAGCCTTAGCTTTCGATACCTCCGTTCTCAAATGAAAGCCCCGAAAAAAGATAACGGTTCATACTCACGTTAAACGTAAACGGGGTCGCTCGAACAAGTGGGCCATTTAATTTAAAGGCCACGTATATTACACTGGAAAACCCATAAATTGAACTGATGATGGGCACTGACTCGAACAATATCTGTTGTGTGTAAGAAAACATAGAAATCTTAAGCTGCACCTGTGACACGATAACAGGGTGTGACAAAATAACATGGTATAGCGCCATTTACGACTGCATAACCGGAAACGATATCCCTTCGATTAATGCGGGTTATTACTTTGGGTTGGACTGGATTGGAAAACGTTTATTGAGCATAAAAGTGGGTGGCTTTCTTAGTCCAGATAGCCGCGAGCTAGCGCAGCTGCTTGGGCGCGAGTGATGAGGCGTTCTTGGTCCTCGCACCGTGAGCTGGCCAGCTCGCGCTCCCACTGCTCAGGGGATGGGGAAGGGAGGGGGTTTGGCCCGCAGGGGCATTACCAGACCAGGTGGTAGGTAGTGTTTGGGGCGGAGCAAGAAGGGCAGTTGTAGGGGTAAGTGGAGGGAGAGATGTAGTCGAGTATCGTGGTGTTGTAGAATGTGTTGGTCTGCAGTCGACGCCAAATGCGAGCCGCCTGTGTGCTGAGGGATGGGTGAGGAGGAGGGTATTGAAGCCGCAGTTGGCGATAATGATATAAGATTTCAGTGTATCGGGGAGGGACCGGGGGATAGATGGAGGGTTCGGAAAGGTCCTCTTCCGTCGACGAAAACGCCCGGAATGTAAGAGTGCGGGCAGCGGCGTGTGCCGCCTCGTTTCCCTCGAGGGAAGAATGGCCTGGTGTCCACACAATCTGGATGCGGGGTTAAAATAATTAATTACTCCAGTGAAGGCAGCGTAGAAGCAGATGGAATGGATCTTGTGGCCGGAGTAAGACTAAAAGTAACTGATAATTTGCAGAAGCGTCACGTATAAGACGCTCTAATAAAGAAAGCGCGTTGTTTTGGAACCGGAATTGGCGTGTACAATAAGGTCATCCTAGTTGCGGTGCTGCACATATTGCAAACCCCCTCAAGACGCATACCGTACACGTCTCCGTGATTCCAGATGCCCTGCACAGGTACTATGAGCTGGTCAGAGTTCCATAATATACCGGCTCAGCGTGCGGAACAGGAATGGTAACTATCAGCAGCGTGCTTGAAGTTGTATTATAGTAGTTTAAACGTTTATCAATTAAAATTTAATAACAGTACGTTTCCCTTCTGAACAAATTTCTAGGAACGCTGAATATTACATAGTCTGATGGTGTATATGCATATTGACTCGTTTCCCCGCTGTTGGAGGTGACAACACGCATTAAACTTCCTGCGGGGAAGAATATGATCTCCCGTTCCTAATGCCTCCGAATCCTGGGTCACTGGTCCTTATTGAAGATATTTCATTATCCCAGTCCTCAAAAAGGAACACGTCCACTGAACACGCATCCGCCGCTGTTTCTCATAAGAAATGCGCTATGAATCCTCTTCATTCGCTTCCTCACTAACACCTGTCCTGCGCGGGCGTCTGGGAAGCCTTCGAATTCACTGCTTTCCGTTTAAACTGCAAATTCTACGCTTCTGTGCTGCGTACCTTTGCAAACCCTCGAGCCAACTGCCCATTAAGTCAGGAGAGGACTTCGCAACTACCCCCAACTGAGTGCCGAACCATCGACACACGAAATATGCAGTGTCCTCTTAAAAAGAGAAGCACCTGGTGCAAGAACTTTCGCCTGCAGTTCGTTTACTCTTTCAAAGGGTAATGCGGGGAAGCCGCGTTTACTGGTGCCGCGCTCAGCGGTACCTTCAAATCACCCTTTTTAGGCGAGACAATATAATTTAGCTTTGGTAAAAGCGGAATAAGGCCACGACATAAAAGAGGTGCGAAGGTGTTCTTTTGCCTCGGCTTATACACACTGAGGTTGTAAAAAAAACGGGGACTGTCGCACCGCAATTCCACTGTGCGGAGGAAACACCTCAAAAGCCATTAAAATTTGCGGAGATGAAAAAAGACAGCTGAGTTGAGTAAGATACAATTTCGGAATTTTTAAGCCAATCGCCATAGCTGTCAGTAGAGAGTCGCCAAGTAGCACAGTTAAGGCTGAAAGTTGGGCTAGTTGGTTATCTGACTGCATTTTACAAGCGAAAAACAACGCGGACGAAGAAGAAGCACACAGGACACTCGGAACACTCGGAGAAACGAGGGCGCATGTGCGAGACATAGGCTGGCGTGTGTGGGGTGGTGTAGGGGAAGAACGCGGTGATATGTTATCTTTCTTTCACGGACGCTAAGTAAAATTTCAGTTGTAGTCTAGCGAGTGTCCGGTGTGCTACTTCGTCCGCGTCTGTTTTTCGCTATTAAAATGCAGTCAGTAGCACAGGCATTTAACGAGAGGCAACGTGAGGGCATCAAGTGCTGTCCACGACGATAACGGCCTCGTACTTTCTTTAATTATTCCGCTCTGAGTCAACCTGAGTAAGGGTCACGCTCGGTTTGTGAAAAGGAATAGATAGTCTGTTTGCACGTCATTACGCAGTATCAAGTGCCCAAAAAAGGACTATTTCAACGCATGGTAGCCTAACCAAATTTAACCTAAACCCAACCCAACTTAACCTATCCTACACCCATTCTAAAGCTAACCTATACGTAACCTAACCGAACCTGACCAAACATAACCAGTATTAGTATAATTGTTAACTTTACTGGAAACAGCATGATGCTGCGAAAATACTTGCAAAAGGTTCGTCCTGTTTCCCCGCCGTTTTTTTCGAATTGATCTTCGTACCCAATGATGTGTCTAGATAAAAAATAAAAAATGTACCATTTAAAAACGGGGCACAGGCCCCAAATCTGCAATTAAGAAATATAACTGTAGGGCCGAGTATAAATGAATGAATGGGAAATGTGAAATAAGCAATCGAATGATAGGATAGCTTTTGATTGTAAGCTCCGAAATGAAGTATATTCGTCGTCAAGGTAAACCCAAAAAGCGTGGTTCTGTCTGCCCATCGAAACACCAAATAAAGAATGAATACGTTAATAACTAAAAAAATAAATTTAGAACCGCAATTTTATCGATTTGAAGGGCTTAGGAAACGTTTATATGAAGGGCAGAATCACTATGCCGTCTAGAGCTTGCCAGTCGGGCGTTCCGCCGATTGAGCCGACATGTGTTCGGATGATATTTTCGGAGGAGAGGCAAAAGAACGGTTGGAAGCGAGGCTGCCAGGTGTATTCCCAAAAGGACCATTGTGAGCTGAGCTGTAGTGAACTTATTCTAGATGATCTGTCGGGATCCGGGTAAAGCAATGAAAAGATACCTGTCGAAAAACTACAGTTTTGACTGCAAACTTGGTCACAATAGTCGTTCTACACTGTGAGGCAGCGGTGCAGTGCTGTCCAACTGTCCACTACGGCAGCGAGAGCAAACTAAGAGCACTAAGCCCCATTTCTCCATTTTGTGACTTTTGATTGAATACTGCGCATGTTTTTTTGCGTAAGCGATTGCCGATGTATGAACATAAAGGTCGAGCAAAACGCCGTTATATTGATGATTATCGCTTGTCATCACCCCGAAGCCATATACTGTATAACCTCGTTAATTCGAACTCGCTTAGAGAGATACTGAAGTGAATTTGTCGAGCTCCTGTATTTGCTTGCGCTGCGTACACTGGCTCAAATAAACGCACTTTTCATCGTTTATCCGGTCGATAAGGCGGTATTTATTTTATAAAGCCCGAAAAAGTAAAAACTTGCATGCGCGGTCTGTGGCGGTCGTACCAACTAAAGCAGTGACCTCCATTATAAGGTGCTATGTGATTGGACGATGTCCAAGATTAGAATTCAAACCAGTTTCGGATTCGGTTCTGTGAAACAACGTGCTTGACATCCGACGTTGTCGATGGCTGGGCATTCTCGATATTTTGGTAACCGGCACACCGTGTTTCTGCAGTGTTTTCAGCTCTAAAATACGTCAGGTAAGCCTAGCAGCACGGCTTGCTTCGAATCGTAATAATCACTAGCCGACGGGTACGCCCCGGATGTAAGCCCCCCGCGCAACCGGAGACGCCCAAATGCGATGCGCTTTCCCCTAAACTTTGGAGCTTGCCTGGCTCATGCCTGTATCGCAAGAGGCGTGTTTGCATCAGGGCACGGGTTGGCTGATGCGAAACTGTGCCCGCAAGCAGTGGGTGCTACTGACAACAGCTCGCCAAGAACTCGACACCGTGTCAGTGGCCGTGTTCACGTGGTCTGGGAACTAAGTCGTAGTTCAGGGAACGTTACAGCAAAAAAATTGTGAATTCAGTATAGAAAACATTCCGCCCAAACAAATAAATTACTCAAAAAACATGCGCCATTGGGGATTCAAATATGCGGATTGCAAAACCGTATACCTGGGGCTCCAGACCACTCGGCCATCAGCCAGCGCTGGCAGGGGCGGAAACATAAAGTATATAAAGTATAGCCGGTTTATATTTTTATTTATTAGCATTTCAAGCAGCTTAGATGTATACAGTAGAACCCCGCTGTTACGTTCCTCACTGTTGTGTTTTCCTGGCTGTTACGTTGTTTGTCATTGGACCCGGCATAGCTCCCGTAGGATGTAATGTATTGCGAACACCGCTGTAACGTCGCAACTGTGGGCCCGTTCCCGTACGATGCGCCGCAACCTGACACTCCGACGCCGTTTGGGCACAGCTATTTTGGCTTTTAATGAGTATTGGCCAGGCTTTGTTACTAAACTGGCTACAAGAAGCCGCAAGCGAGTTCGAGAGGCCGTCACTAGATGGCCATCCGTCGAAACTGCTATCATCATCATCCCCGTGCTCAGAACAGAAGTTTCACTTCGGAACGCCGGAAGTGCGTGATGGTAGCGCCGCCGCACTGTTCTAATGGGGCCGTGCAGCGTTTATTAGGTCGGTTGGTAAGCAACGCCGGGCCTTCAAGTGCCCGCGGACGCGGGCCGGGCTTGTAGGGCCGGGCCGCTGCGGTGGCGCACCGGTAGCGTTTAGATCTCGGGTGCCTTGATTCATGCGCCAGCCCTGGCATCGAGGTACGCTAGTTGAGATCGGTCTCGGCGCGTCGTTTGCTGCTCCTTCCTTGATACTCTCGGCGCTTTCTACACCACCAATACCGTTACTAACGCCAGCCTGTCCAAAGGCCCATCATTTTGGCAGGACGCCACACTCCCTGTGGGTAGTTTTCGACATGACTTTGACGTCTTTGTTTCGACAGGTTCTCAGGTATACAGGGGAAATATGTGGCACCGCGCTCTCCCTCATACAGCTGCCTCGCGGTATCCTTAGTTTGACTGTTCACGATGTGTTCGTAACAGTTGACGACGTCTGAAGGCTCACAATTAATGTCACAGCCGTATGTTTGTGACGTCACCTTGAAGTTTTTCGCGTAATCGCGCTTTCCCACGCCTACAATCAGTCTGTATCCTACGCCAGTTAGACGCCAGCCCATATTCGTGGCTTTTCGCACTCCTACGGTATCCCGGTAATTACGTATTTCTCCCCGCTCCGGTGAAAAACGTATGAACGGGGTTCCACTGTATTTCTTCAATGGTGCTGGTGCAGTAAACATTCTCTAAATTTCCACATATATTTCACCTCTAGCGACTGAATTGCTTAGGCGGAAAAGCGTTCGCAGATGTGTGGTCGTGCAGCTGACCGCTGTGCTAATTTCATCCAGGAAAAAAGTGCTTCCTGCACCTTGGTTTTACGCTGGAAGATAAAAGTATCGGTTGATTTTAACTTCATTAAATCTTACCAGTTGACTGGTACTGGTACTGGTACTGCTACTGGCATGCGATGCTTCGCTGACTGGTACGCTTAAGCGTACCCGTCAGCGGAGCATCGCATGTGCTCTTGTGTGGAGCGATTTGGATTTGTAGCTCGATACAGTGGGCAAACAAACAAACTAAAGGCACATTCTTCCAGGCACAAACGTGTCGTGGCGTAGTTTCGACTGAGCGAACGAATTGCGACAAGAAGCCGGATGCCTGCTGACTAAACGCTGGCCCGACTGATTCTATCGGATGGTCGGCGAGCCGTGCAGTAGCGCAGTAGAGACATCTTGTTTTGACGTCATGCGAAGAGTCATAGTAAATCGGCTACGAGGATGCAGGGAGAAAGACAGCTTTTTCATTTGATTGTTCTACACAATAAAGTCGTGTGAACGCAGCGAGAGTGGTCGAAACGTGGACTAGAAACTAGAGATTACAGTGTGCGCTAGTAACCCCGCAATGTTTACAAATCCATTCAGTGTCCCTTTAATTCGAACTTCTGGTTTTCTCAAACTGACGCTGCTGTCGCGGCAAAGTTATGTGTATTTAAATTGTTTTCGGTAATTCGAACTTTTAAATCGAGCAAATTTTCGGGGCCCTTCTAGTTCGAATTAACAAAGTTCGACTGCGACATTTCCGATAAAATTTGTGCAAACGCTTTCTAATCGTTCCAAAAATAAAGACGAAATTTTACATTACGAAGCAAACATATTCTTCTGTTTGAAATTACTGTCAATATGTTCATTGCTCGTAATAGGGAGATATAAATGGCTGTTTTTCACGAACCGCTCCGCTCGAACAGCCAGCGGGGGCGCCATTGCGCATGTGTTATGGCCACAATATCTGTACCGAATATGCGACGAAAAGTCTGCGAACTCCCGGCGTCACCCGCTCGACGCACGGCGGCGGAAAAACGTCGTCCACCGCCGATCTAGCTCGGTCAGATAAGTTCGTTGGCGGCGAAAGTTCGTCGGCGGCGAAGCGGCGGTGAGCGGCAAACTGAAGGAACCAATCAGACCTTTCGATTTGCCCTCCATGGAGTCTACAGTCCGCTGACGGATGGCCGCTTTCGAAGCCTTCGAAAGCAAAAGACCTTGATGGACGTGAGGTTGGATCACCGCTACTCGATCTAATAAAACCATTGTAAATCAGAGCTCGTTTGAGGAAAATGAAGTCGAACGAGAGAAGTCCGCTTGATTCTGATACCTCAAGCCACAAGCGAAACACAGTCCCGACCCAACTGCCATTGCTTGTGTCCCGGAAGTCGGCATATGCGATAGCTTATTTTAGGTAACATAGAGGTGATATGGTTATATTACATGTATTAACAGCAATATATGGTTCATCTTCAATGTCGCACGTGAGGAACAGGTTGTATAACTTCGAGGGCTACTAAAATACGACAAAAACTGAAAGCAGCCAGCCATATGTATTGGTGACCTGGTATGGCATGCTGTATTGTGCACCAACGCGCCATCTGTTGAGGTGGACCTGAGGTACAATTACAGTGGCTAGAATAGGAAAGTGTGATGACCATGCCCTCTCCTGCGTGACGCTGTTGGAGGAAATTCCAGGTGGAGAATACGGGGTACGAAAGTATTCGCGCGCAGCACCACATCGAGAAAGCCTTTTTGGTAGCTATTCTACGTGCTCGCGCAAATTGAGATGCAATGAATGTCGTATTTTTTTAAGAACTACTACAATCGAAATTTACAACCGACTGGGCGCGCTTTGACAGCCGCATATAGCCGGCTGGCTCTGACACTTATGAAACGCAAATCAGAGAATTGCGGACTGGTAACTGGTAAACGCATATTATTTTTGACGTGCTCGTTACAAACAAACAAAAATTGCTCACTTTTGGTGAATTTCTTATGATTCGTTCCGAAATTACAAAGCCTCGAAGCCATCAACTTTCTTTGCTCAATGGGCCTTGCCTTTCGCTGCTAGTTCTTTTTCGTGGGTGAACAAATCCAACAATTTTTTCTCCAATTGTCTTCGTAAAAGCGTTTTAGACCTTGATCTTTAAATGCTTCTTCCTTTCACGATCGAAGAGGCATGCCTTCTCCTTTTTCAATGCCTTTGTGTAAAAGTGTAGCTAGAGGACCAAAACGAATTTGATAGTCATGGACAGGGAGAGTGGCAGACTTCTTCAGTATGTCAGATGCTTCGTAAATGCTTCCAAATTCCGGAAGGCCTACGTGTACGGGCTTTGGCTTTATACTGCACAGTGCGACAAGCGCTGTAAGCCACTGTGAAGGGCGAAACACTCAGAGTGTGGTTTCCCCCATGTTACCGAAGGTAGGGTCAAGTTCTTGACAGAAAAGGAGCATATGTTCTTCAGACTCTGCACTCACAGGGAAGTCCCCATCCTTAGCGTTTTTATTGCTGGGTGGGGCCGCGGGTACGCTCCTCACTTGACATTTCGTGCTCGGGGAAGTTGTTTCGGCTGGTACTTCGGAAGATTGGAAATTGCGTTGGCACAGCTTCCCGGGGCAATTGAGGCCTGCCCCTGTTGATTGAAATATTTTATCCGTTCACGGTATGTTCAATGGGCCGGGAGATGCACCTTTCGCCGAATTGCAGCTCGCACGCAGCGGTGTTCTCTTTGAGCCGCTTCTCAGTACGTGGTATTGCTCGTCGCCACTGCGCCAATACAGACGCGTGTCCTCCGGACGCCGGAACGCCAAACAACGACAGTTTATTTTTCCGGGACCTGTACACCATAGAGCGGCCCGGCACAAAACTCTGGCTCTGCTTTTGCGGAACTAATGCATTAAACTGCTACGGCACAGGAAACAAGCGGGCTTCTCCGGTCAAAGCGGCCGCATTGCAGACGATCCGCGCGCGCCCCACCAGGCGCGTGTAAACGATCGCGCGCGCCGCCTCGCGGATGCCTATCGACGGCTTCAAAGCGCCTCGCCCAGGCGCTGCATGCCGCTAATCACACTTTCCTATTCTAGGGGCACTGTAGGTACAATCTTTGGCTTCTGTGAGCGAGGGAGCAATTACATTCTCCTCGGGCGCCATGCAGTTTTTCTTCTCTTTCCACTTGCCTTGGCGCTTTTCAGAACTGAACGAATATTTTCCGTTGAAGAAACGCACATGATTCACATGCCACCCTACAGAAATTTTGTTATAGGTAAAATTTAACCTACCCCTAGCAATAACGTACTAAATGGAGAACGACAACTAAATTTCATTGGTACCAATGAATAAACAGAGCGGTTATACCCTGTGATATGAATTATCAATGTCATGGCTGTTTCTGTTGACGACCTTCCATAGGTAAGATTTGAATTTGCGCAAACAGGGGTGCGCTTGGATGATCATGGTTGGAGTGCGTTAGTATTTTTAATGGGGTATTCTGGCAATTTTGTAAAGGTTTAAGGTTTAAGTCCAACCACATGAATCAATGCAGTACGATAAATTTTAGTGGACGAGTCAAAAGTACGATATTGGTAACATTTCTGTGTCGAACTAGTTTCTTGCATCTAACAAAGAATGAAATCCGGAAGATAACCTTCAGCAATGTGAGTTTACTTTGGCTTGTCAGTGCAAATGGTTCTCAATAACTGTGCCAAGGTATTTGAATGAGTTGGTACTTTCGAGTCCATAATTTTTATCCCTATTAGAATACTTGCTAGATTTATGGGCCTATGGGCCTAAAATATATCGTGTACTTTGTTTTTACCCCGTTGATGGTGAGTTTATTTGTCATGAACCAATTTGACACATTTGAGAGTTCGATATTTGGTTTTGTTTCGATTTCTTGCATATTTTCCCCCGAAACTATAAAACTGTGCCATCCGCGTACAATAGTACCTCTGCATAATTTATAACCAGTGGTAAGTCATTACATGTAATTAAACAGGTCCGCGATCCCTGCGGCACATCGTGCGTATCGGTCGTTGCGAAGAAGTGAAGTCGCCTACAGTAACAACCTTAGTACAATGAGTTAGGTAACTAAGAAATGTCAGCTACTCAATTCGAAAGCATATTCAGGAAGAAGCGATGGAACAACAGTGCTCAATCAGTACTGAGGCCAATCTCTGCATTTACTGTTCCCTGCGGGAAGGGTGGGAATTTTTTTTTTTTTTCACTTCCGTTGGCGCTTTTCGGAACTGAAAACGAATATTTAGTGAAGAAACGCACATGATTCACATGCCACCCTACAAGAAATTTTGTTTAGGTAAAATTTAACCTACCCCTAGCAATAACGTACTAAATGGAGAACGACAACTAAATTTCATTGGTACCAATGAATAAACAGAGCGGTTATACCCTGTGATATGAATTATCAATGTCATGGCTGTTTTCTGTTGACGTAAACTTTTCATAGGTAAGATTTGAATTTTGGCAAACAGGGGTGCGCTTGGATGATCATGGTTGGAGTGCGTTAGTATTTTTAATGGGGTATTCTGGCAATTTTGTAAAGGTTTAAGGTTTAAGTCCAACCACATGAATCAATGCAGTACGATAAATTTTAGTGGACGAGTCAAAAGTACGATATTGGTAACATTTCTGTGTCGAACTAGTTTCTTGCATCTAACAAAGAATGAAATCCGGAAGATAACCTTCAGCAATGTGAGTTTACTTTGGCTTGTCAGTGCAAATGGTTCTCAATAACTGTGCCAAGGTATTTGAATGAGTTGGTACTTTCGAGTCCATAATTTTTATCCCTATTAGAATACTTGCTAGATTTATGGGCCTATGGGCCTAAAATATATCGTGTACTTTGTTTTTACCCCGTTGATGGTGAGTTTATTTGTCATGAACCAATTTGACACATTTGAGAGTTCGATATTTGGTTTTGTTTCGATTTCTTGCATATTTTCCCCCGAAACTATAAAACTGTGCCATC
>CM023451.1:22619414-22739590 GCA_013339765.2 Haemaphysalis longicornis
TGCTGCTCATTCCTTGATACTCTCGGCGCTTTCTACACTACCGATACCGCCACTACCGCCAGCTTGTCCAAAGGCCCATCATTTTGGCAGGACGCAACACTCCCTGTGGGTGGTTTTCTACATTACTTTGAAGTCTTTGTTTCGACAGGTTCTCATGTATATTAGGGGAACTACGCGGCACCGCGCTCTCCCTCATGGTCCAGCTGCATCGCGGTATCCTTAGTTTTACCGTTCACGATGTATTTGTAACAGTTGACGACGCCTTAAAGCTCACAATTAATGTCACAGCTGTATGTTTGTGATGTAACCTTGAATTTTTTTCGCGTAATCGCGCTTTCCGTCGCCTTCAATCAGTCTGGATCCTACGCCAGTTAGACGCCGGCCCATTTTCGTTGCTTTCCTCACTCTTGCGATTTCCCGGCTGTTACGTTTTTTCCCGGTCCGGTGAAATACGTATTAACGGGGTTCCACTGTGTTTCTTCGATGGCAGTCGTGCAGTAAACTTTCCCTAAATTTCCACATATATCTCGCCTCTAGCGACTGAATTGCTTAGGCGGAAAAGTGTTCGCAGAAGGTGTGGTCGTGCAGCTGACCGCTGTGCTAATTTCATCCAGGAAAAAAGTGCTTCCTGCACCTTGATTTTACGCCGTAAGATAAAAGTATCGGTTGATTTTGATTCCTTAGTCTCTATATTAACTTCGCTGAATCCTATCAGTTGACTGGTACTGGTACTGGTACTGGCACTGGCATGCGATGCTCCGCTGACTGGTACGCTTAATCGTACCAGTCAGTGGAGCGTCGCATGTGCTCTTGTGTGGAGCGATTTGCATTTGTATTTCGACACAGTGGGCAAACTAAAAAAACTAAAGGCGCATTCTTCCAGGCACAAACGTGTCGTGGCGTAGTTTCGACTGAGCGAACAAATTGCGACAAGCCGCCGGAGGCCTGCCGACTAAACGCTGGCCCGACTGATTCTATCGGACGGTCGACGAGTAGTGCAGTAGCGCAGTCAAGCCTTCTTGTTTTGACGTCATGCGAAGCGTCATTGGAAATCGGCAACGAGGATGCAGGGAGGACAGCTTTTGCAACTGATTTTTCTACAGAATAAAGTCGTGTGAACGCAGCGAGAGTGGTCGAGTGGTCGAAAGTGGCCTGGAAACTAGAGATTACAGTTCGCGCTAGTAATCCCGCAATGTTTACAGATCCATTCAGTGTCCCTTTAATTCGAACTTCTGGTTTTCTCGAACTGACTCTGCTGTCCCGACAAAGTTGTGTGTATTTAAATTGTTTTCGGTAATTCGAACTTTTAATTCGAATAAATTTTCGGGCCCCTTCTAGCTCGAATTAACAAGGTTCGGCTGTAACATTTTCAATAAAATTTGTAAAAACACTTTTTAATCGTTCCAAAAATAAAGACGAAATTTTACATTAAGAGGGTTTTCAGGCTTTATTCTTCAGCAGTACCGGCAGCAGCAGTAGCCCCCAAGCACCAAGTCGCGCTGTCCAGCAAGTTGAGACGGAGAGCCAACGAAACGACACTTCTTCGTCCCAGCGATGGCGATGCGACTTCCACGAGTTGGTGCCTCTTCCCTGTGGTATTTGTGTCACATAACCACTCATTGCGAATGACCAGTGCTGTCCACACTCCTACATTATTTAAATGAGTATGGTGCTGGCGGCGGTCTTCCTTACAATTGCCCCCCGGGAACGAAAGATCCATCGTGGCGACTCAGGGAGATGAAACTACGACGGAGTCGATGTAAGGCTCGAGGCGCTGAACATGGACTATGTCTTGGCTGCGGTGACGCTGATGGGGTGAAGGAGTGAGAGGCTCAACCACATTGTTTACTGGAGCCGTCCACTTGACGATGCGGTAGGGACCCTGTTACCGCGAAAGCAGTTTACTGCTCAAGCCTGTAGAAGACACTGAAACCCACAGCCAGACAAGCGAGCCGGGTGAGTAGGTAGGAGCGGGTGCCGTTTCGTCATGGCGCGACATCTGACGCTGCTGATCTTCCGTGGTTAACGATCGGGCAAACTGACGACACTCTTAGGCGTGCTTGTCAACATCGGAGATGGGCATGCACTCTGAGTCATCGGGCCGATAGTGAGGTATGGTGTCCAGGGTGAATGAAGGCTCACGGCCATACAAAAGAAAAATGGAGAGAAGCCGGTCGTCGCCTGCGTTCCGGTGTTGTATGCGTAGGTCACGAATGGTACTACTGCGTCCCAGTCGGAATGGACCGCCGCGACGCACATAGCAAACATGTCACTCAGAGTCCGGTTGAAACGTTCGGTGAGGCCATTGGTCTGAGGATGATACGCCCTGGTGGTGCGATGGACCGTGCGGCAGGCTTTAAGAAGGGCCTCTATAACTTCAGACAGAAAAACCCTTCCTCGATAACTGAGGAGTTCACGGGGCGCCCCATGCCGTAAAACGAAGTCCCGAAGTAGGAAGGAGGCTACTTCGGGTGCGGTACCAGCAGGCAGGGCGGCAGTTTCGGCGTACCGGGTCGAGTAGTCGACAGCAACAACGACCCATCGGTTGCCATCTGCCATCTGCAGTGCAAGGAAGAGGTCCATAAAGGTCGATGCCTACCCGATCAAATGGTCTTGCTGGATGTGGTAAGAGCTCCAAAGGCCTAGTCCCTTGGGGGGGGGGGGGGGGGGGGGTGGAGGATATTTTCGGCGCTGGCATCGAACACACGAACGAACGTATTGACGAACGAAGTGGTACATGCCTCGCCAGTGGTACCGCAAGCGGAAGCGTTGGTATGTTTTGGGGACACCAGCATGGGCGCAATGCGGCTCTTCGTGAAAATAGGCACACATTTCGGAGTGTAGGTGGCGCGGAATTACTAAGAGCCACTTGTCACCTTCGGGTTTGTAGTTGCGACGGAAAAGCAGTCCGTCACGAATGGCAAAGTGCGACACTTGCTGGCGTAGTGTCCGAGATGCAGCGTTCGTTGATGAGCCAGGCAGAAAGTCCAACAGGGAGGAAATCCAAGGGTCTTTCTTTTGCTCGGACGGCATAGAGGGGATCTCCAAAGGCGACACGTAGCAATCGGAGCTCGAGACCCGGTCACTGTCATGAGGCAGCGGGGAGCGTGAAAGGGCATAAGCATCATTGTGCTGCCGGCCTGAGTGATACGTGGCGCGAATGTCATACTCCTGTAGCCGCAAAGCCCAATACCTAGCCGACCAGAAGGATCTTTGAGCGAGGACAGCCAACAAAGCGCGTGGTGTCTGCGACAACATGGACAGGGCGCCCGTAGAGGTACGGGCGAAACTTCGCAAGCGCCCAAACAACGGCCAGGCATTCTCTCTCGGTCACGGAATAATTTGTCTCGGCCTTTGCTAGCGTGCGACTTGCATGAAAAACTACATACTCGTCATATGCTGCCTTCGCTGAGCGAGAGGCAAACGTAAGGAAAACCGTCGCCTGCACTATACTCATTTAAATAATGGAGGAGTCTGGACAGCACTGGTCATTCGCAACGAGTGGGTATGTGACACAGAGGTCACACCGAGAAGAGGCACCAACTCGTGGAAGTCGCATCGCCATCGCTGGGACGAAGAAGTCTCGTCTCGTTGGCTCTCCTTCTCGACTTGCTGGACAGCGCGACTTGGTGCTTCGGTGCTACTGCTGCTGCTGATGCTGCTGAAGAATAAAGCCTGAAAACCTTCTTCTAACATTAACGAAGTAAACATATTCTTGTATTTGAAATTACCGTCAATATGTTCGTCGCTCGTAGTAGTGAGATATAAATGGCTGTTTTTCACGAACCGCTCGGGTCGAACAGCCAGCGGGGGCGCCATTGCGCATGCGTTATGGCCGCAATATCTGGAGCGAATAGGCGGCGAAAAGTCGGCGAACCACTCCTGGCGTCACCCGCCGATCTAGCTGGGTCAGAAAAGTTCGTTGGCGGCGAAAGTTCGTCGCCGGCGAAGCGGCGGTGAGCGGCAAACTGAAGAAACCAATGAGGTCTTTCGATTTGCCCGCCATGGCGTGCACAGAGCGCTGACGGACGGCCGCTTTCGAAGCCTTCCAAAGCAAAAGAGCTTGATGGACGTAAGGTTGGATCACCCCTACTCGATCTAATGAAACAATTGTAAATCAGAGCTCGTTTGGGGAAAATGAAGTCGAACGAGAGAAGTCCGCTCGATTCTGATAGCTCAAGCCACAAGCAAAACACAGTCCCGACCCAACTTAAATTGCTTGTATCCCGGAAGTAGGCATATGCGATAGCCTATTTTAGTTGAAATAGAGGCGATCCGGCTGTATTACGTGTCTTAAAAGCAATATAGGGTTCATCAGCAATGTCGCACATGATGAACAGGTTATATCACGGCGAGGGCTTCTAAAATACGACAAAAACTGAAAGCAGCCACCCATATGTGTTTGTGATCTGGTATGACATGCTGTATTTTGCACCAAAGCGCCATCTGTTGATGTGGACCTGAGGTACAACGCTGGCTTCATGCTCTGAAGGTCGGCAATTCCATTCTCCTCTGCCGCATCGTTTTTTTCTTTTTTTTTTCCACTTGCCGTTGCCGCTTTTCAGAACTGAAAACGAATATGTTCGCAGAAAAAACGCACATGATTCCCACGGAATCGTCGAACAACGTAGAATACGAAGAAATGCACTTCAGTGGTTCGCTTAATGAACGTCGGGGTTGATTCTGGACATGGAGGTTCCTTTAGCCACACTGAGAGCGACGCGGCGGCGGGCGGCATGTTTTTGTTCCATGTAGTTCAGCCCGACGAATGTTTGGAGCCTTGCCGCGGATGATTTTCCGCCGCGCGAACTTTGTCGTGGAAGTTCGCTCCATGTATTCTGGCCTTAACACACTTCGCGGCAAGCGGCGTTGCCGCAACAGGCTCTCGGTTCGCTCGCCGTGCTCTCTTATAGAACCGTGGTGGCAACTTTCATTCCATAGCAAAATTCCAAGACGGCTGCCCCAGCGAGGCAAGCAGTACTATGGTGTACTAGAAGAGAGAGGTGTGTTGTTCGTGGCTGGTCGGTGGGGTACCAAAGAATTTCATACTAATATACGCTAGAGGGGACACTGGCGCTAGTGTTTATGCGAGCCTTCCAATGGCGGCTTCAACTGTCCCTCGGAGGCGGCCATGCCTGGGTGATACGTGAATTTCGATGTTGGCTTCACCCAGCCGTTATCTTGAATTGACTCAAAGTACTTTTTACAGGAAAGCTCTCTTGGCTTGGTTCCAGCAGATTGTCTGCGGCAACATAGCGATGCAGACAAGAATCGCAAGCAATCGTACCGCCAAGTTGCAGCGCCCACTCAAACCCCCGGGATTGTAAAACTGCGCCACATTTTCAGTGTATTCTACATTTCCACATTTCCAGATTTTCAAGTGGAATTAAATTACGTTTTTGTGAAACAGAACAGCTATAAATAATATTGAGGAGTTTAGAAATTCCTCAAACGGTCTTGTTAGTGTTGCGTGATGGCCGCCGTAGGTGCAGTCATAGTTCATTTCACCGAACCGGCCCAACCGCTTCCGCTGACTGACTAGCCAGAGTCAATGTTAATTATTGATAGTCACTCTGACTAATCAGTGAACGGAAGCGGTTGGGCCGATTGGTTAAATTCAAGACCGGGTGATCACTTGCCGATGCGGAACGACACCAGCTTGGTTTAAGGTACTGTACGCGAGCATCTATCTTGATTTTTACTCAACCGCCCAAACCACTTCTGCTCACAAAAAGGCCAGAGTCACTACCAATAATTAACAGCGACTCTGGCTTGTCAGGAAGGAGAAGCGGTCTGACTGTTTGCGGGAAATCAAATACGACTGCTCCCATGCACCGTGATGCAACACTGTTTCCACTATTATTTTCTTGATTTTACTCAAACGGCAAAACCGCTTACGCTCGCTGACTAGCCACAGTTAGTGTTAATTAATGATAGTGGCGCCGGCTAGTCAGTCAGCGGAAGCGTTGTGGCTGGTTGGGTAAACATCAAGACGGAGTGTTCCCACCAATTACATTAAAGGGACACTGAAGTTATTGTTAAATATTGCGGCATTACTAGCACAAATTGTAGTCCGACGTCCGAAGGCAATGTTTCGACCACTCTGGGTGCATTCACGCGATTTAGTAGAAAAACAATTCGGAAATGCTGTCCCCCTCTCTGCATCCTCTCCCGTTTTCTGTGGTGTTTTGGTGTGAAGTCAGGACAAAACGATATGGTTTGACTGCGCTATTGCACGGCTCGGCGACCTTTCGACCGAGTTATTCAGCCCAACGATTAGTCCCCCGGTCGCCGACGGGTCATCGCAATTCGTTCACTCAGAAACACGTTTGTGAATGGAAGAATGTGCCTTTATTTATTTTGCTAGTTTGTACACCATATGAAGCTCAAGGCCAGGTCGCTCCACACAAGCGCTGCACAAACGCACATGCGACGCTTCGCTGACTCTTTACGCTGGTAGAAAAAAACTAAGTACAATTGAAGGCGGGGAGATGAGTCAGCCAAGTTAATATAGGCAATAAGGAATAAAATCTACTGAAACGTTTACCGTACAGCGTAAAACTAAGGTGCAGGTAGCACTTTTTTGCGCTGGGTGAACAAGCCCAGGGGTCATCACCACGCCCACACATCTGCGGTCGCTTATCCGTATAAAGAATGCAATTGCTAGACCTGAGAAATTGTGGAAATTTGAGGGACGCTTACAACACGAGCGCGATACACTAGTGATCTAAGCTCCTTGAAATGCTAAAACTAAGCAAAATGCTAAACTGGTTATGAATTATATATCTTATATTTCCAAAATAACCTGCGTTGGCTCGTGGCTGAGTGATCTGGACCGCTCGGTTGTTATTTTGCAAGTCGCAAGTTCGAATCTCCCGGGGTACGCCCTTTTTTTGTAAGTTCATTTCTTCGTTTTCGGCCGACGTTTTTATACTGAATTCATCATTTTTGGGCCGTAACGCTCATTGCTCCATGAGCAAGTTCGCAGAACGCGCGTTTGATTGATTGAAAACACGTTTACTCCATTTTGTTGCGCTTTGGCGCTGCTATGCGTAATCATAGGAGTAAAGATGGTCCTGTAGTTCGTTTCCCCGAAGTCAGGTGTCGATCAGGAACCCAATCGCTCGGGCTCCGGTTGATTTGGCAGGAGGCTGGCAGGGCGATGGGGCTGAAGTTCTTGGAGATGGCGGTCGAATTGACGAACTGGAGGCGTTGAGGTTGATTAAGTGAAACTAAATTTTATATACAGCTATTTACAGTAGGATAACTTGGTACATGAGTAGTAAAAGGAAAAACTTCGAACTTCAGCTAGACGCTAGCTCCGAGTGCGCACAAATCACTCGAGCTCCTCAACTTCGTCTAACTCTCCTATTCTCGGAGCGTACACAAACCGCTCGAGAAACGACGGCCGAGACCCTGTCTCGCCGCAGGATCCGTCTAGTTGCCCGGTACGGCGCTGCAACCTGAACTTCCGACGCGATCCTAACCTTTATCCTAAGGGGCTCACAAATCCCAACCTAGCTTCAACAGTCGAGACTCCTTGTCCCACCGGGAACTGCCCAGCTCGGCGCTCAGACAAGAACGATTTCCAACGTCCAAGTTCGGCCTTCTAAAACCTCGAGATCACCCTCTCTCGGGAACGCCCCTGTAGCTTTCGTACACGCGTAAGGGAGTGCCCAAATTCACGTAGACAGCTGTCACTCAGCACGCCACGGAATATTCAATGAGGCGCCGCCATCTTTGGGTCAATGGCACGCTCGCAGACGAGCAGGTGCGTGCGACCCTGCGGGGTTAGAGCGAAAGACGGTGACAGTGCACTGTGCCGGCCGCGGCGCGTTAACAGTGGTGTCTTGCGTGGCGCGCGCTTCGACGCCGGTAATCCCACCACCTCCGCGAGTCACGCAGACGGTTCCCGGAATCCGGCGGCGCCGTCTGCTTTCTCCATGGGGGATTATCCCTGTGGTATGCGGTGGGCCTGACAATCCGTCTCCCATGCGCGCCGTGACGAATTGGCGACGGCTGCAGCGTAGAGTCTACAGTGCTGGGCCACCAGACAGAGTGGCGGGTTCTCACGCGCAGCCCGGGCGCCTGGCCACTAATCTCATAAGTGGACCTTAGAATAGGGTTTGTAGGGAAGTTGGTAGGGAAGGGAAAAGTGGGAAAGGATAATTATGCCGCCATTTACTGCGTCAGCGGCCTGAATGCAACACTGTGGTCACCTGGAGTCGTAGCCGTCGTACTGTCCTGCGCGTCGCCTTAAAGCCGGTCCCCAACGACTGGTGCTGCGGGGTCCAACAGAAAAAGCAGCAGGGCGCGCCACAAGCTAGTAGCGTACCCAGCAGGAGCTTTACGCGACGGACAGGACCAGGACTGGAGAGAAGTGGGCCACGGTCCAAGTCGCACGTTGGTGAGGGCACGGTATCGAGGAATACTGTAACGGTGGCAGACCCACACTAGATGTTGTAGATCTGCCCTGGTATGGGAAATTCTGCGGGTGCTCGGGACACTGGGAGCGGCCCCACAGCGATGAAAACGGTGGAGCAAAAACGGTGTGAGCAGTGTTCCCGTATGAATCCGTCGTGTGGTGATAGTTTGCCGCCACGAGAGCGCACGGGAAGAAACTGCAGGGATGTGCAGAGGGTTAGCCATGGCTGCGAGGTAAGCTGTCCGGCGGGCTTGACTAAGCTGTCGTTCAGCCATGGGGTCGGCTTCTTCTCCAGATACGGGCAAGGACGCCATCGTCCCGACTAAGGAGGGGCTCCGAGCTAGCACGGAGAGAAAATGAGCGCGTGCTAGTCGATGCACGATTTCATTACCGAGGATGCCGCAGTGTGCTGGCACCCAGTGAAGTGTGAAGCCGGTACCGATGCCCGGAGTTTCAGAACATTGCGGCGAATGACTTCGGTGACGGGGATGGTGAATGTCACGTTAGCACAGGCTCGATACGCTGCGTGATAGTCCGTGTACACATGATGATGTACAGGGGAGCTCATTAGGTCTCCCTGGAGAGCTGCGTCCACATAGTCACAGATGCCCTGCAGTTAAGCTTGTGTGCTGTGGGCCGGAGTGACACCGACGTGGTGACGGCGACCTTGAAGTCCAGTAGTCTCACTTAACCACGCCATGGCGTACACAATGTGTGAGTCGGCTGTAGTGGGCATGGTAGCGTCCGTGTAGATGACACGCTCGTGTTTAAATGCCGCCTGTGTGGAGCGGGCGTGACGTTTCGCATGGGCTGCTCTTCCACCGCCGTGACGAGGTCCCATGTGAATGGGTAGTGACTTGCCATCTGTAATGGTAATGTACTCCCACGGAGGTGTGTGTCACGGGAGTAATGGTAGACCACTAGTGTTATAGCCTAGACGGCGAAGGGTGTCTGTCATGCCAGCTTCTGTTGCGAGACTACGGACTTCTTGCGTGTGCCAGTGAGTGTCTGTGATCTCAGACAAGTCGTTAATGAAGCTGCAGCTCTTCAGTGCTTTGAAATGGGTGTAGCGGGGAAGTCCCGTGACAATGCGTCGTGCTTCGTTGAGAAGCCTTTCGAGAGCACGTTTCTGGGTGCGATTGACCTGATGGTAAGGAAGTCCGTACACAATACGGGATACTAGCACTGCTTGCACAATCTGCCGCGTCTCCCTTTCATTCACGCCTCTCGTAAGGTTTGAAATACATCTGAGAACGTGAAGAATTTGCTTGCACGTCTTTATTGTCTTTTGAAACCAGGTAGAGGCGGTACAATTCTCGTCCAGATACATGCCAAAAATTTGGATGGACAGTTTCCTTGAAATGTCTTGGCTTCCAATCTGCAATCTGTATGCCTCCTCCGCCACCTCTTTCGCCATTGGACGCCTGCCCCCGTGAATGACCACGGATTCGGTCTTATCTGGGGCAATAGTGAGGCCGACACCGCACGTGTAATTGTGTATGATGTCTAGCGCCTGTTGGAGCGTGGCCTCTTTAGCACCGATGGAACCCTGGTGCGTCCACACGGTGACGTCGTCGGCATGAATGGCATATTTAAGCCCAGCTACCACTTCCAACTTGCGCGGAAGGCCGTGCATGGCACTGTCGAAGAGAGTAGGCGCAATAGCTGACCCTTGAGGCACTCAGACGTTGTTGTGATATACAGCACTGGTCGCCTGGCCTATGTGTACCGGATAGGTGCGGTCTTGCAAGAAGGCTGCGATACAGCTGTAGAGCCTCCCGCATATATGAAGCTGTCGGGTCTTGGTTAGAACCGTGTCATGCGGAACCGAATCGAAAGACTTCCTGATATCAATGCCGACCACGCCACGGGGCTGGTTACAGTGTTTGTCAAGCACGTCTTCTCGAAGGTGAAGTAGCACGCCTTGAGTAGACACTTCAGATCAGAAGCCATAGTGCGTTGGTGGCAACAGCTGGTGCTCCTCCAGATACCAGATTAATCGTCTATTTACCATGCTCTCCATAATTTGACACGCGCGTGATGTTCAGGAGTTTGGTCGACGGTTGGACAAAGAAAGAGGTGACTTGCTTGCCTTCAGGATGGGTTTTACGATTGAGAACTTCCATGTTTTAGGTAGCTCGCCACTGCCCCAGATGTGGTTTATTTCATCAAGAAGTGCTTGCTTGTGGCTATCCGGCCGGTTTCGCCTGCAGAACGCGCGCAGACTGACACTGACACGCTAGTGAGTTCACGTTGGCGCGGTGTTGCCATAAGCGCCGAATGCTCGCGGGCAGTGGTCAGAGGCCAGAATCCGCAAACCCTTGGTCTGGTGCAAGCAGGGTTTTTACGACACAGGAATGAACGAGTCAAGCTCCAAAGGTGGGGGAAAAGCGCATAGCATTTGAGCCTCCCCGGTGACGTGGAGGGCATCCATCCACTGCGTAGGCCTCGGCTAGTGATTGCTACGATTCGAAGCCATCTTGGCAGGCTTATCTTAGGCATTGTAGCGCCGACAACGTGGCAGAAGCGCGGTATTGGGACTATTCAGATATTGAGAATGCCCATACAACGATAACGTCGGATGACAAGCATGTTGTTTTACAAAACCGCAACCGAGACTTGTTTGAATGCTAATCTTGGGCATCGTCCCAGTGCAACTCTTCCCGATGTCCCAGCCTTTAGTTGGTGCGGCCGCCGCAGCCCGCGCAAGGCAGCCATTCTTCATTCGGGCTTCATAAAATAAATAACTGTTTATCAACCAGATAAACGACGAGAAGTGTGTTAATTTGAGCCAGTCTACGCAGTAAAAGCAACAACGGGATCTTGACAAATACATTTCAGTGTCCCTTTAATCCCACGCTCACTTGTTTCTACCGTGATAAGTTATGACCACGACTAAGTGGCCTAGGTAATAAAATTGATTCATGGTCTCTAAAACGTATGGGGTTTTACGCTCTCATTCTACAACTGGGAGACGTAGCCATAGAGTGACAGAGTATGGCCTGATGTTCGCTGTATTGGAGGGCTCCGTGTTGATTTGACAATCCAGGGGTCTTCAACACGCACTGAAATCTCGACACACGCGGTTTTTATTCTTCGCCTGCATAAAAAAATGTCAGGCGCACCAGGTAAATGGGATTTCTTGAGATTAGCAGCCCACGCCTTAGTCAATGACCCACTGTGGCGGACAGGCTGCGCAAAGCGGGTAGCGACGACGATTATTTAGCGCGAAGCTCTCTCGTGATAGATTATTTGGTTGGCTAATCCCACACTGCAAGTAAGTGCTACTCTAGAGGTACGCATCCATTTTTTAGGATGCCTCCAGCAACTCTCCCGTGTGCACTCCGTAAGCCGAACGCTTAGGTTTGGGTGTGTACGGAGCGAATCGCTAGCTGCTGCTTGTCATTCGCTCGGGCCATGTCAAAATGGAGCAGTCAGATAGACGTAGGCTTCATAGTGCAAGGGATCCTGGTTCCATTCGAGCCACGGGATGCGTTTCTTTCTTACACACCACCCCCGATCATTCATCATCGTCAGAGAGCGTTCGCTTTCCTGCAGGGTGTGCTGGCGTACAACGACATCAGTAAGGGCACTAAAGCTTCACTTTGAAACTTCGGAGTTGCTATGCTGGAGATAGAGGAGTCGATTATGATGCGAAAGCACAAGTGAATTGGGAAGCCGAAAATGGCGCCCGGGGGCAAAAAAAAATCCCTATTGGCGGCGAACGCGCGTGCGCACCGGACCGATGTCCCATGGGCTGCGATGCATCATGTGGCTCCGGTCGTTGCATGTGCACTGGGCAGCGGTAGCCTCCCCTTACCATGAGCAGCCTTCCCGTTCCCCTGCTTTGGGAATGGGAAGGCTGCGTCCGTCATACCGCGTCTAACCCATCTCCTCCCTCCCACACTCCTGACTCGGAACTTGCCTACCTTCGCACTTTGCTTGAGAGTATTGTCGCCATTCAATGTCAGCTTCAGGCCGACGTAAAACAACTGCAACAACCTATCCTTACTTCTCCTCAATTCCAGGGCTGCTCTCAACTCACCGCTCTTCGTGTAATGAGCGCATCTGAGCCTACCGTCCCGCCCCCCTTTGAACCTCGATCTGGTTACACCACCAGTGCCATACCCATTCCTCAACAGTGCCATACCCCCGAGCTCTTGAGTAAAAATTCGACCCTGCAACACTTCCCGTCATGGCAGTGTCTGCAGCGTCGTAAATTGTCTTTAGTTGACGATGTCAATTAACCATAATTGACGAGCGTCATTAATTCTGCTACCTCCAGTCAATTCGGGGACATTAAAGCATCTGTTGCCACCATCCAGATACGCAGTTAGCCAAAGTCTTTCCCAAAGACGCACCCATCCGCAGAAAAACCGCATCCCAGAACCCACGCGTCGTGCACAGTACACTGGCATTATGGTCACCTCCTTAGTCAATGTTTCCATTAATAATGGTGACTTTTCTGCAGTCTCATCCTCCCGTGCTACCCCCCCCCCCCACCACTCTCCAAGCCTACCCAGGTTGTGGAAATGGCATGGTCGCGGTTTTCGGTCGAAGCGTGACAACCTCCAACAGCATCTTAATCACCTGTGCCAGCGATCCCGCCTAACCACTGACGTAATTACCCTACAGGAGATAGAGGCCTCTGCAAATTTACCCGACTTTCGAGCTTTTCCCTGTCAAGTTACAGGAACAGACACCTCTTGCATGGAGTGGCGTGGCTACTCTGATGCGACGTAACATCCATACAATCCAACAAAGCCTCATTGCTTTGCGCCCGGAATATGTTTTCACCAAAATATTGATTGATTGTTTGTTTTAACGCACCGACGGAACGCAGGCGATGAGGCACGTAGTAGTGGAGGGCTCCGGATTAATTTTGCCCCCCTGGGGATCTTTAACGTGCGCCGAAATCTCGTATACACGGGCATTTTTGCTTTTCGCCTCCTTCAAAAAAGCGGTCGCCGCGGCCGAGAATCGAACCCGCGTCCTCGTGCTCAGCAGCACAACGCCTTAGCCACTGAGCACCAAGACGTGTTTCAACAAAATCTTACCTGACCCCAAGAAGAAAAAGCAACAATGCCTCCACATGCTCAACATTTATACTGCCATCAAATGGTTGCAGAACCTAGCGTTAGTTGAGTTGAAGGCTTGGTCCTACGCCCAGGGCCAGCCGCTACTTGTTCTCGCGATTTCAAAGCCCCTCTCCCTAAATGGGGGTATCCGCATGTGTCACGCAACGGCCGTAGGGTGCTCGCTACGATCCTCTCACATCAAATGCGCCTCCTCGCAGACCCGCAACACCCTATGGGGCAAGGCAACAGCGTCCAGAGAGACACCATTCCTGATATGACCATCACACATAACATCGCCAACTCAGTTGGGGTGCAAAAACTGGTCAAGAATTTGTAAGTGACCACTAGTTGTTGAAACCATCATTGAGGAGGGACCCCACTGCCGAGCACCCGTTCCCACAAGTTGGTTGACTAAGAAGTTTTCCGGTCCCTCGGTGAGGCAAACTTACCTGACCACTTCGAAGATTCCGATTTGAACTGCCAAACTCCTCGGACTACGTGATGGTGCGGCCAAAACAGTCCCTGAACAAGCACTTCTTCATGTGGTTGGTTCTCGTCTCCTTTACTTATGAAAAGCCAAGGAGGGCCTTGCGCGCCGACTCCACAGACAGAAGCACAACCACCCGTTCCGTCACCGCCTGGCTGAGCTCAAGCAGGACATTAGCATGCATGCAAGAAACTTGACCAACCGGCAATGAAATGCCCTTTGTGACCGCATGGATGGCAAAATGAATGTTCCGCAGACTTGGAATATTTTCCATGGCCTACTAAATGCAGACAAAAAGAAAACGAGCCCACCAAGAATGAGATGATCACCCTCCTCCACAAGGCACCGGGTTCCGAGCAGGAGCTTCTTCGACAGCTTCAGTAGCTCTATATTCCGTCCGCTGCCTCCATGCGTCCCCCGGACTACACCTGCGACACCTTAGATCGCCACATCATGGTTGCCGAAGTAAGGGCTACTCTCACTAGTATCAGCGTTCGATCTGCTCCGGGTCCTGACGTAATCACCCAAAAGCTTCTTCTTAACCTCACTGGAGCCACAGAGCAGGCGCTGACAAACTACATTAACACAGTGTGGGCGTCGGGCCGTCTTCGCGCCTCCTGGAAAACAGCAAAGATCTTGCTTTTCCCCAAAGCGTGCAAGAAATTGGCTATAGCCCATCTTAGACCCATTTTTCTATCCTCTTATCTGGGCAAGCTACTTGAACACGTCTTCCTGGCCCGTCAGCAAGCCTATATGGATGATCAGGGACTGTTCCGTCACAGCATGCTGGACTTTCGTCCTAAACTCTCTGCCCTGGACGTTAAGCTGCAGCTTCAGCATACAATTTTAGGTACCCCCTTACCTTCCGGCAGGACACCAAAGTCATCATAGGCATCAATTTGACCAAGGCATTTGATGCCACTGAAGTGCGAGACCTTTTGCCTCTTCATTACCTGCACCCTTCTCCGTCGCTACAACCGCCTTGGATGTACCCGCGTCTACAAATTACTACTGGAGTGCCAGGCATTACCCGCAAAAAGGATATCGCAACACCTGCCTTAAAGTTCTTCGCCATGGAACGGATCTTTCAAAATACAGGGCCCACACCCATCTATACACGGATGGATCTGTGACAGCCAGCTCATCAGCTATATGAATTTGGATTCCCTCCTCCTGTACCGCCTACAGCGCAACGCTTAGCCACAGGACGACGTCCATGGTCACCGAACGTGCCGCTCTGCGTGCTGCTTTCGCCTACATCATCGAGCAATCAGCACGTCAGTGGGCAATTTTCACGGATTCTCAGGTGGCCCTTCAGTGTTTAGAATCGTACCCGAAAGATCAGCTTGCTTTCGACATCCATGCATTGCACTTACAAGCTCTAAATGCACACCATCATGTAGAGCTTCAGTGGATTCCTGCCCACTGCGGTATAACTGGGAACGTCAAGGCGGACACTGCGGCATCGATAGCGCATGATCTGCTCGGGCCAGTGATACCGACACCGTTCTCCAGAAAAGATGCTTCTGCCCTAGCGTTCTAGGCTGCCTGGAGATTTCAGCGATCTATGTGGGCTGTTGCGCCGCAACATTACGCGCCGCTTCACTCCATAGACCCGCACGGGACCTTTAGGATGCCTAACGGTCTTTCCAAGCATGACGAAGCGGTTCTTCACCGCTTGCGGCTAAATGTCGCTTACATGAATTATTTTCGATTCAAGATGAAACAGGCCGCTTCCCTCTTCTGCACTCTTTGTGACGTGCGCGAGGACTTGAACCACGTATTATGTGAGTGTACGCGGTATAGAGCAGCTAGAACGTCCCTTCTAGTGTCCTTGGGTCGACCGCTTTCTAGAGGACTAACTCTAAGGGACGTGCTAGGCCCTTGGTCGAACGCTAAACGAGCATCTCGGGCGACAAAAGCTCTATTGTCTTTCCTGCGAAGCACAGGACTTGATCAGACTCTTTAAACAGGACTCTCTTAATGAGCACGTCATCTTCATCACAGTCATTATCATCATCTGTTCATTGATTTCATTTTTTCATACATCTGGTGTAGCAAGCTAGGCGCCTTGGCCAGGCTAACCTCACCAGTATCATTAAAGACTATTCTCTCTCTTGATAATGTCACTCATCACAGTATACTAACCGGGCTTTAACCAACTTAGCGTCGGTCCCCTCACTTACCAGTATATTGGAAATTTTCATACTGGTCGCGCAGCATCCATCTCGGTCCAAGGACTTGAATGTGATTCCATGCCCTTGGGCAGTAAAGGCACACCTCAGGGGTCAGTCAATACCCCTTTTTTGTTCAACGTGGCTATGCTCCAGCTACTTCCTCTCTTGGAACGTGTTCCGGGACTGCAAAACAGCATCTATGCAGATGACATCATCTTTTGGACAGCTATCGGCAGCGATAGTTACATTCAAGACCGCCTTCAACATGCTGCCGACATCACCACCACTACTTACGCCCACGTATGAACGGGGACTCAGCTGCTCACCCCGAAAGTATGAGCTATTCTACCACTCGAGAAAGCGTCGCCAGTATGATGCCTGTGCCCCTAATATTCAGGTCACGCTACAAGGCGACCTCCAAATCTATACGCGTTCTCGGACTCCGAATTCAAGATGGGCGTATCGACGCAGCGGAATATCCCGCCCGTGTAGCCTGCATCGCCGTAGTCGTCAACTCCCGAGGACATTCTATTCCTTCGCACTCGGTCTGCACGCTTCACTCTGAATTTCATGAAGTCGGCATTGCCCTGGCCCTTACGGCTACCCTGGCCACCACAAAAATCGGACTCACAGGCAGCTCTTCGGAACTTTACGACGGCCCCGGCAGCCCAAGACTGTTCGGCATAACTCAAGCCGATCTACTTTGTCAAGTGATTTTCTATCCGGCCTTCTTCTGGCACACGTGTTCGGCTCGCGTCCAGATATCGGTGTTTTGGCCGTATACGGCTGTATTCCCATGGTTATCCAACAGCCAGTCTCCCTTGGCCAGTTGAACGGCGTACGTTCATACGGCCAGAATCCAGCGTGTAGAAACTTTATAATCATTATCAGGGCACCAATTAGATTATCATCACCCGTGCCTGTCGTCACGCGAGCAGCTCTGGCTCGAGCTGCTTCGTCTTTCTCCATCCGCCACCTTGTAAACTAGAGCCACCAGCCTATCACCGGGACGTCTCGGCCCTCGGTCTCTCCACTTATTTTGTATGGTGCCGAAACCCTGGAAGAAGGCCCTGTGCGATTCGGTGTCGTCAGAAATTTGGCCTATTAGAAGGAGGACCCCTTGCTGCCAACGATGTGCCGTTATAATGGACAGAACAATGGGGGTGCTACCGAAACCAGACCGACGCGACGGGCAGACAAAACAACAACGAATCATCAGCTCCGACAATTTACCTCGATGGGCAGCGATTCCACAAAACGGTGAGTGGAATGCCGCAGCGCGTCGCAGAACGAAAGACGTGCTTCCTCTGCACGTATAGGATGCACGTTCAGAAACTGAAGATAAAAAGGGAAACAGAGAGGATATTTGCTCGAGAACTATGCAAAGACGGAAAAGCAACCTTGGGGTTGACCGTAATGAAAAGGGAGGTGTGTGGTGTGTTAAAGGAATTTATGCGCCAGTTGCGAAGAACAGAATTTATATTGAGACTGCTGAATGAAGATATCAAACCGTTTATTGACACACACTCCCTGGATGAAGAAAATTCCGCCAACGTAGAATATCAACATGAAATCCCTCATGTTATGATCCATATCTACAATGAATTGAAATACAAAGAGTACGACACCACAAAACCAAGCCAGACGGACGAGATAATAAATTCCCCCACAAACTTCAATGAATTCTACACACTGATAGAAGACTTATATGACCCACTTCATGTGAAGAATTTCCATGAACCCTGTGCTATAGAAACTTTGCATGCGCCACAGTTCCTACCGCAAGCAGAGCGTGACAATGCGACAACTTCGTTGGATGCTCGTGATCTTCAAACAGAAGACGCCTTGATATTCTGTGCCTTCCTAGAGATCTCGGACATTACCATGAGCAAGTCAAGCATCTTCTCGACTCCCTTTTCGTCACCACAAGCTACGGATCGGGAGTGTTCCGAAATTGACATCACGGATGTGCCACCTGGAAGGTTAAACGGGCAAGATGGGGCCAAGCGTTGTCAACTAAAATACAATCGGTGAACGACGGTGAAGAACGGAATACTGACCTTTTTGAGAGACACCCCAAGAGGATTGCCGTTACACGCATCGTACCACACAGCGGAAGAGTTTGCGATGAGCCCCTTTTTACGAAATCGAATGCATCTCATAATGACAGTGCAACAGGAAAGTGCGAACGCCCAGAAAGAAGCACGAAGAAGCTAAGAAGCTGTTTTCCGGCCGCCGAGCTTTCTATAAAATGGTTCTGTACATATCCGAATTCAGAGGCGTCAAAGAGAAACTTCGAATTTCCGCCTGGATGCGTCGTCTGCACCGACACTACCTGCATGTGCTCAGCAGACGGCCCTTGCTGCAGCTTCGCCTTCGGATTACCTCAGAGTATCTGGCAAGGACTCAGTCGAGGCACCTACCGGACGCGGACTGTCCATGGATTCTTTGCGGGCGGTGAAGATGAATAAACGTTATAATTATTATCTGGGCACCCATGAGATTATCCTCATCGGTGACTGTCGTCACGTGAGCAGCTCTGGCTCGAGCTGCTTCGTCGTTCTCCATCTTCCAATTGTAAAATAAAACCACCAGTCTATCTCCGGGGCGTCTCAGCCCTCGGTCTCTCCTCTTATTTTATACATCCCTAGGGCTCCGGGTTTGTGTGTACACACCTTCTCCAGCTTTTGAGGGCAAACTGGCATTTCTCGCACGCCCCTCGAAAACAGATCCAGCCGTGCTTTGCACTCTAACCGCCACAGTGGCCACGTTTTGGCCCTTTTATCAGCGTGTTAGTCCTTTTTTGTTACTGCAATTGAAACTCAAAGAAAACAATTTTTATATCCTGATATTCCAGTTTCCAATAAAGATGTCCACAAAGACGTACATTTCAGCCTGTCCCTTTTTATTTATTTTTTTGTGAGCATAGGGACGTTATTGCCGGACATTATGCCCCAATGCAACATCACCATCATCACTTGCACTGTGTGCACCAATGGGTATGTTTCCCGGTTAGTCATATCCGTGCACCTATCGCCATTATCATCTCTAAATGATCACATCATCATCATATCCTCGCTTCGACTGCGGACGAATGAACGGGCTCAGCGACCGAGTAAAAGTCTTCTTGCGAAACGCAATCTCTCAATTTATTTATTAATTTATTTATTTATTTATTTATTTATTTATTTATTTATTTATTTTTACCTGCTTCACCTTTGCAGGCATTACAGCAGGGGATAAAGAAAAATAGGCATCCAATTCGAGACTAAATAACGATAAACTTATTTACACAAAGTTCGGTAAAAACTATCATCAGAAATAATGGATACAATCATAGGTAAAGCTCATTCTACTCTCGTGCTGATCTCAAAAATCGAATAGCGCAGGGCGTCATCTTTAAAGGAAGGTTAGTACTTTACTTTAAGATTGTGGTACCACTTTGGGATGTGTAGAACGCCACTTGGATATACTTCTCCTCCTCGATTCCAGGTTTCGAATGATAGATAATTAGAAAAAATTACAACCTGAGATTTCGTCTGCGATCTTTCAAGTTTATCATTTAAGTTTATTCCCTCACGCTAAGTTGGCTATCCTAGTTACATAAAAGCAATCGCAATGCCCTATTCTCTATGTTTCCGAGTGTGTCGACGACCAGCTCTTTATTCTACGCTTCCCAGCAAACGCATGCATACACCAACATTGAGCGCACATGAGTGAAATGTGGTTGTTTTTTCAAGTTAGGGGTTCTCAGAAATTTTGTCTCAGAAAACTCAAAACACGTACAGCCTTAACTTTTAATGTCGTGAACGTGCCTAATTCACCTCAAAGCACTCGTTAAATACACTCCTAGTAATTTTTATTCTCTTCCATTCTTAAAGCAGCGTCATTTATGCTGTACGTATTGAACGGGTATGAAAGTTTCTTTGTAAAGGTGACGCGAATACACTTTTTAACATTTGACGACATTTCTGAATCGGCACACCAGGATATCATTACATTCAAATCATGCTGCTGGTATTCGGAATCACGTTCATTCTCTGTAGTCCTGTAAACTACACAGTCGTTCGCGAACATTTGAAGGAAGATTTGAAGTCAATAGTAATGTCTATTATATATAACGGAAACAAATTAACACCCACAACGGAGCCCTGGGGAATTTCTGAGGTCGCGGGATATTATACGGAAGAATAACCGTTGAGAACGACCGACTGCTGCATTAACAGAGATACTGGGCTATCCATACAATAACCAATTCCTTCAGTTTATATCCCTGCAATTTACTAACAATAAGATTATATGGAACAGCGTCGAATGCTTTTTTCAAGTCCAAGATAATACAGTCAACTGCTTTATGCTCATCTATTGCTAGAGCCAAATCATGTGTGAAATGAAAGCGCTGCGCTGAGCAATAAAAACCTTTACGAAATTCGTGTTGACTACGATGCAGGAGAATATGTTTAACCAAAAGTGTCATACCCAAGCGTAGCAGAGGTCACCTTCAAACACAACTAAATTAAAATCCAGGAATCCTCACTGAACGGCTCCGTTGCTATCGCAAATTTAAAGCAACAGTTGTTTTTAAACAGCCAGTAAAAAACAGATGAAGGAACAGTGCATGGCACGAAGTAGAGCCTTCAAATGCACGAGCACTCTTACATGTTTAGAATGAGCAAAATAATGGAACATTGTTTTGCGCTGCGCTACTGTCATAAAAATTGCCGTAATTTCGTGCTTTTGCGCGCCCATGCCTTTATTTGGTGGGGATCCTTGACATGGCGCCGGTTGAGCTCATGCGTGGTGGCTGCTTGCTCGACTTTCAGGTAGGACAGTTATTTTCGGTGAAGCAGGGCCATTTGAGGTCGGACAGTTGTGGGTTGTCGATGTGCTCTTGTTCTCCAATGATCTCCATTGCTCGAGGGGGCCAATAGCTCTTTACTGATGCGTTGACGAGGCCGCCGGCGAGGCGTGGTCGCACCATGTCTGGGAGGGTTAGCTCGCCCCTCGTTGTGGCACAGTCTTCTTGTGGCAATAAATGACCTTCCGATGGCTTAAAGGGTCAACTGCTGATGTCCAGTGAGTCCTTGCACGTTGTCGGTTCACCTGGTACCACTGCTTTTCACTTGACAAACTAAGTGTGTTCATTTAAAACGTAGAACACCGAGCAGCTGAAAAACGCGTCTGCATCGCTGGGCTTCCACCCGGTTTTTTACTCGCCGAAGGAAAAACCGCACGTAGTTCGGCCGGTCTCCTTCTAAACACCAGTTGCCATAAGTTCAAAGGTTCTCGGCGCCCAGACACTTGCTGTTCTTCTTCTAAACACCGCTACCGAAGGAATGACGCATAACCGGGGACCGTACATTGGCTGATATTCTCGTGAACACTGGTTGTCAAATTTTCTGCGGCCGGTGTCTTGCGTTATTCTGCTGAACACCGCTAGCCGCATGAAAAACACGTTCTGGAACCATACGGTGGCCGGTCCTCATTATAACACCGGTTACCAGAAGAACACGAATACTCCTTTTACGGACGCAAGGTGCACCGTGGGAAAAGCGAATGCACGGGGGCCGCATTCCGGTCTGTCTTCTTCCGAACACCAACTGCTACAACAAAACGAATACTCTGTGGCCGCTCTCTTACTGTGCTTCGGCTGAACACCGCTTCCCAAAGAAAAGGGATGCCCTGATGCCGTACATCGGCCGCTCTTTTTCTGCACATCGTCCGCCAAAAGTAATCTGGCAATTTGGCAGCCGGGTACCTGCCGTTGTGTGTCTGAGCACGGGCGGCCGGAGAATTTCCGAAGTGCTCGTGGACGAATTTTAGCAGTTCAGCGTATGATCACTGGCTGCCAGAACCTGCATGCTGGTAGGACATGCCAGAAACCGTCCATAGACTGGTGGTCTTGGGACAGACTTTCTGTGATGCCTGGGGGTCGTGTATCCCCCAACACCACACGTAACCTGCAGGCAGCCCCGAATCCACCTGCGCATTGTCCAGGCCTGATATGAACACCGGTCCATTCGTCCCTACTAGGTAACGAGCTATCTAATGAGATAGCCCGAGATTTCTGCTGCTGGGATGACTCGGATGCTGCTTCTCCACCTCGGGTGGGAAGGAGGAATCGCCCGGTCACGTATCGGGACATTACGCAGCATTACGACCTTGATCGGACGCATTTTCCCGGCCGCTCTCCCACCTGAAAGCTCAGGCCGTTTGTTCAGTATCGTCGACTGCAGACAAACACCTTGCCGCATTCTGCATTGTGTCACCTGCACTTTCCCAAGCGATGTTGTCACACGTGCATGTGGTGCGGCGTGCCTTTCGCTTACCTCCACCGCACAGTAGGCGCTTGCCCTGCCAAATACCCCCTCCATCCTACTCTGTCCCTGCCCCTTACCACTCTAGAGCATGGGAGTCTACGCTGCTCAGCTCCGATTTACAAGTGCAAGAGTGTGGTCTAGCCGGCCGAACTCGCCGCTAGAGTCGACGGCCTCCTGGCCGTCGACTAGGGGATTGCAGTGTGCAGGTGCTACCAACCGACGCTCCTTTCCATGCAGCTTCGGATAAATAAAGTGTCTACCACCACCACCGCTCAGAAGTTTAGCAGGCCATTTCTTCCATTGACAACACTGAAAACCGCTACGTCCGTGGCCACTGTGCATGCGCACGCGCTTTGTGCCGCATGTCGGAGAAAAAACGCCAACGTGCATCGCCTGCCGCGTTTCAACATGATTCTCAGCGGTGGCGTCAACAGATATAGTTTAAATCACACTTACAATACGAAGGAGCGCTCTACTTGCCCTCGAGCACTTCGCATCCGTCGGCTCGGCCCAGGCGCCAACAGATATGAATAATAGCAGCGACATTTTGAAGGGATGCTAGGAAACAATAGGACAAGGGAAGATTACAAATGCGAGGAAAGAGTAGAGACGAGTAGTTCCAATTCGGTTGATCTCGTCGGACACAACACGCCTCAAACACACCTGGCTCGCGTCCTACTGCGTCCAGGAGAGGGGAAGCCTCGAAGGGAATGGTGAAGCGCAGAGGTGAGCCACATTCGCTGTGACGACGAGTGACGTTTGCGCCGGTTGCAACCACTTCGGAGTTTGCTGGAATAAAGTGTAGCTGACAGACGGGTACTGGGGAGCGGGAGCTGGCACTCGCCAGCCCACACAAGCAAGGCCTTCACGATAAAGTTGGCTTTCCCGCAAGGTATTGTTGCTCGCGCAAAGGAAAGCAGCACGAAACTCTCGACAAACAGAGCTTAGCTTTCATAATAAAAACTAATCGCAGTATGGTCGGTCTGTGTGGCCCCATCGCAAATGAATCTGGCAAACACCACGCCGCGCACCTGTGCTTTGGCGTGCTCACACATTTAGCGGACTGACGCTGTCGTGTCGTTCTCCTCCAGTTTCGCAAATGGTTTTTGCTCAGCAAAGGCACTTGTTCGCTGTAGATTCGTAGCGGCTACGCGTGGTGGTCGTTGCCGACTAGCGACGTCTCACAGTAAGCTAATAATTTATATTTATGCGGAGTAAGCCTCTGCCAAGGCACCAAAGGCTAGTCAGTGCGGCTAAGGCATGCGGCTAGCCGTGTTCGCTAACTTGTTGCCTCTTTCTGTTGACGTTCTCCAAAAAATACCAAAGAGGGATCACCCCCCGCGATGGCTCAGTGGCTATAGCGTTTAAATGACCTACCACACTCCCCCCTTTGCTTTCGGGGTGCCGACCCTTAATTCGGTCCTAATTCAACCAGCCCCTTATTTTGACATTCTGATTCGCTACATGCATAGCGAGGGCCTCTGTTCTGGCAGTCTTGGTGCCATATGGAGCTGAAGAGGGTTTAACGCTGGTCGACCACTCTCGACATGTCGTAGACACTCGAGCCACGGCCCGGGGGTTAAAAAGAGGGTCCCCTTCACCCCGAATGGTCCGAGTGGCGCTGTCTACCACCCCCAAATGTTGGAAACAAAAATACCTTAGCATAAATACCCCAGAAAGTGGACGGAAAAATAGCCCCCCGGTAGCGCAGTGGTCATCGCACCAGACGCGTATTCTGGAAATGGTGGGTTCGGATCCCACCAGGCAGGCATTTTTTCTCCACTTTCTGTCTTTCCAAATTCTATATCTCTTTCAATGACCTAACACACTGTCCCCTTTTCTTTCCGAGGTTTTCTTGGCTGCCAACCTTTATTTCTGTCTTAACCCAACGAACCGCTCAGTTTCACATTCTGATTCGCTACATGCGTAGCGAGGGCCTCGGTTGTGGCAGTCCTGGTGTCAAAGGTAGCTTAAGAGGGTTCAACGGGGGGTCGAACGCTTTTGACATGTCGTAGAGACTCGAGTCAGGGCCCGGCGGTTAAAAAAAAGAAACTCCCCTTCACTCCGAGTAGTCCGAGTGGCTCTGGCTACCGCCCCCAAGCGCAAGAAACAAACATTCCTTCTTCAGAAATACCGCACAAAGTGGAGGGAAAAATAGCCCCACCGGTAGCGTAGTAGTCATCACACCAGACGGGTATTCTGGAGGTCGTGGGCTCGGATCCCACCCGTTGGGAATTTTTAAATGCGAATGCATTTCTTAGTCGGGGGTTGTCGTGCTCCGCCCCGCGTGCGCCTGCATTCCTCCAGCGCGAGCGCACTTTGAGCGCGGGGCCTCGTAGTTCTGTTTTCCTCGTCTTCTTTCGTCGTGGGTCCCCGCGCGGCGGACCCGCGCCCCCTACAGTGGGGGGTTGTCGTGCTCCGTCGGCGGGGCGCCCGCAGGTGTTATCTCTCCGCGCTCCTCCTCGCCCTAGCAACAGCTGTGGCGGTAGCAACCGGAGCAGGTGGTAGCTCGGGCGGGAGTAGGGAGGGAAAGGGGGAGAGGAGGAGCGCGCTCGGGCGTGTGGGGGCGCTCGCATCGCGAAGCTCGGCGGGAGCGAGAGCTCGCGCGCGGGGCGGGGCGTGTGCGGGGGTTCTCTCTCTCCTCTCCGCGTACTCTCTCTCGGCTCGCTGCGCTCGGAAAATGTATATAAATGCAGTGGAGCGCACGCCTCTCTCCGTTATTGCTTGCCGCAGCGCAATCATCGGTGCACCCAATGCATTCGAATTTCCGCACGATCCCCTTGGGCGGCGGGGGGGAGTTTTTTTCTCCATTTTCTTTCGTCTTTCCAAATTGTTTCAAATTGTTTATCTGTTTCAAGACCCCTAACCCCTTTGCGTCCCGGGGGGTTTTTTGCTGCCCACCTTTTTTCTATATATAATAGCGACAGCATCGCCATCGTCCCCATCAGCACCACGATCATCTTCAGTGGACTGAACTGGCGCGTGGGCAGTTCCACGCGTCACAGATGGAACGTCGAGTCTGTAGCTGGGTGGTCGCTCGTTCTGGCCAGGCCTATGCGACCGAAGTAAATGTAGGAAGTCTTATCAGCGCACCAACCGAGTCTAGTTCCTACAACTGGCGACCCGGACTTTCCGCGCCTCTCACACGGTCAGCGGCACGCCGACATGGCGTTGGGGGGTCCCACACATACTGGAGTTCGAGCCACGCCACCTCCGAGGTTGGATTATCAAGCTTGAGGCTGCGTTCTCGCTGAACTACGTCACCATACATCCGTTTAAGCACTCCGTCCTTTGGGATACGCTTCCGCTAGAGCTTCGTCCTCTCCCTACCACCGCCCTGCGAAACCTCCTACGACGACCTTCGCACTGCCGTGCTCGAGCACAACTGCCTCACAGACGACCTGTTTCGGCCTCCATCACGAGAAGTACACGCACGATCTGCGCACGCTTCACAGCCGCAGACTGTACACTCTGCGCCATCGCCCTTGTCCACTGCCACAAGTGCCGCCCCTCTGGACTGCACCTCCAGCTCGACAGCCACACCTACACCAGCCGTCGTCGCCATGGACGCCAACCGGCCGCAGTCATCCTCCTCCCCTTCTACCACCCCATGCACAGGCTCCGGTGAGTGCTCTGCGACCGTTCAATCTTACCCAACCCGGTCGACCGCTACCCCACCGTCGTGCATCATATGCACCACGACGCCGAAACACTGCCCCGCTCCAGTGCCGTCGTATCATAACTCACCCGATACGCATTTCGGGGTTTCCAACGCCAACCCCGATGAACTCACGTCTCTCATTGTGCTTCCGTCTACGTCTAAGCTGGAAGTTAGAGGGACTGAGGCCACTAACCCTGACGACAACATCCCGGCCTCACAACTGTCAGGGCAACACGCCCAAATACGCCCCGAAGAGCACTTTAGCGAAGCATTCGCGTCTACTTGCTGCGTCAAACGCCACGAGAGCATTCCGGCGCACGTGATCTGCAGAATGAGCAGACGCAGCACGGCACATCTGAGGAGAACTTCCAACGTGATCAATTGCTGACGTCTCCACCAAACGAGCGCGCTGCTGCACGTCGACGCCGACATTGCCATCGACGTAGAAAACACCTGCCAAGAAAGCGAGTTTCGTCGCTGACACTCCTGCGGTGCACTTCCGCGAGTCATCAGCACCGTCTTGCCCGACGTCTCTCGCTCGCACGCTGTAGACGGCAAGTCGGAATTCATGCAACTGCTCATCGGCGTTCTCGTACTAGGACGTCTCGCTGTAGCCGTGGTCAGTACAAGCGTCTTAGCACGGCCTCAGGTCGATCTCGCGCGACGAGGTTGCACCTGAACCCGTGCTGAACACTTCATCGTCAAGAATTCCAGCCTGTTCGCACTGCAGCCGAACGACAGTGTACCTGCCTAGCAAGTGGCTTCTCGACGAGCGCCCATTCTGCAAAGATCGCCTCGTCGTCTGCGCAGTGGCCGCGGCTCCGTCACATTTCCTTCGGAACTGCTACACCCTACACAAATTCTTCCAATCATCCACTCCCAGCCAAGGCCACCGGAGGCCTACCTGCTTCAACGGATGCTCTCACTGAACTGACCAGGACTGCTTAATGTCATATCTTGAACTCGGACATAACTAGCAAATTCCCTGTACATACCTGCACATAGCATTTTTGTTTCGCGCTACCCATGTCATCGGTTTTTCATCTTAACGCGCTATGCACTAAGGGGGGAGCCCTGCAGCGACACCATCGCCATCGACAACATCAGCAATCAGCACCACGATCATCATTATGGGACTGGTCTGGCACGTGAGCAGTTCCACGCAAAAAAGATGAAACGTCGAGTTAGCAGCTGGGCGGCCGCTCGTTCTGGCCTGGCATAAGCCTCATCAGTGCATCAGTGCACCAATCGAGTCTGCTTATATATATATATATATATATATATATTATAAGAGAGAGAGAGAGAGAGAGAGAGAGAAGAAGAAGAGACCTGTCTCTTCTTCCTGTCTCTACTAACCTTATATATTTTATATATTTATATATATATATATATATATATATATAGCGGGCAAAAATATAAACATTGTTATGATTCTGCGAAGGGGCCCGGGCCCCGGTCGAAACGTAAAAAAACCCATCCTCTTTCGATGTGTTTCATTTTCTTCATTATATATATATATATAATATATATATATAATAAGGTTTGTAGAGACAGAGACAAAAAGAGAAAGATGTAATAAATAGAAATAATTTACTGACGTTTCAGGGAGGGAGGCCCCTCCCTGAAACGTCAGTAAATTTTTTTCTATTTTTTACATCTTTCTCGTTTTTCTATGTCTCTACTAAAACCCTATTTTTTCCCCCGCTCGTGTTTTTATCTTTTCCGACTATATATATAATATATATATATATATATATATTTTATAAAAAAATTTTATATTTTATAAAATATATAATGTAGTTTACAGTATTTAAATTATTTACAGGAGGAAAGGCTAGGCTGCCGCTATCATTCAGAAGGTAACACAGAAGACCTCGTCTCTTCTTCTACCAACACCCATCGCTCAACATCCTGTTTAAATCCCTCATAAATAAATAACTCGTAGTCTGCTACAGGTCTTCCCGCTCAATTTTAAACCAATCACCATAGAATTTAATGTAAGCGCCACCCAATTTAATCAAACTGCCATCTAATTTAATCCAAACGCCATCGAATTTAAACCAGGTGCCAGCGAATTTTAAACCAGGTGCCAACCATTTTAATCCAGCTTCGGAAGGTTGCTCAGGGGTGTTTTGCGCGGAATTAGGCGCAGCTTTGCGGGCGCTATTGGGCAGAAGTAATTGAAAGCAAACCACTACCCCAGAATATGATACCAGACCTCAACGACGGAGGAAGAGCGGGCAGAGTGAAAGCCCTAGCGAAAACTCTAGAAGAAGAAGACGGGATCTTATATATGGATGCATCGCCACTCATATTTTCAATGAAGGCAGCAATCGTAGTTACGAAACTTGACATCCCATGTGTACAAGATTTCAGCGCCGCACATTAAAGAACCCCAGGTTGTCAAAAATAATCCGGCGCCCTCCTCGACGGTGCTTCTCATCGCCTGCGTTGCGTCGGCGCGTTGAACCCTATTATCAATAAACGAAACTTGATCAACTAGTTACGTGTGCATCTGTTGCGTCACCCTCCCCCTAGGAGGCTCAAGAAACGGATTAGCTATTGCCCTAACCCAACCTGGCACAGTAAAAATAACCATGCACTCCCAGAAGGCATACAGAACTTCTGGAAAGGATGGGTGTCTCTAGCGGCACCGTGTATCCCGAGAAAGAAAACGCCTCCGAATCATAAGATAGAGCTAGTATGGGCACCGGCCCACTGACCGGCGGAGGGCAATTAATTTACCCTCCAACATGCCCGAGAACTCAACGTTGGGGCTGAGGGGCCAGAGCAACAACCCATCACGAGCTAAAAAGATATATTAAATCATTATAGACACGGCAAAAAACGCTTCTCCAAACCACTCCACTCCTTTTGCACAACCCCGAAAGCAACTTAGATACAAATACAAGCCGGACCCTTCCCGCATCCATACCTCCATAACAAAATGTATCCAAAGAAACACGGGGAGGAATGCAGGTTTTGCAAACAACCTGGCACATTCCGACATATCATAGGAGAGTGCAATTTCTCCAACCCCCCTCCCCCCACCACAACCACCACTTCCTCTACCCAATAATAATACCATTACCGAGCGATCGGAGATCTTGCTTTCCAGCCCCGCCTTGGAAGACCAGCTAATACTGATCACGAGGGTTCAGGAGGCCCTGGAAACATATGGTTCCCGAGAAAATAAAACCATCCCATCTAGCTCTTCAGCGTGACTCTTAATTTCTCGATAAAGTTGTTTCTCCTCCTCCTTGAGAAGCGCTGACGCCACGCGCAGCCGCGGAAACGGCAGCGCATCATATCGCCACAAGTGCTTTTTGCTCGGTGACAGCAAAGAGAAGTACAACAACAATGTCAACGATTGCCCTTGATTCATCACAAATGTGCTCAGGTTTGCAGGTTCCCCGACAATACTCTGCAGTCAACAATATGGGCAAGATGAACACAGGTGTAGGTTACGCCTTATGAAACACATCCACATGGTCGTTGGCAGAAGCGGGAAGGGTTTGGGAATGCTTCTAAGTCTACATCAACTATCGCATGGTGACTGATACTGCTTTAATGGAAGTCTCATTGGTCATGAATCGAGCACTTCTGTGTGCTTTGGCGCCAGAAATAAAAAAAAATTGTGCCCTTGCACTCTGTGAAGAAGGATGACCTGAGAATCTGGATGCAGTACGCGAAATGCACGAAACAAAACGCGCTTGTTTGTAATTTGCGATCGAGCAATTACCACATTTTCATTTAGATCGAATAATTAGCACTTAGCCGAATAAAAGTTTCAAGGACTCGCTATTTATTCTAGTGGACAAACATGAAGCTGTCTGTTTCCCTCCCGTGTCGTCGGCATCCTACTGTCTGCGTAACACACCAACCGAATCCGCTCCACCACTGAGGACACCGCAAAGTTTGCATTGGTGCGGTAGACGTACCGTTCAAACATCCCTCCAGCGCAATGGATATGTCATCAGTGAGTGGCATGGATCCTATATCTGCGCTTGCACGTACCCCGCCTTCAACTCCGAACTCGTGGCTAATAAACCGGCCACCAGTTATGTGGGCGCGCTTAGAAGTGAAAAGAACCGCCAAAATGGTCGCTCTGAAAGCCCTTCAAGCTGTTCAAGAAATATCGATGTTGCTGTTCATACGGGAGTGATTCCCAGCTACTCGGCGAGCGGGAATTTGCCGTGGAAATGGTGGTGGCAGCAGCTTTGTGTTGTTTTCGCACCCATTCGCACTTCTGTTCCGGTAGACGCTCCTTCTATTCTTCCTTCCTTCGAGCTGTTCTTCCTTCGAGCGAACGACACGTGTCTGTAATTCGGAAGTTAAAACCAGGAAGGACTCGAGCTTCATTCTAGTGGGCAAATATGTGTCTGACGTCTTTTGGCCCCGCATCGTAGGCATCTAACTGTGTGTGTAACAAACCAACCCAAACTGACACCGCTCGACCCTTGAGGACGGCTGAAATGTCGTATTGTGCCGCGGGACTTTCACGTTTAAATTTGCCTCCATTACACCGCGCATGTCATCGGTCGAGGCATGAAGACTAGCTGTGCAGGCACCCCGCCTGTTTCCCTTCCCACCAAACAGTGAACGCATAAACTGGCGACCGGTGATGGGCGCGTGCTTAGGCGTCAAATACGCAGGGGAAACTGTCCCGCTGAAAGTGTTTCATGCCGAAAAAGAATTATCGGCTAATGTCGGCGTTCAAAGCGGGCCAGTTGCTCTAGTAACGCGTGAAAAGAGCGCTACTGCAATTATTAGCCCATCGCGCAGCTTGTGAAAGAGGCGTCGGTGGTGGCGAGGGGAATAACAGTTGTGAAAGCGGTTCCGGCTGGGGCGAGCAGGAGCGCCGCAGCGGCGGCGAGTTTATCGGCTTCACCGGAATGAAAAATGGCGGTTATGCATATACTGCTTCGCTGTGAAACGCCCACATAACACGTCAGTGATTCTTGTGATGGTGCCATCTCTGTTCTCACGGTCGGCCATCTTACGCCATAAGCGTAAATGTGGTTTGAATTTATTGTTCTTCTCCCAAACTTACCCACCAATATAGTGATATTATAAGTAGCATAAGTTCTCGCAAATGTTGCCATTACCTCTATTTTAAAGCGGTGCGTGAAGCTGATCCTTGATTGGCTGCTTTCTTCGGTTGCAAAGAGACAACAAATTTAATCCCAATAGATTTCATACGAAATACCAACGACGCAAGCTTACAGGGAGACAAATTATTTATTTCGCGGTACCCAAAATAACAAATTTTTACGGGTGAAAATATACATTGGCCTATAATTTGATAAAATATATTTGCCCTTCTTTTAGAAGTGTAAATATAGAGTAGCCCTTTGGAGGCTAATACCGGTATGTACAAACATTTTGACGCATCCATCACAGTTATCAGGTCGCCAGTTTACTTCCCCATGACACCCGACATTGTTTTGCTATCGCGTTGACGCTGGCTGGGGATAAAAAGGTTTGCACATAGTATATGCTACTTTGAGATGCAGATTCCAAAAGCAAACACATTTCGAAATGAGGATTTGGTTCTAGACGGACAGAAAAAATGCCTTTTGGGACATAGTTCGCGAAAACAGACAATTCGGGCCACCGGGAATTGTTTAACCTGCGGAGAAATATTGCTCCGGTTGGTTTTAACAGCTGAGCATTTTAAGCTTCAGCTGAGTTCGTGGGGATCGTTAACAGAAAACTCCGCTGGGCGAAGTAGACAGGGGAAAATTTTAGGCCAAGAAGTGTGAGGGCAAGTGTCGACAAGGGAAGGAGCCTCCGAGAAGGTGGGAGAGAACGCGCATTAAGAAGAAACGCTCCCCATGGTCGGAATTTAACCTGAGTCCCCCTGGGTTCTAACCGGCGTAAATCCTATTGCGTTATAATCGCATTCCGGGCTCACAGCATTTAGTTTACGCTTTCAGCGTTGGTGCTGGCTTTGGACTTTCGCTGTGTTGAAGCGTAATTTTGCCGTTTGGATTTTGGACTTTCGGAGGGTGGATTGTGGACCTTCGATTAACTCTGTTTGCAAGGAGAAAGCTTTGCTATTCAATCATCTTTCTTTTATCAAAGCGGTAAACCTAACAAAATCCAAGTTAAACCTAGTGAAGATCACCAGCTCCGCTGTTTCCTCAGTCTTCGCGTCTGAATTGCAAAAATGGCCGAATTTTGTTTCTTTGTTTGAGAAAACAACGATCACTTCCACTAACACAAATGTTGCCCCGTGACCTGCTCTATTAAAACCTCGCCAGCAAGCGGCCGCTGGCAGAAATGCCAAATGGCATTATTGGGCTTGTTTAAATAGACATGACATGCGCGTGGTGCAAGTCTATAAATTACCTGCTGATATTGCAACGGCGCCCTATATTTTGACGAAAATATTAAATCGCGAGATCTATAAAATGCTTTAAACTTTCAGTGCTTCTTGTCTGTGCAATTGTTCTTTCATGCAACATTATTTAATATTTATTGATGAATCAAAGCGGGCAGTTGTTGCTACTCCTTTAAGGCAAGTTGACTCGTATTCTATGTTTGCTGTTGCAGATTCCCCCGTTCCCGCCGGAGTAGAAGTGGAGCTTCGACTGGAATCGTCCCCATGCAGTATGTTTCGAGTTTTATGTCGTTCTCCGCTACATTTTGTGGCTAAGCACTGCGAAGAATTTTGCTGAAGCTTTTCTAATGGCCTTTCTGAAAGACCTTTTTTGCTGCGAGGGTCGTGGTCAATGCGGCTATTCAACAGATGTTTACTCGGGAAGCAAACTAGAGTATTGAAACCAAAGCCCTAATTACCCTTCCCGGCTTCACGGGGACACCGCTGAGGGTTCGCTTCTCCCCTGAAGGGTGCAAACGACGCTGTCGCAGTACCTATGCTTGCGCACAGCATTCTTCAGGTAGAGCTCCTGTAAAATAATTTCTAATTGAAACCAAACTTACAATGTTATAGTGAGGGAGAGTCACTCATGCATGTATTCTGTAACTATAGTTTCCTTTAAGTGAGACGCTCTACATTTGAATGAATACAAGTACGTAAGAAGAAGCATTATGGGAAATCGATGCTAGCACGAGCGAGCCATGAGCCAGAGAGCGCCTTCCCTCGTAGAAAAATTATTATTTGTTCAAGGGACGCATCGTTTCCTTCCGTCAAATAATATGTAGTGATAACTATAGTGTATAAAGCATTGGGCTACACCTCGAAGATTACGCTATTACTCAATCGACATGAAGTATTCAATTCAAAAACAGGACCCTTTTTGTAGAACACGTCAATTCCCTTACTCTCGATGTAACTTTTGTCAGAAATGCTTTGAAAGAGGAGCACTGGCTATGTAAGTGAGCTCAAACTCGTTCTCTTAGTTTTATAAACTGCCAGCTTCCTTTTCATTGTCCTAATGCATATAAAATGCCCGAAACGATGAAATAATGTTGCAAAAGTTATCCATCATTCGTACAAATACGGACCACGAAAAATTCAATCTGTACCCAGCCGTTGTACTAATTGGCTGCTTAGGCGCCTGCTGTATTTGTTAGTTGTCTTTGCGATATGGCATGGCGCCTCATATACAAATGTCCCTTTTCAGTGTCGCCTTAAACTCCGAACTATTGAATTAAATTGAATTGTGGATTAGTGTTTTTGCCTAGATAAAATAAGGAAGAGCATGATATCAAGACGATCTTGTTTGAAATGACACTTTAACGCTACTTAACCAATGCTTTTATTCAAAAACGGGTTTTTCTCGCGCTATATTTGCGTTTATCGGTGAAATGCGTCTTTATCATATGCAAATAGAGCCTTCTTGTCGGTTGAAGACCATGAAGCAAACGCGGTTAGAGGAGCACCAGTTTATTGGCGACCTTCGAATGACTAGCCTAATTCTGAGGACGATGATGATGTCACGAGCCTCGCTGACCCTGCCGCGGCTACTCGCCGCTTGCTTCGATGTCTTCTTCTCAACCAGATGACATTTTCCAACATTGTCTCGGCCGTACACTAGTAGGATATATATTTGTGAGACTGGCCCGTGACGTTCTATAGGCCGCTAGAGCGCAGAGCCTGGGCCGTAGGCCGCGTTATGGGTGTCTTCATTTGTACTGGCAAACCTAAAACGGACGCACTCGGGGTATGAATGGCATACGCCCGTGAGCGTGAAGAATGCGTAGAGACGACAATTACTTTTCTTGGAGTCCTGAAGGGTAGGTTTGTGCGTTCCCTCCTTTTAGATGCGACTGCATCTCATTCACTCGCCTTGTCCCTCCATACGGCGTTGTTGTTGTCCGTCCACACCCCTCCCCCATTCTCGTGGCCGCGCGAGCTGCGCTCTCCGCCGCTCACCCCCTCTCCTCTCCGATAGCGAACACTCTCTCGCGAGGGGCATTGGATTGGATTCGATTGGGTTGGCTTGGCTTGGCTTAGATTGGATTGGATTGAATTGGATTGGATTGGATTGGATTGGATTGGATTTGGATTTGGATTGAATTGGATTAAAGTGGATTGTGTTGGATTGTGTTGCATCATAGCCGCGCCACGTTGCGTCATAGCCGCGGCCGTTCCAGCACCGGTGTTCTGATTTCCATAGATGCGTTGAATGGAGCCTAACAATTATGCTATCGCCCGCCCAACCGTAACAAGCACCGATCACTGTGATAACAGGAATCCTAGCACCACTGAAGACAAGGCTGCGAAGCGGCGTGAACGTGATGCTGAACGCAAACGATTGAAGCGAGCAGCCGATTCCGAACTTCGTAAACGTGATACCGAACGCAAACGGTTGAAGCGAGCAGCCGATGCTGAACTTCGTCAACATGAAGCCGCTGCCGTACGCGAGCAGCGAGCGGCCGATGCTGAACTTCGTCAGCGTGAAGCCGCCCAAGATGCGTCGCATCTCCACAGGGTTCCCCTCGCGGGAAGGTGGGGTAATTTTTGTATTTTATCAGAGAACCATATTCCCATACAGCGGACGTGACGTCTTCTTCGTCCGAAAACGCCCAAAGCGGACATAATAAGGTTGTCGGCCATTGGGCATTGCCGGCACGCGCCCAAGAAACACTGCGTCGATGGTGAGGTGCAAAGACAAAGCTCCTTTATGTTGCTCATTCTTCGGTCAACCCCTGTAACGTTTTGCAGGGCCAAGGCAAACAGGTCGGCATTTGCACAATAAACGCAGACGCACACATTAGGCTGGGGTGAGTGCAAGACTTCGATGGGAATGAACTGTGGGTGGGTGAACGGGTCACACTTTTTTTTTTCAGAACAACATCCGCTAGGCTTCCCTGCCACATCTATCAGGAGAAGAGTTGCGGGTAGTCGAGCAAGCACACACGCGCACAAATGCACGTGCAAACACTTAGGCACACAAGAAAGCATCCACCGATGGAAAAAAAACTTTTAAGGGGAGGCGTCAAAACCAAACAAAAATATGGCAACAGTAGAGCAAAGGGAAGCATCCGTTGAGAGCCCATCACCCAGTGATTGAAGCACAGAAAAGGACGGGGCAGTATACGCCTCCCCTTACTGCAATTTTCGTACGCAAGCGTAGCAAAATAACTAGTAATACTGAATACGCTTCGCGTTTGTGATATGTGACTAAACAATAAATATACGGCAATAATATGACAACAGACCGGAATTTAGTAATACGTCAAGCAGCCAGGTACCCGATCGCACCTGATTCTCATTCCAGCAAAATATGTTCGCGCGCACGTGGCGTCTCCGAAAAGCCTCCTATGGCCTCGTAAGCCGTAGTGCAGGTGTTTGTTTCCTGGTTAGTTATTTTAGATGCGACTGCATCTCATTCACTCGCCTTGTCCCTCCATACGGCGTTGTTGTTGTCCGTCCACACCCTCTCCCCAATTCTCCTCGCCGCGCGAGCTGCGCTCTCCACCGCTCACCCCCTCTCCTCTCCGATAGCGAACATTCTCTCGCGAGGGGCATTGGATTCGATTTGATTGGGTTGGCTTGGATTGGCTTGGCTTGACTTGGATTGGATTGGATTTGGATTGGATTGGATTAAATTGGATTGTGTTGGATTGTGTTGCGTCATAGCCGCTCCAAGTTGCGTCATAGCCGCGGTCGTTCCAGCACCAGCGTTCCGATTTCGGGCACGTGCATAGACTTGATCTTCGCTGCAAATTGCACGGTGGTCCCGTTACTTCACCATCCACTACCCGTACACTTCAGCGACCACAAGGCCGTCATCGTTAACGTTACGCCGCGTGTTAAATAAAGAATACATCATACGCGTTCGTCACGCGTTTCACGCAATTAGAGAATCAACCCAACGGAAACACCAAGTGAACCCCCAAGATGCGTCGCATCTCCACAGGGTTCCCCTCGCGGGAAGGTGGGGTAATTTTTTTTATTCCTCATTTTCTACACCGACTGCTGTGGAGGAAAGCTTTTTCCATGAGGGGATGCCGTAGCGAGAGGTTGTAGTTTCATATATGCTTAGAGGAGAGCGCAAGAAGGGGGTAAAGGGTCACTTCCACATAAAAACTCGCGTGGTGCCAGTTTTTTGAAGCTTGACTCGATGCCAGCAATCCTGGGCATGTTTTCCAATAGTTAATGAAAATATTGAAGAATGGCATAAGACAAAGGGAATACGAAGTTCCAATAAATTATGCCGCAGCGCACATTGGTATCGCAGCACGATCCCTGGATGAGGCACGCAAGGGACATAACTGCCGAACCATCGCACGGTTGCCTAAAAAAATACGTGGGGTATGCGCCCACAACGCACCACGGGAGTGAGTACGCTAGCGACCGCTCACGCGCGCAGATTCTGAGCAACCCGTTGAAGTTTTCGCGTGCAGCCCCTGGCCCGCCTCTTTCAACCATGCTGTTACTGCAAAGCAGCGCAATAACACTTGGGTCTTTGACTTCCGCCCCCCTCCGTCCTTGGCTGTCAGTAGTAAAGCAAGGCTTTCCCGCGGCGTGGCTCGGGACCCCGCCACCGTAAGGATGGCTGTGACAACAACCATTACAACAGTTCGTAACAAATGGCTGGCACCACCGGCGGCCACCAATCTCGCTCCTGCCGATGGAAGAAGACGAACACAACCACGCGGCCGCAACTGAACAAGTACAAGGGAAGGGGCGACAACGCCTCGTCGGGGCTCATCGACGTTGTAATCGCTACATCAGTAGTCCGTGGCATGGTACTCTACGCCGCAGTTATATTCACACCTTTAGTCCACCGAAAAGTCACCCCTCTCTCTTATGCCGTCCTTACTATTGAGAGTAGGGCTGGAACGATACCCGCCTGCAATTTATCCCCTCCTGCCTTAACAGTACGTCTTAGGCGAGTCCCTTGGGCTCTGGAAGCTAACCCACCTCGTCAGTGACTCCCGGGTGCTTCACTTGTTCTGTCCCTCAGATACGTGGGCCTACTCTTCCCTCGTGCATATGATTCGACCTCCTTTGTACCCGTCCTAGTCGACAACCTCGATCCTTTCCAGCGCTACCGGCTACTAAACCTCATTCACCGTTTCGAATCCGTCCACTGTCAGCAACTTCTTTAGGCCGCACATATAGCGTCACTCACCGAATTGACACTGGTTCCCACCACCTTTGAGACGGCGACCACACTGCGTTTCAGCGAAAGAACTTTCCGTATCAAAAGCCACGTTTATGAAAAGCTGCAGCGTGGTGTTCCCGACAGCAAGTACTACATAGTGTGTGACTCAACCCAGGCCGGCCTCCCGACTACAGACGCTGGCTCTTTGGGCCCTATCACCGGAGCCTTTTAGACTTTCTTAGTGAAAACTTCCTGTTTACGTATATTTAAACACACTTGCCTCCACCGTGTTATGCTGCAGAGCAAACTTTCCCAATTAAAAAAAAGTGTCGTTTAGTGTTTTGTCAGTGTGCTTAACCGGTTGTACTTGTTAGGAAACCGAACGGGTTTATCCTATTTCTTGTCGATTAGCGGCGAGTTAACAAGACCCCTAGGAAAGACATTTATCCTCTGCCCGACGTTGATGATGCCTTGGTCTTATACCTGCAAGGAACTCAGTCTGAAAGACGGTAGTCTTTCTTGGGCTACTCAAATTAAAAAAAAACTTGGTTTCTGTCTGTCTGTCCGTCCGTCCGTCCGTCTGTCTGTCTGTCTGTCTGCCTGTCTCTGTCTCTCGATTCAGCTTTCCGGCCAAAAGTTAACGGAATACTTGAACGATACGCATATAAGGAAAATTGTTTTAAACACCTACATCTGGTAACACCGTTCAGACTTGTCAACATTATTCGGCAACATCAAAAGCTTAGGCATATTTGAGCGAAACATGAATACACAAGTAGAACTCGCACTGCATTTATAAATTTTGCCTCGATATTTGCGATAGACAATGACAAAGGCGCGATGCAAACACTACTTTTACGCAAAATATAAAGAGAGCAGGCAACCAGCCAGGATAACGTGGCAGGCAGCGTTTCAAGTTCATCATTAGCAGGAGGTTCCAGTAGACGGTGCGCGAGCAATGGAACGGACGAAAATTTTATTGGCTTCAGCAAATCCGTGTCGTGCTTGTCGTGAAAGGAGAAAAACGGGATGAAAAGAGCGCGAAAAGGGGGCGCGGCTGAGAAGAGAGGCATTTATGCGCAGTGGCGGCAGAAGGCTATCGTCTTTCGAGAATATTTGCCGCGAAGGCACCCGATACGCGGCCATTTTTTTTCTCTGTGGGCCTGCGCTACAGTTACTGGAAGGGGCTAATTGCAAGCTATGAAAGCGTCAAAACCGCGTTTCCGGTCCCCGAAACATTATAGGAATTTAAGGGGACGAAGTTGAGGTTGTGCATTCATTTGAGCGCATAACGGACGGCACTCTACGGAGTCTTGAGTCGAAAACTTTTTACGGTACTTCAATGACATCATTGTATTTTACCGTGAGTTCGGCACTCATCCTACCCTTCTAGAACACGTTCTGCAGTTCTGCGGTACCTTACCGATAATGGGTTACAGTTAAACCTTAAAAGGGGCCATTTAGCGTCCCGCAACCTTACGACTTTAGAACATGTTGCTTCGAAAGACGGCATGCTTCCTGACGCTGCTAAACGGCAAGCTGTCACCTACTTCCCAAACCAAACCACACTTAAAAAACATGCGCAGTTTCATCTGGATGTGCTTTATTTCCCCCGCTAGTTGCCAGGCTATGGATGCCTTATTCCACCCTTGAGAAAGCCTTTTGGAGGAACCGTAGACCTGCTCACCTGGTCCCCTGAACGTGATCTTGCCTTCTTCACGTTACCTTAGCAGCGTGCTTCCTCCGATACTACGCCATTTTCACCATTCTGCATTCCACGAACTTCATACTGACTCCAGTGCCCTCGTTCGGAGAGCTGTACTTGCGCAAACAGAGCCATGACTTGACCATGACGTTGTGGCTTACGCACGCCGGACTCTCTCAAAAACCATATCAAACTACTCGCATGCTGTGATGATGGATGAGCCCTTTACCATCAATGAGCTATCTGCAGCGTTAAAATCTGTTAATTTGTCCACCTCGCCTGGACCTGATGGAGTTAGCTATTCGGCTCTGCGACATCTCGGCAACAAGGCTCTTCTGCAGTTGCTGAGTATATACAACGCATCGTGGCAGACTGGCTCTGTTGAGGCAAGCTGCAAAATTGCCCGACTGGTACCGGTTCTCAAGCCGGGAAAATGCCCCACAGGCATAAACTCTTACCGACCAATTGCTCTATTAAGCTGCATTGGTAAGGTAATGAAAAAATGGTGCGACAGCGGCTTGTCTGGGACCTCGAAAACAGGAATGTCTACCCGCCAGAGATGTCAGGATTCAGGCAAGGAAGGAGCAGCATCGACAATGTGATCGCCTTGGTAACAGATGTTCGTGCACAAAAGGCTGCGAAAAGGTTCACCATTGCTGTCTTCCTAGATATGAAGGCAGCATTTGACAGTTTTTCCCACGAAGCAATTCGAAGGGAGGTGGCGTTTGTAGGACTTCGAGGCCGAATGCAAGCCTGGATCGGTGGTTACCTTAAGGATCGGTATGTCTACATGACAACCAAAGACGGTGACACGACACGACATGCCATCACGCAGGGTGTCCCACAAGGTCGTGTTCTGAGCCCGACACTGTTCAGTATATGCCTCATCCGCATCACAAAGGTACTACCTCAAGGAATTCACATCTCGGTGTATGCTGACGATAATCTGCATCTGGGCTTCGGGCAAGAACCGCAGACACATACGAGCAAAAGTGCAGAAGGCTCTGTTCGCCATTGAAAAATACCTCAGCAGCTACGGGCTGCTTCTGTCTCCTGAGAAGTGCGCTGCAATGGCATTCACCAAGCGCGATGTATCTCGATACCCACTGGAGATAAATGACGTCCAGATACCCTATGTTTGCAATCACAAATTTCTAGGCATTACAATTGACCGTTCGTTGACCTGGGCTCCCTATATCAGGCGGCTAAAGGAGCGACTCATTTCGTTCGTTCACGTTTTGCGGATGATGACAGGAAGCACCTGGGGCTGCTCAGTGTCAGCACTCTTGCGACTGTACAAAGCGCTTTTCGTAGGCCTCTTGCGATATAGCCTTCCAGCTTTACATGCTGTGTCCAGGACGAACTTGAAGGTTCTGGAAGGCTTGCAAGCTCGAGCACTGCGAACATGCCTGGGCCTTCCAAAATGCACCTCCACTATAGGAACCTTATGTGAGGCAAGGTGCTTTTCTGCGACCACTCTCCGTTCACAAGAATTGCTCGGCACTGGCCTTCGACATGTTTCTCGATGCTTTGCTCATCCACTGGCTGCCGCTTCTGCATCTCGCGTGGTGCACGTCGTGCCATCTAATTACCTCCGACCCAAGCTGCCTGCTACTCCCCCGTGGTTGTACGCGGCATGGGCTGTGTGCACCACTGTACCTGGAATAGGCAAAAAGTCGTCTATGCCCGCATCTCCCTTGACATATTTTGTCTTGGAGCATATCCAAACCCGTTATCCAGACCACATCCAAGTGTACACGGATGGATCCGTGACTTCGGCGTCTTCGGCAATCGGCGTATGGATTCCGTCAGCGGGACGGTCCATTAAAGAAAAGCTCAGCCACAGAACATCCTCCACGGCCACTGAGCTAGCAGCTGTCAGAGCAGCACTTCTTTACATAATCGGAAGACCCGCTCGGCGGTGGGTAATTCTTTCCGATTCCCGTCCAGCCTTGCAACTCCTAAATAAGCTGCCTGATTGTCGCAATCAACTTGTCTGTGATATGAACGAAATATTTTCAAGTGTGGTGCGCGAAGGACATGAAATTTTCCTTCAGTGGATACCAGGTCATTCTGGTATAACGGGAAACAAGATCTCCGATGCGGTTGCCAGAGAAGCTCACGGCCTCAACTTTACCGTTGGAATCCCGTTTTCAAACGAGGATAGCAAAGCAGCTGCAATTGACCTAGGATGGCAACTCCAGCTGCCGGCTTGGCAGGATCCTCTGAGCAGTTATGCGCTTCTTCATGCTATAGACCTTCAGTGCGATTTCCCGTATCCACGGGGTCTGCCAAAGCGCACTGAAGGCGTGTTACACCTGCTGCGACTTAATGTTGCATACACACGAAGCTTCTTGTTTAAGCTCGGCTGGGTAGAGTCGCCATTGTGTACAGTGTGCTCTACTACCGACAACATCGGGCACATTTTAAACCATTGCTCGCGATATGACAGTCAGCGGGCAACAGCGTCGAAAGCGCTTGTAAGACTACGGCGCGGATGTCCTCTGAAGCTCTCACACTTCCTTGGACCCTGGCGAAATCGTGAGGAAGCAGTGCTGGGTACAAAAGCACTGCTTACTTTTCTTGCGGAAACAGGGCTAGAAGAGGATTTGTGAACTCTCTGAGCATGTACAATTTGTATGTGTGCTTTCTCCTCTTCCTCCCCTTTCTTTCTTTCCTTTTCTTTCTCTCTCCATTTTTCGCTGTCACCTCACTGTATTCACCCCATCTGGTGTAGCAAGCCCTACCGTTAGTGGGGCTGACCTCTTCAGCTTTCATTGAAGGCGTTCTCTCTCTCTCTCTCTCCATCACCGAGAAAGAATGTTTGGCCATCGTCTGGGCTATTGCTGAACTTTTCCTTGGACCTTTGTAGCCGTGGCTTCGATGTCATCACCGACCATAACACTTTTTTTCCGGGCTGACATGACTGCAGGATCCATCTGGTCGCATATAGCGCCGGGCTCTTAGCCTCCAAGAATATGACATCCGTGTCATATCGACCGGATCGTAAGCACAGCCACTCTGATGTTGTGTTCCGTTCCCTTCTATGCACGAATACTGCGGAAATTATAGTCATTGATTCCATCTCGGCATCCACACCATTTTAGGACATGGAGGAGCCGCAACGCAAGGGTCATTGGATATCCTTAATCTGCAAGTTTATTTCAAATAATGAAGCAAGTACCGTGCTCAGGTTCTGCAGCGACAGGCTGTGCACTTTGCCATTCGTGAAAAGACCTCCTTGAAGGGTGAAAGTGGTTGCTTTTAATGCCTCCTCACTAGCGCTCCACCATCTTAGTCCGTTGCCACGCGAATTTGCAATTTGCCCATGCAAGAGTGCTCAAGACACACGAATGACTGCAAATACACTACTTCTTCGAGTAATGTACGCGTCTGTGTCGAAGATTAACCGATCATGCCCAAAACGCCATTGTCGAACGTCCTCGCATTTCATTTTTCATTTATTTACACAAACCATGTCTCGGGGGGAGACGCAAAAGGCAGCTGCCTGACGGCGGCCATCAGCCCGAAACAGGGATGTTACAGCCTTCATCGTGCGATGCGATGCGATGAGGTTTTTAGAGGGGGGGGGGAAGAGGGAGGAAAAAGGGCCCGAAACTGCCTGGCGTGGGGTGCCGACACCTTATCAGGCCCGTGGGGGGAGGGGAGGGCGATATAAAGGAGGGGATGGCAGGACGTACTAGGAGACAAATTGAATTAAGAGAGAGGGTAGATTGTTAAAATTTGGGAAGGGCGGCAACTGCTAAGTGATTGCGCTCAGAAAGAAACGCCGGGCGGAAAGGGTGCCGTGAAGGCGAAGGAAGCAGCAACGGCGGCTACAGAAATAGGTGAATAGAGAGTTTTAGCATAGCGGCTAGCGGAGGCTCACGCTATGGTGGCGGGTTACCGGGACTCGACCGCGCATGTGCGCGCGGTCAGGGCGAGGAGGTTCCCCCTCAGTGGAGAGAATGCGCGGGCATGGCGAAGGCCGGCCAGCGGAACTAAACCCCCCCCCCCCCCCCCCCGAACGAATTTTCACCTGACCAGTCGCGCCCCGCACCCCGCCGCCGTAGCTTAGCAGACGGTACTCGCTATGCTAAAACTCTCTATTTCCACATGTGGGCCTGCCCCTCTGACCCCCACCCTACAATAACTTCCCCTGAACACTGGACAGAGGCCCTGGGCCGCTCGGACGAAAACTCCCAGCGCCCACTGGTCACCCGAGCACAAGCCGTAGTGGCGGCCCTGCGGGCAGCCATGTTGGCCCCTTAGGCCAGTGGCGTCAATAAAAGTTTTTATCTCTCTCTCCCTCTCTATTTACAGAGGGAATGTGGAAGGAGTGCTTAGCGGATTACCTCCGCTCCGGTGGTCAGGGCGACGCGCGCGCGGATAGAGGCATTAAGCCTAACGGAGAGGCGGTTTAAAGTAAACAGAAAAAAATTACACCATATTCCCGTGGGGACCCATGAGGAGGATGCGAAGCATCATAGGGGTTCTGTGTAGGTTCCGTTGTGTTGCCGTTATGTTGTTTCATTTATGGGAGCCCGAATGGGAACGTAGTGTGAACCCCCATCCGGCCGACTCCGGCGTTACATGATCGAACACCTCCTGGTTCTCGCCTTTCTTTATTGCGTGCTCACGCTCCTACACCGCTGCCCGCCCTCTCCTTCCTCTTCTCTGGTTGAGCTGCAAGGCGCGTGGCGCTTCCCACCGCAGCTTTCGCACGCGAAATTTAACATCCTCCTCTAAAGTTTTAAGTTCGTCGTTTCCGTTGGCGTTCAGTTTCGCGTGCCTTCGTTGTATCAGTTGCTTCTTGACGTAGTTTGAATAAGTCAAGGACATAAGGCGCGTTCGTAGCACTTGCTCCTGTCCCGGTTTCGTAGCGCAGTGGGAAGACCGCCACGTACCTCTCTTTGCTGCCAGAGAGTCGTGGGATCGAAACCGGGCGCCGCTAACTATTTCTTTTTTTTATATAGTGTAGGGTGATAGGTGCGGACGCCGGATGACGGAGGGTCTACTAAGAGATGCTTTGCATCTAATAAAAGCGGTCTGAGCAGCTCGGGGAGACCGCAGAGGGAAGGGGAATGGGAATGGAGGGGGGGTGGATACAGAGGCGCGCATTCAGGCATGCCGGTCGCGTCCTGGAAGGCGAGGAGGAACTGCAGCGTTTCGGCGAGGAAGATGCGATGGCAACGGGGAGAATCAGATCCTCTTCCGTACTGCACGCAACCACCAAGCGCGTTTACGCCTGTCGCAGCCGGTCTCGATATCCCGCCTGCCACCGCTTCTCCGCGGAATTGGCGGGATGTGCGCTGCGTGGCTGATAGGGGTTCGTGCAGTGTTTTGGTTATGTTTCGCTTCTTTTCGCCTTTCCCCGCCCATTAAAACACTTTTATAGTGGCGTCTATAAGCAAGGGGTACGTTCAGGCCACTTAAAAAAGGGCCTATCTCCCCGCGAGGGGGACTCGAGTAAATGCGTCGCATAGGGGGTGGGTGTATTGCGTTAACGTTTAGTGTTTGGGGAGTTGGTGGTAGTGAATGCGTTGTATCAGCAGCTTCTTGACGTAGTTTGAATGAGTCAAGGATATAAGGCGCGTTCGTAGCCTTCCATTCTGTGTCGGCTTTGTGGCGCAGTGGGTAGAGCACCATGTACATTGCGTTCCGCCCGCAGGGTCGTGGGATCGAAACCAGGCGCCGGTAAGTATTATTTTTTTATATAGTGAGGGGGAGGCGTGCGGACCTGTTGAGAGCGAGGAGGGTAGCGTGATGCGGGAGGGGAGGAGTGGGGGAGAGGGCGCGCCTGCGCGCTGAGTGTGTTGCGGACGCACGGCGGACGCTACATGTGAGTTTGTAGGAAGCGGAGCCATGGACTCCGTGAGGCAATGTGGCTCTCCTACATTTATTGGGGTGCGCAAGGCCCGGCCGGAACTAGAGCAGCGATGGCAAGCGACCGCCCAGGCGCTAGGTCGTGTTCCATCCGTGGCCCTCTCCCGAGGCGCGTGGCACTGCTGACCTGCCAGTCTACTGATGGTGATAGTGGTGAAAGGATGTGGATGATGATAGTGACGCTGATGATTGCGATCTTTATGATGCCACTACAGGGCTCCCCCCCTAGCGCGTAGCGCGTTAAGATGACAGATGTATAACAAGTGTGACGGGAAACAAACTATTTACAGGTATGTACAATTTGTCCGTTGTCAGGAAGAGTCCGTGGGCAGGCAGTGGTCAATTGGCAGGGGTTGACTAACGGCACGGTCCTGGCCGTCAGCGAGGTAGCGTCCGGGATGTGGGGAAACCTCTGGTGGACGAGGCTGGGAGTGGGGGTTGGGACGGGTTGGCGCAGGGTGCAGCAGCTCCGAAGAAAGAGTGACGCCAGCCGTGGCCGCTGCGTAGACAAGGTGATGTTTGCTGAATGGGTGCTTTACGCGCAGCCTTTTGTGACGCAAGTCCACTGGTGTTTTACTGCCAGTACGAGCACGCCTATAGGCTTGATGGCTACGTTTTGAGGACTGGTTCGGGTGCAGCCTCGTTGCGCGGATTCGAAGCGCTCAGGTCCTGGAACGCCGATGATGGGCCCAAAACAGTAGTCGCCGTTTACAGCGCGTGCACAAAAGACGCTGTCAAGATTGCGATGAGGTCCAGCGATGAAACTCGTTTCCGCGACGGGCGCTTAAAGGGACAGACAACCGATTTTTGTCACGTGTATGTTCTCTAGCTCAGACGAAAGCCAGCGTTTTATATAGCCCGATAACCACAAGCAATTTCTAAACAAACTGGCGGAAATAATTTTAATTTGGCAGCAAACTTCCTGAAATCGGAAGGGTGGCGGTTCGTAGTGTCGAAACTTGACACTACAATATGTGTCCCTGTCACGTGACCTGCAAACCTAGCAGCTACTGTAACTGCTGAAACGTTTATTTACGTATTGAAAACCTTTTAACACAAGTATTCGTACGAGGTTAAATTGCGTATGTATTTCTAAACATTATTCTGAAAATTTTAAAGAAACGCCGCCCGCCGTCGCTGGGTGCCTTTCAGCGTGCCTCTCAGTGTGGCTAACTGAGCCTCCATGCCCAGAATCAACGGCAGCGTTCAGTAAACAGATCCAGCGAAGGAGCTTTGACGATTCTTCCTGAGTCAGGGGCGTTTGTTCTGCCAAAATATTTGATTTCAGTTTCCAAATACGCCAACGGCAGCTTAAAAAAAAAAGAAACGTCGCGCCCGGGGAGAATCGAACTTCCCGCCTCCACAACATGAAGCCAGATTCTACCTATCGTCTATCCCAACAGATGGCGCATTCGTGCAAAATAGACCGTTGCATTAAAAAAACACACAAAGGAACAGGAAAGCCTGCGATTCAAACTTTTTTAGCTGGGAGCAAGTTTTTAAATATCGTTTTTTATTTCGCATATAGACAAAAGTATGTTGCTGAGCTACTCTATGTCATGGTTGCCAGCATTAGTTTTGGGAGGGACACATAGGGCTCGTAGATCAAAAAATTCGATTTAAAAAGTTCTAGGGCGTTATCAGCAAAACCGTTTCTCGTCAAGGTGCTTTAAGTGATGCCCTTTCATTTGGGATAGAGAATATATACTCGACAAAAATCGGTTGTCTGTCCCTTTAAGGCGTCGATGGCGACGTCGGCGTTGACTTTCAAGAACGCACTCCTGGTCATCCTGCACGCCGCGGTTCACGAGGTGCTCTCGAGGCGTTTGATGCGGAGCAGAAGTCGTGGCTGTGTTGTTGGTCTCTGCGAAGGGTGGCACGATGTACGTTGCACCCGAGTCAGGCCCTGATTTCAGTAGAGAAGGGCGTAGCGTCAACGTCGTGGTGGACTTCACGTGCAACGCTGGCGTAGCTGGCGACGAGGATCGGCAAGATTGCACGGTCACGGAGCAATGGCAATCACCAGAGCCCTCGCCTGGGGTAGTAAAAGCGGTCGAGGCGGGCTGTGACTGGTGGGTTTCCGTGACGTCGTCCGCTGGAAGTGCCGTAGGTGTAGGTTCGGCTGCTTCAGCCTTCTTTCGCTCACCAGTGCCTTCGCGTGGCGTTGCAGAAGCGGGTGAGGTGGGTGGTGGTTGGTGAGCGCGTGCGATGCCGTCGGGTTCAACTCCGGGGGGTGCAGGTGGGGCTGCCGTGCTGCAGATGGAGACCAAGGTGTCGGCGTCGGTGGGAGCGAACGTCGCTGTGCTGGGTTGCACGGAGGGTACCGTGTGTAGCGGCGTAGTATGCGCGAGCCGTGCGGGTAACTCGTGTGCTGCATGCGGCGGCGAAGCGTGCGCAGACCGTGCCGGTACCTCATCTGCTGCAGGCCGAAAGCAGTCGTCCCCGAAGCCGTAGTGCCTGAGCACGGCAGCGCGAAGGTCATCGTAGGGAGTGGCGCTGGGCGGTGGGAGGACGAGAACGCAGCGGAGCTCGAGCGGAAGCGTCTCCCAAAGGATGGAGTTCTTCAGAGGCTGTACAGTGACGTGGTTGAGCAAGAGGGTAGCCTCGAACTTGAAGAACCATCCTCTGAGGTGCCGTGGCTCCAACGCTGGTATCGGCGGGTCCTTCCCACGTCACCATGTCGGTGTGCCGCTGGCCGGGGATCACGTCCGGGTCACCACTTGTAGGTAAGCGGAGCCGTAGACTCCGTGAGGCAATGTGGCTCTCCAACATTTATTGGGGTGCGCAAGGCCCGGCCGGAACTAGAGCGGCGATGGCAAGCGACCGCCCAGGCTCTAGGTCGTGTTCCATCCCGTGGCCCTCTCCCGAGGCGCGTGGCACTGCTGACGTGCCAGTCCACTAATGATGATAGTGGTGAAAGGATGTGGATGATGATAGTGGCGCTGATGGTTGCGATCTTTATGATGCCACTACAAGTTAAAGAAATGCTCTGCATTTAAAAGCAGCTGCGTCTTCGTACAGTACGCGTTCGCCTGCAAGAGCTACCCGGGGACGCGCTTCGTCGCCGCTCTTCCGGGCGTCGCCATCGGTAGCAGCATATCACCACTATCACCTCCAAATACGTCCGGCACAAATGAATTCTACTGTCACCTTGTTTGGACTTGATACTGGCGCAGTAAGAGGTTGGCTTCGTTTTGCAGCGTGGACAACGAATGCGACTTCGTTTCGAATATATACGTCGCAGAAGAAAATGTTTCGGGGATGTTATTACCCAATCCCGCACAATAACTTATGTCTTTATTTGCGAAAATGTTAAGTATATTCGTAGGCTGTGCGTCGTTAAATATGTGCCCACACACGCCTTATAGCAAGAACCAACTGAAGTTAATGAAACCACGGAAAAATAAATGTTTTGCAAGTCCGGAAGAAGATAGAGAGAGAGAAGAAACTTTATTTAAGAGTCGTTCGTTGCGAACTCCACACTGGACGGAGGTGGTTCCCTGTTCACGGGAATCCATATGCTGCTCTCGCCGCCTGGCCCCTGGTGACCAGTAGTAGCTGATCCTCCAGGGCGGGGCTGGTCAGCAAGATCCTCCATCTCTCGTTAAAGGGTAGAGTGGGGTTGGTGGGGCGAGACTCGGGTAAGGGGGGCGGGTGCTCCGGGCTAAACTTACACTCTCCTATCATGTGCTGGAGAGTGCCTAGTTTTTTACAGATTGGGCAAGCTTCTTCGAATTGGTTTGGGAACATGCGGTTGAGTAGACGGGGGTGCGGGAAGGACTCCGTCTGGATTTGCCGGTATATAGTTTGCTGCTCCTTGTGAGTGCTACGTGGGGTGCTGGTAGCGTCCTCCTGTCGTGCCTGTAATAAGTGGTTATTTCCCTGTAGGTAAGCAATGGTTGGTTGTTTGCCTCTGCTGTGGACGTGGCCCGGTAAGTCAGTGCTCGGGCCTGCTGGTGGGCAAACTCGTTACCCTCCACCGCAGAATGGGCCGGTACCCACACTAGTTCTACGCTTTTCTTCGGAGGTTTTTTCTCCTTGAGCACTCGGAGGGCCAACCGGGACACCCAGCCGCACTGGAAGCTTCTGTAGGCTTGCTGGGAATCCGTGACCACCTTGGTCTTGTCCGGTAGAGTAAGGGCCAGAGCAATCGCCAGCTCCTCTGCCTCTTCAGTGCTCTGAACTACAGCGGATGCACACGTCAGCAGCTCTTTCGTGGTTGTCACCGTTGCTGTTGACCGGTTCGTACCGTCATTCATGGAGGCGTCCGTGAAGATAGCCCCTTCTTCTTTTGCCAGAAGCTTGTTGAGAGCACGGGCTCTTGCCTCCCGCCTGCCGCCATGGTACGCTGGGTTCATGTTCTTGGGGATGGGCTTGGATTTGATGGCTTCCAGCCATTCATCTGGCAGCTGGTCTCTGTCCTCAGATAGCGTCGCCTTCCAGCCGATTTTCTGCAAGATGCGTCTGCCCGCTTTTGTTTGGCTCGGCCTGTGTTTCTGATTGGCGAGATGGGCCTCAATGAGAACAGAATAGCTCTGAAGGAAATACAAAAAGGGCCCATCTGCCCACGAGGGGGACTCGAGTAAATGCGTCGCATAGGGGGTGGGTGTATTGCGTTAACGTTTAGTGTTTGGGGAGTTGGTGGTAGTGAATGCGTTGTATCAGCAGCTTCTTGACGTAGTTTGAATGAGTCAAGAATATAAGGCGCGTTCGTAGCCTTTCATTCTGTGTCGGTTTTGTGGCGCACTGGGAAGAGCACCATGTCCCTCGCGTTCCGCCCACAGGTAGTGAATGCTTTGTATCAGCAGCTTCTTGACGTAGTTTTAATGAGTCAAGGATATAAGGCGCGTTCGTAGCCTTCCATTCTGTGTCGGCTTTGTGGCGCAGTGGGTACAGCACCATGTACATTGCGTTCCACCCGCAGGGTCGTGGGATCTAAACCAGGCGCCGGTAAGTATTATTTTTTATATAGTGTAGGGGAAGGGGTGCGGACCTGTTGTTGAGAGCGAGGAGGGTAGCGTGATGCGGGAGAGGAGGAGTGGGGGAGAGGGCGCGCCTGCGGGCTGAGCTGTTGCGGACGCACGGCGGACGCTACATGTGAGTTAAAGAAATGCTCTGCATTTAAAAAATCCAGTGCAGCTTCTGACATGCTAAAGACGTTCGTTGAAACTTAAGCCAGGTGGGGCTCACCAGACCAACTATACGTGAAGTGCACCATTATTTGGCGAGACATAGGCAGGGGTTATGGGAGGTGGACGCTGTATACAAATGCAGAGCGAAATCAAGCAATGAAGGTTTTATAATCACATACACAAATCTCGCGTTAACTTTCCTTTTGTTTTTCGACTTCAACAACAGCTGATCGTTCAGCGGACGCATTTTTGGAAGTATACAGGGTAGGCGGTTCACAAGCGATGCAACGTGTCCTTGGAAGAGTGTGGTATTTCATAAGACCCTCGGATTTCAGTTTCTTCTTTATTCTGCAGGCTCCTTGTGCCATAAGGCGGTATTTCGAATAGGCGTTTAGTAGCGTAAGCCGATTGTATTCTAAGGCCGTCTGCACGCTGCTCGCAGAGGATATATGTAGCAGATGAATGTCTGCGGACACTCACCTCACGACGAGACGACCATGTGTCGTGAGCTGATCTCCGAGTATAATTCTGGATTATCCGTCGTACTTTCATTAAATATTCCCGAAATTAACACATACTGGCTTGTAAATGGTGGTGATCAATATCTGAGGTATGATATTGGCAAACGTAACTGCCGTCAGGTATGAGAACTCCGCTGATTACGTAAGCGCACAAAACCGATTTACATCGTACTGCATAGCGGTACCATGAACTTCTGAGGAAACGGTGGTTAAGGAGACACTGCTAGTAAATTTCAGGGCAGCGTAACTACAATCAGCTCCAGGCATACTCCGGTTCCGCGACGCTGGCCTGTGACCCACACCTGGCGGCTATACAGACCTAATATACCACACTAAGATCCTGTCAGAAACATTTACACTAACGTAAACACACCCCATTTGAAAACACAGTGACTGCTCCACCACATAAACATGGATTTGCAACCCCCGCATACGGTAAATCTCAATCGTGAACGTGCTGCAAAAGCAGCAGCGACAGTGGGGAACGAGACGGAGACTCCCGCGGCTGCTTTCGAAATGGCCGCCAGGGGGATTTTAGCGGCGCCCCTACAGGCCGCGCTGGAGGCGTATAAAACAGTGGCCGGTCGACTCGTAGAGCCCGAAGTGAGGGCATGCGGGGCTGTCTTTCTTCCACCGCGTACTTTGGGCGGTTTCGGCATTGGTTTATGTGCATCCCTCTCATCCTACTACAAAGAACGCCAGTGAAATCAGTACGTCGCCTGGTAAAAACGTCAGAATCAATTTAAGTCGTCTTCAACACTGACACAAAGCCTGAACATGTTGTCTTGGGCTACACTCGGTATAAAGTGTATGAATACACAGAAAAGCCGAAGCAATGCTCTAAATGCCAACGGTTCGGGCACATAGCTGGCACATGCAACCGCAAAGTCTGGTGTCCCCGGTGTGGAGCCGACCGTGACCGTACTGACTGCAAGTCCGATGAAATACGATGCGCCAATTGTCGACAAAGTCACGAAGCTGCCCATGCCTCCTGTCCAGCCCTCCGCCAAGAGATGAGCATTAACAAGTATAAGAGTCTGAACAAGGTTGACTACCAGGCAGCAAGAGAAGCTGTCATTACTAGTGAAAGCTCCAAACACCGTGGCACCAAGATGGCCCAAGGGAAGAAACGGGATTAACAACCCAAGGTGGCTGCAGTTGATTTTGCCGACTTCCCACCGCTTCCGTCTCAGCGATTAGACAATAGTGGAGCCTCAAACGCCTCATCAGCTCCTTGCGTGGATTCTGCTCCGCAGACTTCAGCACCACTACGGCTGGCTTGGAACGGTCCTCGTCGAACCCCAACAAGCCGGCAGCAAGAGCAGCCCACTCACACCTCAAGCTCCTCATGGCAAGTGCTGTTGAGTGCTGTACGATCTCTCTTGGCTCCTTTCACGTCTCCAGTGGTGCGTGCCATCTTAACATTACTTGATGTAGTTGCTCCTTTCATGCAGCAATGGCATTGAGCACTGGAATCACAATGCGGCTACAAAATATCCGGAATCAGGCTACCATATTTCAATGGAATGCCTGCGGACTAAATTCCCCACTATCTGATCTCGTGCAATTTGTCAACAAGCACCGTTTCCCAATAATTGCAATATCTGAATCCAACCTGCACACTCAGGTTCGGATTTCTGGCTATTCGCTCTTGGAATCCGTGACTGACAGGGGACGAAGCAGAGTCTTGTTGGCGATTCGAAATGATCTGACCTTTGTTGTTCACAGTGTGCCCTCGCACTCTTCTAATGAGTCGTCGCGGCTACGGTCAAACACAATGACGTGAAATTTAGTCATCGCAGGCTACATACCACCACGAGCGAACTTTGATGCCAGGCGTCTGCCCTCCATATTGATCAACACGCCATCACCGCATGTTCTTACGGGTGATTTCAATGCACATCACCCGGTTTGGGGCAGCAGAAAAACAACACATCGGGGAAACCGCCTTCTAAACATCGCTAGTGATGCCCGATTACACATCCTAAACACGGGCACTGCCACATTCTTCTGTGGAAAAACATCAAGTGCTTTGGATGTGACAATGCTTTCTGACTCCCTGGTGACATCCGCGTCGTGGTTTGCTGATGTGGAAAGCTTCGGCAGTGACCATCTCTACGGTTTTTTGCTCTTGAATATATGTACAACACATACGGAGGTCATACAACACTGATGGATCGGTGTCATCCACATCATCCACTGTCGCAGTGTGGATACCTTCGTCCCGCACCACCCTCAGTGCCATGCTCAGCCACAAAACATCATCTACGGCCGCCGAACTTGCAGCTCTGTGGATGGCCTTGGCTCACATCATCGAGCAGCCGGCACGCGCGTGGGCCATTTTCACGGACTCTAGGGCTGTACTGCAATGTCTGGCATCTTTCCCCAAAGATCAGCTTGTGCTTGATGTACAAGCTTTACATCTTCAAGCTCTGCAAGCGCGCCATCAATTAGCACTTCAGTGGCTCCCTGCCCATTGCGGGATAACTGGAAATGTGAAGGCGGACGTTGCAGCATCCAAAGTGCATGACCAACGCGGATCAAAAATACCGGTGCCATTTTCTCGCAAAGATGCTTCAGCCCTTGCATCTAGTGTGGCATGGAGCGTGCAGCGATCGCTTTGGGCAGACACATCCCGCCATTACGCGGCCCTCTACTCTATCGACCCGCATCGTAATTTTAAGATGCCACCGGGACTATCCAAGCATGATGAAGCAGTACTGCACCGCATGCGGTTGAACGTCGCCTACACGCGATACTACTGCTACAAAATCAATCAGTCCTCCTCGCCTCTGTGCCCACAGTGTAGTGTGCGTGAAGGCCTCCAACACCTAATATGTGACTGTGTGCGCTTTACTACACAAAGAGTGTCTCTCGCAGTGTCCCTGGGCCGGCCGCTGTCCGCAAAACTAGAACTGAGGGACGTATTAGGTCCTTGGAACTCTTCCAAACGTGTCGTTCGTGCAACGAAAGCCTTATTGGCATACCTAAAAGACACAAGTCTTGATCAGACTTTGTAATTAGTTTAAATCATATGTATTCCTCTTCATCATTATAATTATCATCGTCATCGCATTCATCGGGCGTAGCAAGCCAGGCATCTTAGCTGGGCTGACATCGCCAGTTTTCATTAAAGACTGTTCTCTCTCTCTCTTCCAACTTACACAGTAATCAAGGGAATTGGTGGTGGTCCGCAAAAACTCACAGCGTGCAGCACGAAATGGGAGAAGTTTAGAGGTATCCTGGAGGATGGCAGTGCGACTTTTACTACACATGAAGAGTTTGCTGACGCTATCTCTAGCGCGAGGGCTGCGTCCGAGAGACGTTGTTTGCTTCCCAAAGAAGTATCAGCAATAGACAGTGAGTACGAGCGCCTTCGCGCCCTCCGCAGGAGAGCAGAGCGGCGAGCACGCAAGACCTCGTCTCCGGACGGCATTCAAGCTGCTAGACGTGCGCAGAAACATGTCCAAAAGCACATCCGCAAGCTCGCTAAAATGCGCTGGAGCCAGTTCTGCTCTCGGTGGATCCACGAAAGCCACTAACACGTATATGGCAAATTTTTCGCACCTTAAGAACCCCGTCAAGTCCACTTCACCCGTTCTCGACGGTTGCTCTTCAGAAGGGCGTTATTGAAGTGAGTGTTGCAGAAGAATTTTGCATGAAGATCACCACTCCGCCCTGCAACGTTGTGATCTCGGAGGTGTCCGTGTTTTGTCACTCCACCACAAATGCGACGCTGATGTACGAACCCTTCACCATTGAAGAGCTCACCAGGGCGTTGAATAATCTCAATTTGTCTTCTTCCCCTGGCGCTGATGGCACCACGTATTTGGCTCTACGCCAACTGGGCCCAAAAGCTCTTCATCAGCTCCTCTCCGTGTACAACGAATCGTGGTAGAGAGGGCGCCTTTAGGCCAGCTGGAAAGTCGCCCGGATCGTTGCGGTCCTTAAACCAGGCAAGCCGGCAACCGATATAGATTCATACCACCGGTCAATTGCACTTTTAAGTTGTATTGGCAAGGTTATGGAAAAGATGGTGTTAGAACGGCTTGCTTGGGACCTTGAAAATCGAGGTGTTTATCCATCGCAGATGTCTGGATTCAGGAGAGGACGAAGCAGCACGGATAACATACTTTCCCTGGCGGTGGATATCTCGCGACAAAAAGCAGCTGGAAACATCACCATAGCTGTCTTTTTGGACGTCAAGGCAGCGTTTGATAGCGTGGCACACGAAGCTATCCGAAGAGAGATAACGTTCGTAGGGCTGCGAGGACGTATGTTCCAGTGGCTCTGCGATTACCTACAACATCGGTACGTCTATATGGTCACCAGTGATGGCGCCACGACCGAGCATCCTGTCACACATGGAGTTCCTCAAGGCGGCGTCTTGAGTCCGACTCTTTTCAGCATATGCCTTATACGCCTGCCAACGGTTCTTCCCCAAGGCGTCAATATTTCGCTGTGCGCAGATGACATCTGCATCTGGGCCTCAGGCAAAAACCGCCGAAACATTCGTGCCGTACTTCAGAGAGCGATACGGGCGATGCGAAAGCACCTGAGATGCTGTGGGTTGATCTTTTCCCCTCAGAAGTGTGCATCGATTGCGTTCACTCGGCGTGACGTCTCACGATATACGCTCAGTGTAGAAGGTACGCAGATACCCTATGTCAAATGCCACAAATTTCTCGGCGTCGTATTTTACCGCTCGATGTCTTGTACTCCCATATTCGGTAGTTGAAAGAAAGGCTTTTGTCTTTTGTGCGCATCTTGCGCATGCTGAGTGGACAATCTTGGGGATGCTCCGTGTCCTCTCTTCTTGGACTCTATCAAGCACTCTTTCTCGGCCTTTTACGCTACAGCCTGCCGGCCCTGGATCAACTGTCTTCTACAAATTTGAAGGTCATAGGTTCAGTGCTGGCGAGAGCTCTACGCCTGTGCCTGGGTCTTTCCCCCCAAATGCACGTCGACAATTGGAACACTGCGGGAAGCTCGGTGCCTCTCTGCGTCAGTGCTTCAACATCAAGAGTGCCTTCGAACGTCACTATGCCACGTCACTCGGTGCCATGCGCATCATCTGGCAGCCACAACTGCATCCCATGTAAAAGACTTGCTTCCAGCAAATTTCCAGCGACCTGTGAAGGCAGCATTGCCACTGTGAATACTTGCACCATGGAATATAATAACTACAATTCCCGGAATAAGCAAAACGTCGTCCATGCCTGCACCTGCACTGAAGTTTTTCAGACTTGAGTATTTATTTACTGCGTACGCAAGCCACACCCACGTTTATGCGGATGGCTCAGTGACCGAAGAATCATCTGCCATTGGCGTGTGGATTCCGTCGGTCCAATGCACAATCAGGAAAAAACTGAGCCATAAAACATCATCCACCGCTACTGAGCTAGCGGCTGTAAGGGCTGCCCTTCATTTCATTGGTGCACATCAAGCTCGACGGTGGGTGATCTTCTTAGACTCACGGGGTGCTTTGCAAGCTCTAAGAAGGCTGTCAAACCACTGCAGTCAGCTTGTGTGTGAAATCAGTGAAATCAACACAGCGGTAGTGGGCGCGGGCCATTACATTGTTCTTCAATGGCTTCCTGGTCATTCGGGAATGGAAGGAAATATAATATCTGATGCAGCCGCCAGCGCTGGCCACTCTCTGCGTAACACGACACAGCTTCCTTTCTCTCGAGAGGATGGTTGTGCCCTTATCTATCGAACTGGTTGGAGAGAGCAAATGTTGAAGTGGCAGCACCCTCGCAGCGGATATCCACCTCTACATGGAATTGACCCTTTCTGTAAATTCCGTGTTCCACCCGACCTACGCAAAGCGTCTGAAGGTGTACAGCATCGTTTGCGTCTCAACGTGGCTGACACCCGAAGCTTCAAGTTCAAAATAGGGTGGGAGGATTCACCACTGTGCCCCACGTGCGCTGTGCGCGAGACTACGGAGCACCTGTTGTGTATATGCCCGCGATTTTCCGCTGCGCGAGTTACAGCGGCGAGCTGCCTGTCTCGTGTTCGACGCGGAGCAAGCCTTCAGTTGTGTCACTTTATTGGACCCTGGGACAACAACAATGACTCATATTTAGGGACAAACATTATTCTGCGTTTTTTGCGAGATTCAGGACTAGACAAAACTTTGCAATTCTTCCATTGTGCGCATGGCTACGTCTATACGCGTTTGCGTCGTCGTGTACGCTTTCACTCCTTTTTCTTCTTAGGCGCTCTGCGCTTCCTGGGCTCCATTCGCTCTATCTTTCTTTTCTTTTCCTTAACTTTATTACGAGTTTTTTCCTTGCACTACATTGCGTGCCATTTTTATTTAATTTTTTTTCTCTCTATTGCTGCTTTCCCGATCTCTTACATTCACTTAACTGCATTGCAATCATCCCCATCTGGCGTAGCAAGCACTGCCGCTAGCAGAGCTGACCTCTCCAGCTCATAATAAAGAGTTCTCTCTCTCTCTCTCTTTTTCTCTCTCTCATCAACTGCCGCTGCGACTGTCACGCTATTCCCACCAACGTCACTACAATAAGCTCAGTTTCGGAGCTCCGCATCCCCGCCAGCGGAGGAGGGTGAACCGAACGGCGGTCGCGAGAACTAGTGGCGCTGCAGTCAAGTCTCGCGCTACCCTCGGCGCGTCGTCTGCTTCGGCGGCGGGCCGCCGCTGCAGCACACCGCGGCGGGCCGTCACGCAGGCGTACCGCGGCAGTTTTCTAGTAGTGCTATTGCTAAACTTAAACATCTATCATCTTTCCAGTCGACTAGCTTAAACGTCTTCATCCTTCTAGTCGACGTGACCGCATCACATTTGGGCACCGTTTAAGTGAAAAGGCGTTATAGGTCGCCTGTATGCGCTGACCTGCACGCGCAGCTCACTGGCTGGCTAAGAATGGAGGGTCGGCCTTTATTATAACTGTTTACATTGCGCTTAACTTCATGTACGGCAGTTTCTAAGCGAATTAGCCTTTTCAGTGTAGCTTTTAAACTACTGCGCCATCTTACCTCGACCAAAAACGACCCAACGAGAATGTGAAAGCTGTGCCTTTATAAGTGTTTTTATGTCCACGCGGCAATACGACAGTTTTTCTGAATATCGTCGGTTTGAAGTCCCGTTAAGCAGCTTCCGATGTAGAGTTCTTATGCGCAAGTTTTATATCCGCCGGGCTGGTCTCACCTCATATCTCCTTGTTACACTCTGTGCTGCATACGAATTTTACATCACCAAGAATGACAGTTCGCTTTACAGCTCTGACGCTCAGTTCACCTGTGACAAACGCACTCAAATTTTACGAGTTCACATTAAAGCTCGAATCCGCAATTTAAAGGTGCTCGTGGTACACCTGAATTCATGTGACCGCCATTTTCATGTCTTGAACTCAAGATATCCTTTCAGCTGGCCATACAAGACACCTCTGCGAAAGGCGAATCAGGCTTCAATGAGGACTTTTTTGAAAAGGCTGAATTGTACATAACATGACGCAAGGAGTCACAGGAAAAACCAGTGTTTGAGGGCCTCAAGAACACTGTACTTGCAGGACTCCTTATATGTATGCATGGTGTCAGCACCTTTTGATGGGTTTGGGGCGGCAGGGACGCAGCCGAATTCGCTGACGCTCAGGATGTGTCAATACCACATCGAAACATTTTTTTAGTTGCGTACAAAGGAAAGGGCGGCTATAACAACAGATTCACTGCCTCCCAAAGAACTGCACAATGCAGCGGTTTACGGAATTACATATGAGCCGTGCGCGATTGCATATGAGCGAATACGCAATCAGCCGTTCACTGGTGTAAGACATATTCGCTTGAAACGTTCCAGAAGAGAGGCACGCGGAGGAAGCAACGAACTGTACACGAATTTTTATTCACCACAAGGTTTACACAGTTTGAAAAAAAAGTCACACACGATAAAAGAGCAACCAATTTAAAAAAAACTGCCTGATTTATCACAACCCAGGCTATGATGCAACGTATACAAAACACAAGGACTTAACAACCTCAAAAAATACGAAGGCATACTAGCTAGCCAGCTTCCTTCAGTAATGGTTCTCATCTTTCGTTTGCCGATTTTACGAAATAATAGTCGTCTGCTGTGTTCATACACCGTTGTGCGTGCGAGTTTTTTCAGTTGATTTCAGTCGGAATGGGCTGAACCTGATTCTTGAATACACGTTGGCAATCTTCTTCGACAAAACTTAGATTTGATTGTCGAATGCGTGGCAGAGCACAGGACTCTTCGGCCTTACTCAAGACGGTGTACTTTGGCCGGTGATTTTCTGACCGGCCTTTCTCCGGCAACCATGTTCGGCCCGTGTGCAAATGTGGGCCTTTTGGCCGTATACGGCCGCACTCCCATCACTGTCCAACGGCCAGTGTCCGTCGGCCAGTCGACCGGCGTACGTTCATAGGCCAGATTCCAGCCGTAGGGCTCCGGCCATCCCAAAGCTACCCGTGTGCGGCCGAAGTACGGCCACCAGAAGACAGCCGAGATGCGGTCGTCGGACTCCAGCCGGACTAAAGCTGCCGGAAATACGGCCGTGCTACGGGCATTGGACTTCAGCACGTTAACTGTACTGAGGCCGGTCACTGCATGTCGCGCAAGCAGATGACTCATTCGCGCAGTGCAGAAGCAGCACAAACCCAGCATTTTGGGTCCAATGCAGCCACATCAAAGTGAGCTCGCGCGCAAAGTGAGCTCGCGCCATGCTACGGGCATTGTAGTTCAGCCACAGTACGTTAACTGTACTGAGGCCGGTAGACGACCACTGCATGCAGCGCAAGCAGATGGCTCAATCGCGCTGTCCAGCAGCACAAACCCACCATTTTGGGTCTACTACACCCACATCAAAGTGAGCCCGCGAGCAACCACCAGCCGTCCAGCCTTCAGCGCAGCCTGGCTTAATTATCAGCGTCAGTTTACACCAAAATTAATTTATTCAACAGTGCTCACAAATGCTCGTTCCTTTAATTGCTGTGCCGCTTTTACTGTCGAATACAGCAAATATTCATTTCTTTGCCGAGCTGGAATAGATGTATTGTCCAGGTCCTGATATCTTCTGTGGGGCGGCTTACCTGTAATAAACAAGGAAGGATTGGGGGGGGGGGGGCGGAGCGGAAGGCGCGTATTTTATTCACAAAGATGAAAGTGCCGCTTTTAGAGTTTTTTGTATATAAAACCGGGGTGAATGCCTTTACGAAGCGGTTCGGTACTCCGCAAAACACTCAGCAGGATTCAATATAATTTACTTCACACAAAAAGTCTGACCAGTATTTGCCCATTTTTCTTGCAAAGAAATTTTCTACTGGATTAACTTTTCTGATGATCTTTCACAGGGCTGATCCTAGAAGAGATCAAAGAAGTACTTTCAGTTTCAATATACTTTTTTATGTTGTTTTCATGAGTTACGTGCACACTCCTTAATAGTCCAGAAGAACTTAATTTACTACGTTAAGAAAATTCTAGACGTGTTGCGAATGACGCCCTTCTTCAGATGGCTGCAGTTGTATCCCTCTGTGTTCACGCAAGGAAAGGCGTATGAAAAGAGTTTAATATTTTCTTTCAAACAAAGAACTTAGCAATTGTGGTATTCATACAGCAAACCTTGCATACTGCAACGAATAAAGCAACAAATATTTCATTGGTCAAGTTCGAAGGTTCGAATGCGTAGGGTTCTCAACCCGTCGGAGGGGAACTTGCGGCTCTGCAAGTTTATTTATTTATTTATTTATTTATTTATTTATTTATTTATTTATTTATTGTTTAGTTGTTTTTTATTTGTTTATTTGTTTATTTATTTATTTATTTATTTATTTGATGCCTGCTTGCCCTTGCATGCATTACAGCAGGGAGATGCATAACACTAAGCATCAAATATGAGACCAAATAACAAAATAATTCTAGAAAGCGCAGTGAAAATCGTCATTATAAACAGTGGATAAAATCATACGTGAAAGATAATTAGACTCTCATATTGATCTAAAATAAAATGAATCGCGCAAGGCGTCACCTTAAAGGAAAGTTAATAATTTGCTTCAAGCTAGCGATTCCACTTTGGAATATGTAGAATGGCGCTTGGATATACTTCTCCCCTTCTATTCCAGTTTTCGAATGATAGATATTACGAAAAAATTTCGGACTCAGGTTTCGTCTATGATCTTTCCCGTCTTACCATTTAGGTTTACTTTTACTTTCCCTCATCCTAAGTTGACAGTGCCAATACCTAATACGAATCGCACTGCCCTATTCTGTATGTTTTCGAGCGTATCAACCAGCTCTTTGCTGTGGGGATCCTAGAAAACACATGCGTACTTTTACATTGAGCGCACATGAGTGAAGTACGGTTGTTCTTTTAACTTACATCGAGGTTCGCTGAAAGTTTATCTCGGAAAGCCAAAAATACGTGCAGCCGTTACTTTTATGTTGTGAACGTGCCTATTTCTCTAACAATTCGTTAAATAAACTCCTCGTTATTTATATTCCCCGCTCGTTCTTAAAGCAGTGTAATTTACTGTATACGCATTTATTGGAATGAAAGTTTTCTTGTAAAGTTTACGTTAACACACTTTTTAGGATTCAACGACTTTTCTGAATCAGCACACCAGGATGTTATTAATTTGAATCATGCTGCAAGTATTCGGAATCACGTTCATTCGCTATAGTCCTGTAAATTACACAGTCATTCGCGAACAGTTTTGACACAGATTTGAGGCTACACAAACAAAAGAGGGCCCGAAACTGAGCCTTGGGGATTTCCTGAGGTAGCGGGAACATATCCGGACCAACATATCCGGAGAGATATACTCGGCTATCCATGCAATAACCGATTCATTCAGTTTATTTCCCGCAATGTACTTACAAGAAGGTGATATAAAACACCGTCAAATGCTTTTTTGCCGCGCAAGAAAATAGTCAGCTACTTTAAGCTTATCTATTGCCAGAGACAAATCGTGCGTGAACTCAACAAGATGCGTTGAGGAAGAAAAATCCGACGAAATCCGTGTTTGCTAGGATGCTGGCGATTATTTTTAACCAAATGAGTCATATCCCACGTGTAGCTAATCTCAATTTCAAAACACCGCAACTAAATTAACATCAGGCTTCGTCATTCACAAGGCTCTGTTGTTATGGCAAATTCAAAATAACACTTGTTTCTACATAGGTAGTCATAAAATCCCATAAAGTAACATAGTGCAGGGCACGAAGTTGAGCCTACCAATGCACGAGCTTAGCCTCTTCTACGTTTATCACAAACAATATAGTGCACATTGTTTTTCGCAGTTTTATTGTGAGAAGAATAGCCGGAAACTTGCGCTTTTGCGCGCCCTTGCCTTTCTTTGGGGGGGGAGTCCTGGACTGGCGCCGGTTGAGCTCATGCGGGGTGGCCGCTTGCTTGATTAAGGCCACTTATTTTGTGAACCACCGCCATCTCGGGTCGGACATCGCTGCCGGGTCGATGTCTCCAATGTCTCCATTTCTTGGGGGGGAATAGCCTCGAGCTGATGCGTCGACAAAGCGCACGGGCGAAGCGTTGTAGCGGCTATGACTGGCGAGGCTTAGCTCACCTGTCGATGTGGCACAGTTTCTTGTGGCAATAAATGACATTTCGATGCCTAAACGTTTCCCTGGTAATGTCCAGTGAGTCCTTGCACCTTGCCCGTTCACCTACAACACTCATTACTTTTGAAAAGTAGTTCGTTCATTTAAAGGTAGAAACACCGAGCGGATAAAAACGTGTCTGCGCCATTCGACTCCCTAACGGCTCTTTCTTCCCCCAGGGAAAAACCGGTCCTACATCGGCGGGTCTTCTTCCAAGCACGTCTGTGATGAATTCTCGGCGCCCAGACCGGCCGTTGTTCGCATAATGACGTATAACCTGATACCTTACGAAGGCCGTCTCCTCTTGAACACCGGTTGCCGAAAATTCTGCGGCCGTTCGCTTGCCGTAATTCGGCCGAGGACCGCTAACCAAATGAAAAAGTACATTCGCGCCGTAAGTCGGCCGGTCTCCTTTATAACACCGGCTGCCCGAAGAAAACGAATTTTCTGCCGCCGGACCGCGGTTCCCCGTTGAAAGAGGGGTGCGCGGCAGCCGCGCTACGGCCGGTCTTTTCGAACACCAACTCCCAAGAATACGGTTTCCCTGGGCCGGTCGCTTGCGTGCTTCGGCTAACCCGCTTCCCAAAGGAAAAAGGATGCCTAAAGCCGTACTCCGAGAGGGACGGGTTTGGGCCTTTTTGGTGACCCCAAATGAGTAAAACGCTAACAAGACGAGGACGAAGAAGATACACAAGAAAAGCGCGAACTTTCAACAAAATGTATTTGGGAAAGAAACCCCTTTTATACACTTCTCCCCACGGAAAGTATGCGCATGCCCCGTTTACAATCTCGTCCAAATTTCTTTTCGGACAATGTACAGAAGGCGTGCTTAGCGTTTGCTTTTGGATCATCATATCTGTTTTAGATTTCGGAGTTATTTTTCTCTTTTTTTCCTTAAAACACATTTTTGAAAATCCGCTTCCCCCCCCTTTTCCCATTCGCAGTGCTGCAGTGGGGCGGCCATCCGTACTCCCATTCCTCACATTACGCAGGTTCCGAAGCATCGTCAAGCAGGGTTGCCCTGTACCGTTTTCCACATGAGGGGCATAGACAACTTTCCCACGCATTTCATTTTTTGTTTCGGGGTTTTTGGCACATTGGAGGGGGGGTTTTCTAAAAGGGTTCTGGTTTACACAGTTGGTCAATTTGCCGGCGCAAAAAACAACTTTTTTCTCGCCCGCCAATTTTCTTAGATTGTGGGGACACCGTGCAATGGCGGCGAATTCGGCCTTTGTTTTGCGATTGGCCTCCCGCGTTCGCCCCTATCTTTTTAGGAGGGACTCAGCAACGAAAATGCCGGGGCTGGATAAAGACGTGACAGTCTTTGCGACGGTTGACTAGGCTTTCTCTTTTTCTCAACGGCAGCCGAAAGGCAACTGTACATCTGGCAGCCGGGAAGCTGCCGTGCGTCTGAACACGGGCGGCCGGAGAAATACCCAAGCGCTGGTTCCGAATGTTGCCGTTCATCGTATCATCAGTGGCTGCCAGAATTTGGGTGCTGGCGGACATGCCAGAAAAAGGCCATAGACGGGCCGGTCTTGGGACACACTTTCTGTGCCACCTGGGAACTCAGCAAGTAATACTTGTTCAAACAATACTGTAAAACCTCCACTATAGGCGCTCACTATTTGCATATAACGCTGCATTTAAAAGTGTGCATTAACCCTTGCATTAAACGTGTAGAACACGAAGCCCTTTTTCCACGACGTGGCACAATTTCATAAGTATTTCGATGGTTCCACGAAACCACAGTTTGTTTTCGCAGCAACTACTTCTGGAAGCTCAGATTAAGACATCAGTGTAGTGCAGTACTCATTGCCCGATGTGCCTACATATGCTTTCCGTGCCCCAAATACTTATATATATGGCACTACTGCACTGAGAACAAGCGAAAGGCTTTTGTGGAAGTCAACCCGCCGGGTGGTATAGTGATCATCATTAAGTACCTGCAACAGTGATGATCTTAACGAGGCGAAAGCTGTTGGTTAACGAGGCTTACGTCACCTGAGGGACAGAGATCAGTCACAATATCGCAATAGGAGTTTCCAGTATCTGATGATGCAACTTCTTTTCAAATAAAAAGACGCTTGTAGGCAGCTGTAAATTGACAGGCAGTAGGGCTGTTGTTTTAGCCGCCCCTTCCTTTTTACGCAACTAAAAAATGTTTAGATGTGGTATTGAGACATCCTGAGCGTGAGCGAATTCGGCAGCTTCTCTTTCGCCACAAACCCATCAAAAGGTGTTGACACTATGCATACATATCAGAAGTCCTGCAAATACAGTGTTCTTGAGGCCCTCAAACACTGTTTTTTCTTGTGACTCCTTACGTCAGGTTATGTACAATTTAGCCTTTAAAAGAAAGTCCTCGTTGAAGCCTGATTCGCCTTTCGGAGAGGTGTCTTGTATGACCAGCTGAAAGGATTTCTTGAGTTCAAGATATCAAAATGGCGGTCAAACATCGTTATGAATTCAGGCGTACCATGAGCACCTTTAACTTGCGGATTCGAGCTTGCGAAATTCGAGTGCGTTTGTCACAGATGAACTGAGCGTCAGAACTGAAAAGCGAACTTTCATCTTTGGTGATGTAATGTTCGTATGTAGCACAGAGTGTACAAAGGCGTAATGAGGTGAGACCAGCCCGGCGGATATAAAAGTTCAGCATAAGAACTCTGCATCGGTAGCTGCTTAACGTTACCTCGCGCCGACGAGATTCAGAAAAACTGTCGTATTGCCGCGTGGACATAAAAGCACTTATAAAGGCACTGCTTTCACAAACTCGTTGGGTCGTTTTTGGTCGAGGTAAGACGGCGCAGTAGTTTAAAAACTACGCTGAAAATGCTAATTCGCTTAGAAACTGCGGTACCTGAAGTTAAGCGAAATGTAAACTGTTAAAATAAAGGCCGACTGTCGATTCTTAGCCAGCCAATTAGCTGCGCGTGCAGGTCAGCGCATACAGGCGACCTGTAACGCCTTTCCACTTAAACGGTGCCCAAATGTGATGCGATCATGTCGACTAGAATTATGAAGACGTTTAAGCTAGTCGACTGGAAAGATGATAGATGTTTAAGTTTAGCAATAGCACTACTAGAAAGCTGCGGCGGTACGTCTGCGCGGCGGCCCGCCATGGTGGGCTGCAGTTGCGGCCCGCCGCCGAAGCAGACGACGCGCCGAGGGTGGCACAAGACTTGACTGCAGCGCCACCAGTTCTCGCGACCGCCACTCGGACCGCCTCTCCGGCGGAGCTTTGAAACTGAGTTTATTCTAGTAAGGTTGATTCCCACCGGGGATCACCTCACGCGAAACGCTGACACTGCTGCGATACTGGCTTCCACGGCGCGCGACGTTGCTTCCGTCATTTTACATTTCAATAACCGTCATGGAGCGTATCGAGGTCTGTTTAACTGATAAGGGTCGTGTCTTCTGATACGATGTTATCGAAGCTCTCCACAACGAATGCAACAAAATTCGCCCCACCACTACGGCTTATCACCCACAAACAAATGGGCTGATGGAGATATTTTAGCTGCACACATGGCAGCATGCTCGCCAAGTTCCTACCTTTCGACAAGGTAATTGGGATACGATTCTCCCTTTTGTGGCATGGGCGTAACACCCCGACGCAGAGCACTACAGGCTTCTCCCCTTTTTTCCTCCTTCATGGTCGCGAACCAGCTTGCCCTATAGACATTCTCACCTACCGCGCACAGTGTTTCTGAGTAAATGACACTTTCTCAAATTTTCAGCCACGCCGCGGAGTGTCGCCTGCTTCTGTGGACTTCCACTTCCGAAGACCAATCTCACCAAAGCCATTGTTGGAATGGTGACAAGCAAGGAGTGACTGTTTTTGGGTCCCTAGTATTCTTTTGGATATCGAATAGTATGCTTGACCTCTCCAGCAAGCTGCTATCCAAATATCATGGCCAACACTTCGTAGTCAAACACACCTCCGCAGTGTACTACGTTGCTAAGCGGCTTGACCCTGTCTGCAGACTTGCGTCACCGCGGAAAAGAAACGGTAACGTCGCAACGTGCCCGTAAGTGGTCGGAGTGGCTCTCTTCACCACTGTGATTGTGACGCAGAAGATGAACATGTACAGCGAAGCCACCAAAACAGCCTGTATTATAATCGCATTTGATCGCATTCATAAAGGTAAACGAAACGGCCAGCTACCTGTGACAAGCGCCCTTAACGCTGATCCACTGTTTCGGTGTTGTAGCGCGGCAAGAAGTGGGACTTCTCACCCAAGGAGGCGGACCCTCGTAGTTATGCCAGAAGAAAAGCCAGCCGCCGAGGAAAAGCCAGCTGAGGACCGGGGAAGACCGCGCCAAAAAGCGGTTATGATAATTCTAGAGGCTTGGTAAATGAAGATGATGCAATGATGATAGTGTGACCTATCAGAGAAGGGCGATTATTTTGGCACTGTAGCTCGTAGCTTCCACTGGCGCTCAAAATGTGGGTGTGTGTGTGCTTGTGCGCGTGCCTATATTTTGGTGCATGCGACCGTGTGTGCGTGCGTGCATGTGTGCGCGCGTTTGCGTGCGTGTGTGTTTGCTTGTATTCGTGTGTACGTGTGTGAGAAAGAGCGAGAGATAGATAGAGACAGACAGAGACATATAGAGAGAGAGGGAGAGAAAGAGAATACCAGGGAATGTCCAATAACGTGCAATCTGGGGAGGGCGAAGCATGCATTGTAAGTGTATTGTTGGGGACTTGGAATTTTCGCCAACGTAGATTAAACCGTTGTGAGGTAGAGGTATACAGCTTAGCTGTAAATGCCTTGCATCTTCTAAGAATGATTTCTTCTGTTGTCCATATTGAATTGGTTTATAACTGAGTTGCTATAATATGATGTATGTATTGCATGGGCGCGCCACTAGCAGGGTTGCTATGGTCCAAGATGGCATGTTGCATGTGAAAATGCAATTCCTTCTTGGAAAATAAGTTTGAAGTTGAAGCACGAAGCGTTCTAGTGCGAGGCTTTGGAAAACGAGTGTCCCCGGTGGACTCTTTTATTAGGCCTTACGTTCTAGCACGAGGCGTAAACGATTGTTCCGGTCTTTTAGTAGCGTCACTACATCGACGATGACATGAGACGACGATGACGTTCTAGCTCGGGACGTAAACTAGTGTCCCGGTGTTTTAGTACCATGGCTACAACGACGATGACATAAGACGACGACATGAGACGCCGACAGTCCAAGCCCCTGAGGGGATCGCCTAATAAACGTGTGTTGCTTTAAGGGAGGCGTCCTTAGTCCAAGGTGCCTTGAGAGCGGGTGGCCTCGACAGCCCCTTAGGTCAGCCGAAGATTGTTGTCTAGGCCGGTGTCCTCTAGGCGCTTCTCCCGGAACTCGGCAGTAAAAAAATTGCAGATTTGGTTGAATAAGTGGGGATTGGTCACACCCTCCGACCATATGGCGTAGCGTTCCGGGTTCTCCGCAAAATCGTCAAAGCGGGGTGTTTCGCCGGTTAAAAGGTATAGCCGGGTATGATGGGGGAATGTATTTGCCCGGAGAGTGCGCAAATGACGTTCCCGCTCTCTGGGTAGGGATTTCTGTGGTGGAGCAAGTGTCTGACGCGACTCCCTGTAGTGCTCTGTGATGTCAGCGTAAGAGGTCAAGGTCTTCGTGCGCCGGGGTTCGGCGATGCTGCTCTCGACGCCCAATAGTTGCCTCAATTCTCCAGCGATGACGCTGCTTCATTTCCAGGGATGCCTTGTTGTGCCCGAGCCCATAGAATCTTGATTAGCCTCATCGGGGGCCGCTGCTGGATGATGCGTAGCGTTGTTTGGTGCAGGTGCACCCTTGTGATATTTCGACTAGACTGCTGCAGATCAGTGACAATGACCGATGCCTTAGTTTGTACAACGGCAAGGGCGATGATCGCTGGTGAACATTTAAGGCAGCCGGAATCAATTCTTTCAGGCCTCTATGGACAAGCAATTTTCTCAGGTTCCGTCGTTACCCCAACGGCACCAATTTCACAACTGTAGCCTACGGATTTCATGGTCGTGAACATAATGCGACATACCCAGGAGACTGGACACGCCACCAAGGTTGCCTGGTGCCGGTATGTGAAGCCAAGTTTTTTTTCACATTTCTATAGTGACAGAAAAAATAAAACCTCTAGTAACACCACATGAGTAATCAACAGGAAATGGTAAAGTTAAGAAATGGTATACAACATTTAACTGCCGTCTCAAAAGTGTTTCCTGCTCCCCTAATGTTTTAGGAATCGTATTGAATTCAGTACGAGCAAAACATTTACAGGCGACATTATGTGTTCCTTTCACGGAATAAAGGGTAACTTCGTTTGTGCGGCACGCATAACCCTATAAGTACTTTTTCTTCTAGACTCAACATTACCGTAGATGATACTGTGATTTTTTCATTATTTGTCTCTGCTTGATAAGGATACCGCTGATATAGATGACGAAGATGTTCAGTGCTTAGCTCTTTTTTCTATTGGCTCGTGGGCATGAATTCTGAAACCGGTGTTCTTACTCAGTGACGAAGAACTTTGTGGTCTCTACCCCGGAATATGCACAACCCTAGCATTGTACAAGGCATGCGCTCATGCACATGTGCACTGCGAGGAACCAGCGTGGGTTCGAGCCAGTTAAGCACGCTTAAGATACTGAAACGCCGTCGCGCCAACTCAATACCGCCTGTATATGGTAGGAGCAGCAGGGGCGACAAAAGAATATTCCCAGGGTGCCGACAGAAAATGTTTATTTTGCGCCAACCTGCCAGTTACGTGATTTATAGTGCAGGCACGTGGTCCCCTTAGGTGAAACAGGCTATAAGGCGCACCGCACAGGTGTACGCGTCATTGCTGCGCAGGGCCAACGGGCTTTTTGATCAGTGCAGAATCCGAGGCGCCGCGTACCGTTCTGCGTGCGCATTGCCGTGCTGGCCAGATTGGCTCGCAGCAGTGACGAAAACGTGGTTTGTTCACTCGCAGCTGATACCGCACTGCGTGATCGTCTCTTGTTAGGTACGGCCTACATGAAAGCGTCGGTTCGGAACAACAGCAGCAACCTAAGGCATGAGGAAGCAGCCAGACGGTCTGGCAGGCTTTCGCCGGTGCAACAGAATTGCTGCCGGACGGTAGAGAAAGCGTACATACCTTCGGAGTCCTCGGTAGCGGCTCCCCGAACGGACCCCCGCGCAGGGCGCGCGTTCGCGTCCTAGCGAGAGGGGCGTTGGGGAACCGTTCAAACGGGCCAATGAGGTGAGGTTAATCACGACGAACAGGGCTGAGTGGCCATCTAGCTGGTAGTGTTTTATCGGGCAACGGCCGCTGGCCCCTTAACGCCGTCAGGGTATTGAAAGCTTTCGTTCAACCCTACGCAGTGACGCCTAGTCGAGCTGGCCTTTCGGTGAGGAGGGGAGGGAAAACTTTATTTGCTCCTGCAAGTAGTGATAATGAACCAATAAGCGGGCCGCTCCCACGTCGGGACCGAAAGGCCAAGCCTCACAGCCACGTCGAGAGCTTGCTGGACAGCCCAGAATTGATCGTCCAGGTCCGGACTGCGAAGTGCAGCTTCCCACCTGGACGCGTCCTTGATAGCCGGATCTTCAATTCCCTCGCAAGACCAGATGGTGGTGGTGGTGATTTATTAACAAAGGAGGGAAGAGAAAAGGCCTGGGGATATTGTTGAACTCAACGGGGAGTTCACCCTCATACGACCCAGTCCAGGGAAGGGGATTGGGGCTTCAAAGGATAGGAAGAGAGAAGGGGGAAGAGGAGACTTGCTGTGCTCTTGCCCGCAGCACGACGCCGCAAGGACACAACTCCGGGCCGAACTCCAGCGACTCGGTGCCCCAAGCCACAAGCTAGAAGACTTCCTGTTCCCCACGGGACCGGACGCCATCCGACGGGAGGTCTTCCAGCACCTACTCGCAAGACCAGAGCATGTGTTCTATAAGCAATGTTCTATAATGGTGACAAGCAAGGAGTGACTGTGGCCAAATCACCACAGTACATGCAATAAGGCTCCGTATACGTCTCAGGATAAAACATGTTGAGCCTACACGGGCAAGGATAAGTGCCAGTCTGCAGTAAGCCTAATATAAGTGCCTGAGCCCGGTTTAGTTTAGGATGCGGCAAACCGTAAATCCTAGGGTTAAGAAGATAGTACTTAGTTACCTCATTGAATGGGGAAGGGGAGTCTCTGTTCTCAGGGAGTACTGCCATGCCGTGGCGCGGGGCAGAGCGGAGGGGAAGATCTCGGGCTGCCGCATGAGCAGACTCGTTGAGATTCAGAGGAGCTCCTTCAATCACCCCAAGGTGAGCAGGAAACCAACATAAGTAGAGCTGAAAGATCTCACAGGTCTTCATAATTCTGAAAGCAACCTTGGCCACCGAGCCCTTGTCGAAAGCCCTAACGGCCGACTTTGAGTCACTATACACAAAAGGCCTGCTCCTGTCAACCAGGGCGAGCGCAATAGCCACCTGCTCGGCGACCTCCGGTCTATCAGTCCGAACGGAAGCAGCATTGACGACCATGCCCTCATTATCCACGACAACTACGGTAAATGACTCCCGGTCTTCGTTAAAAGAAGCGTCGACGAAGCTAACCCTGTGATTCTTATTGCGAATGAGTCTCAGCAGGCAAGCCCCCCTGGCCTTTCTTCTAACCACATTTCGCTCCGGATGCATGTTTCTGGGAACAGGCTTCACTTGATACCGCTGACGGGCCTTCAAGGGTATACCGACGGGAAGCAGCGAAATCCTCTCCTGAGGAACACCTAACTCTCTCAGAATCTGGCGACCCGCGCTAGTCGTAGAGAGACGCACCATCTGCGCCCTCTCCTGAGCCTCAGCTATCTCATTCAAGGTATTATGTATACCCAGCTGGAGAAGCCGCTCGATGCGGGTGTACATCGGCACTCCCAACACCTTTTTGGTGATATTCCTTATCTGCGTGTCAAGCTTCTCCTTCTCTGAAGCGTCCACTTGTGCATAGCCACCACATAGGTAAAGTGACACAACACAAAGCGTGCATAAGCCAATTAGACTGTCCTCCTTCACCCCATTCTGCGTGTTGCCCACCCTCTTCACTAGGCGAACCGCATTCTTTGTCTTGGCAATAATTTTCGCTATCGTCAGCGTGTTGGCGCCATTAGACTGAATCAGCATCCCCAAAACCCTGATGTTATCTACCCTAGATATGATGTCCGCATTCCTCATCCAAAGTTGAATGCAAATCTTGTCCACGGGAACCCAAACCCTGGGATTGGGTCCCACTAGAAGGGGACTTCACTAGAAGGGGAACAGCAACTCCGCTACCGGGCCGGAGTTGCTGTTAAGGTTGTGCAAAACCGTACGTATCTCTTCCACAGAAATGTTTTCATCTAAGGAAAAGTTGTCGTCCCCCGTGTAGGTCTGCTCCGCCGGGAGATCATCTGGGGCTGCAACAGGGAGGTATTTGTTGGCAAGCTGCTCAACCAGCTCTTCCTTCGAGGCAGACTTCAGTGCAGTGTGTAGCTCTAGCAAGGACATGCCCCTGACTAGCTTTCGTATTGGAGTCGTTGAGCAAATGCTTAAGCAAGCCCCACGACTTCCCGTTGCGCACCTGCAGATCCACCGAGTTACATATCTCATCCCACTGTTGCCCAGACAAAAGCTTGCAGTGCTCCTCAATCAGCTTATTCAGCTCTGAAACCTTTTTACGCAGCCTCCGATTAAGCCGCTGCCCCTTCTATCTAGCCAGCACAGACTGCTTGGCTTCAATCAGGTGGGCCAGCCTGCTATCAACACTGTCCACCTCCAGATCCGTAGTGATCCTCTCCGTAGCTTCCTTTACATCCTCCCTCACCTAGGCGACCCAATCCTCCAGAGGCGGCCGGTTCAGGCCTACGATATCCTCCTCCCTTTCTCCTCTCTCCTCCCGGATCACCCGAAACTTATTCCTGTCTATAAAGGTCAACTCCCTCGGGCGCCTACCCTCAAACCTTAAAAGCGACTTGGTTAATGTAATGCTCACTACCAAGGTTCTCGGCAAGATTGCTTGATTGATTGATTGTAGGGTTTAACGCGCCGACGCAACGCAGGCGATGAGGCGCGCCGTAGTGGAGGGCTCCGGATTAATTTTGACCACCTGGCGATCTTTACGTGCGCCGAAATCTCGTACACACGGGCGTTTCTGCTTTTCGCCTCCATCAGAAAAGCGGCCGCCGCGGCCGGGAATTCAACCCGCGACCTTGTGCTCAGCAGCGCAACGCCTTAGCCACTGAGCCACCGCGGCGGGTACGGCAAGATTGCACCAACTAGGGCCTCGTAGCGTTCTTTACAAAGCAGAGGTCAGGGGTGGTGTCCCTACACGAAGAGGTGCCTATGCGCGTCGGAAAGGTAGGGTCGGTGAGCAGCGTAAGGTCGAACTCTGCAGCGTTCTGCCAGAGGTTCCTTCCTTTGGCTGTGTCATGGTTGTACCCCCACACGTGATACGGAGCAATAAAATCCCCGGCCACGATCAGCGGGTGGTTCCCGGCAAGCTTAGAAGCCTTCTGAAGAAGCAGCTTGAACATCTGCGCCCTATCCCTCGGGGCACTGTACACGTTCAGAATAAACACTCTTCCCTTGTTCACCCGGTTCGGAATCACCTCAATCATGACATATTCCAGGGAACTGAAAGATATCTTAAGGTCATTCATCACCTGCGTCAGTTTGTTATCCAGCATAATGCAAGTCCCCCTACCTTTAGATCCGCTGAAGACGGCTCGGTAGCACGTCAGAGAAACTTCTTCTGTCATTGTCTCCTGCAATAGGATAGCTTGCGGCCTACCCTCACACGTGCGAATATACTGCTGTAGAGGCGCCCTTTTACGAGCATACCCTCTATAGTTCCATTGCCATACACGAAAAGTCTCATTTCGCCGCGCCATGTTGAAGCTGTTGCTGCGAGCCACCTTGCTGAACCTCAGACTTCCCTTTCGGGGAACCTGGCGACTTAGATCTCGATCTCGGGGCGTGAGAGGAACTCAGATTGCACCTGTTCTCCAACGCCTCTATTCTAAATCGCGTCTCCGTGAAACTTCCATCGGTCGAGGCGAGCGACTCAATGAGACGCTAATTCAGCTGCGCAAGACTGTCGTTGACCTGTTTAATACTATCCATAACACCCGACATCATCTCCTTAACCTCAGACCTCAACTTCCCCGGCACGGGCTCCGCCTCATGGGTCAATGCCTTCCTTTTTGAGGGGCGCGACCCACCAGCCTCACCTACGTCAACAACATCCATGCTCTCTACGGGCTCAAGCACTGCAACATCGGCCGGTGCAGGGACTGCCGCACCCTTAAGGGCCGATATTTCTTCCCTAACCGTCCGCACCCTTTCTCTCAACTCTGCGTTTTCTTGCTATAACCTCTTGAATCTCTCCTCATTCTTACCATGCTCTGTCCTTACCCCACAAGGCATCTCCATTCGGGCAATTTCTCGCTCCACCCAGGCAGTATCACTGGCCACTCCACCGTGGCCCTTCCCTTGTAGACCATGCAACACACCACTCTTGCGCACACCCAGCCCCTCAGTCCCCTTGGGGCCACGCACAGTCCCAGTTCCCAACTGTCTGCCTAGTCCGAAGCGCACCTTAGATGCCAATCTGCTCCCAGTCCGGCCGCCGGAGCAGCTGCGAGATGCTCTTCCTGGTCCCCTTGATCTTGATCTGGAACGTCGACGCCAACGCTCCTGTCCTTGCCCAGACCCCGGTGTCTTCCCCAGCGACGGAAACTGGTTTTCGTCGTACCTGAAGCCTCCCTTCTCTTCTCCCTCTGCCTTGGTATCCGCCATAGCCCGCTCAAAACGACGGCGCCGGACCACATATGGGGTACGGAACCGCTGCTTGCACTCTTTGCCCGCCGTGATATGCTCACCTCCACGCACTTCACACTTCGACGTACATCCATGGGGTTCCTCGGGATCGGGTGAAGCGCAGCCCCTGCAGACCGCTTCTTCCGGTGAGGGGCAGACGTCAGCGCGATGTCCCAACTTTCCACACGCATAACAAACATCTATCGGCTTGCGGTAAAGCGTGCACCTAACCAGTGCGTTACCATACCGGACATAATTGGACACCTTGTACCCCTCTAAGGCGATGATGGCCGTTCCCGACTCCTTGAGTCGCTTGACAGCCAGGGCCAGGGTATTATGCGGGTTAACAATCTTGCGATGGAGCGCTTGAGGGCTCTCGCTGAGAGGAACATTTCTTATTATCCCCTTGCACGTTTCATGCGGCGCCGCACGATATGCCGCAGCTTCATGCATGTGCCCAGCAATGCACAAATCCTTGATCCTCACGTACTTCGTAGCATTTTCTTCCTCCGGCGTACTAACCACCACAATATTCTGTTGAAAATTCGTGCAGATCGTGTCCGCTTCTCCTTCACATTGTCTATGCAAGAAGCAGCCGTGATTGCATCAGCCACCACGGCGGCAATAATTTTGGCAATATTCAGACCTCCCTTGATTCTGACGATAATTTTAATATCATTTTCGGCAGCGGAGGCATTTTCGCGCACCGGATGATACCCTTCTTGACACTAGCTGGCGTGTTTGTACTCACTCGGCCGTTCGTGGGTCCCAGCCTGACGTTAAAGCTGCCGGCGTTGCCGCCTTATAGTAGCCTTGCCTTGGTCGTAGAATTCCTCTCGCTGTGAATTTTCCAGCCAGCATTCTCCGAAACTTCTTCCGGGGCAACATCTTCACCCTCCACAGCATATTCCACCATGACAATAGCTTCAGACGGGCGGAAGGCCGGCGCAGCCCATGAACACGGCGGGCCCGGCGATTAGGGCTAACACCTCCGCCGGCGTGGTCGAGACAAAAAAGGCCGTAAAGTCACGTACAGTCCACTCACTGGAAAATGTCCGCTATCCCGGTGTAGCTGGTAACTTCGCGGATCCGTTTAGCACAAAATTAGGCACCAACGCGAGAAATATCCGGTCAAAAGCAGCCGACACGAACAGGTCCTGCCACTCCGTCGCCCCCTGGCGACCCTTCGTCCTTCGGAAAGAGAGGGGGAAATGGCCGTGTTGAGTGCCCCAAACGAGCGCTCTCGCAATTGCAGCGGACGCCAGGATTCCCACACACCTCTCTCCTTAAATGCCCTCGGCGGTCTGAGAAGGGTTTACAGGCCATCGCCCAGGCATGCAAAAGACGCGGAGTGGAAAGAAATGCGTACATAGTGCAGTTTGAGTCCTCAACCGATACAATGAAACAACAAACCATCCTAATGACCCCGCCCCCTCAAGCGCGAACTGTACATACTAGAAAACTATACGCGACACTGGAATCAATAATAGTAATCGTTCCAGCACGCATACAAAAAATTAAGTTATTGAAATACACAATGCTTACAATAAATGCGACGCTACAATAATAATAACAGTTTTGGTAATAAATACACATGCAGGACGAGAGTATGCTACATATGATTACAAAAAAACACACTACAACTAAAAAAGAATTAGGGGAAGACAGAAGGCACAGGCATGCTACAAACTTCCCTAAGCCACCATGAAAATAATAATGGTATACGTACATTTGAGGCAAAATATACGCAATTAATTGGCAGCGCCCGGGTTCATCTAGTTAGGAACGCCCGTTGGGTTGGTTTTCATGATAGCAAGCGAAATAAAAAGTGGCACTGCAACGCCGGCAGGTGCTGAGGAAAAGCCAGCACAAAGAGAACAGAACTGCTGCTGGTGCAGTTTCCGGCAGGAGGCGCGCGAGTACTGCGAAGGCGAGAATTTAGAATTGTATTGCGTGGTAGCAATGACCGGATAACAGCACTACAACCCATTATGGCGAATCCACTACTCTGCACTTCCGACCGCTTTCACATTGAGTGGAACGGCTTTATACTTTAATTGCTGTCGCGAAAACAAAGCATCCACGATTTTTTTATAAAGGAACACTGCAAATATCCCTTATGTATTGATTTTCTGAGACATATTTGTGTAATGTCTTGTTTTTGTTCAACAATGTTGACAAGTATTAACATTGACACCGAAGTAGATGTTTAGGTTTGGCTGTGGGTATATAAGACTATTGCGCAGCTTCTGTTTTATTTTGGCCGGGTTTATTTTGGCTGTCCATGACGCGACTGAATCGCGTCATAGACAGAGACAGACCTAAATTTCTGCGTTAGTACCCCAAAAAATACTATCGTCTTTAAAATCCCGGGCTATCCCCACTAACGTGAAACCTGGGTAGGGGTGAAGCATGCAGTGATATGTGTATTCTTGGCGCCTTCGTGTTTTTGCCACCGGAGATGAAACCGCTGGAGGGTAGAGGTATACGGCTTTGCTTCAAAAGTCTCGTCTCTTTTAAGCACGAAGCTATCTATAGCGCGAGGAGGTAAACGAGTGTCCCAGTGTGTTTTTAGTACGCGTTACGAAGTGCTCCAGCGCGAGGCGTGGACGAGGGTCCCGGTGTTTTTTAATAAGCGTTACGTTCTAGCGCGAGGCGTAAACAATATTTCCGGTGTTTTAGTACCATGACTACATGCTACGATGCTTACGACGACGACAAGAGACGCTAAAAGGCCCAGCCCCTAAGGTGCTTCGCCCTAAAAGAGAAAACGTGTCCTTACAGCGTGCTGGAGAGCAGCGGTAGCTGTCGACCCTCAATGCGCTGGGGCCGCGCGCCAGCCTCCCGACAGAACCCTTGGGGGAGGGACGGCCGCGCGACCTGAGACTGAAAGAAGTGACGGCAGCAAGGGTGGCAAAACACCCTCTGTTTAGAGTACGATGGTCACTGAAATGACCCCTTCCTGGTGTTGTACCGCTTAGCCGGTTGAGGGCAATGTTGTACGGAACGGAGTTCCAAGTAACGGCGTTGCTGGAATTAGTTCTTTTTGGAGGAACGGAGGAATGGCACCGTTCCATTAAGAGTGGGTGGAACTGTAATGGTAACTCGTTACGTTTACGAAGGAACGGCAGAGGGAACGGCGTTCCTTCTGGAAGCGTTCCATCGCAACGATTTGGCTGTTTTTGATGCCAAGGCTTTAGGGCGCCGATGCTAGTACAAAAAGCCACATGCCGCTGCTGCGTTTATCTTCCTTTAAGGTGCCCATTTTGCCTGCCTTTCCGTAGAATGTATGTTCTCGAAGGTCAACGACAGAAGAATAACCGCGCAGCGAGCCGCAGCTTAGACTGGAACGGGTGCGCACGGCCTTGTCGCTACGTCGTCTCCAGCTGCGCATGAGACAGGTGCTTCGGCGCTACTTTGATTCGTATTCTGCCGCAACTTCTTCGTTGGTGCATAAAAGTGGAGCGCGAAAGCCGAGCAGGAGACAGCGTGACGGTACCGTGTTCACCGCAACCATGCTATCTACAGTACAGGCAGCCGTGCCAGCCGAAGGGGACTTACGAGTCTTCTGTCAAGGTCTGTCTGTCTGTCTGTCTGTCTGTCTGTCTGTCTGTCTGTCTGTCTGTCTTTCTGTCTGTCTGTCAATGAACATCAGGGTCGCCGGTGGGCGCTCACCGCGTGTAAAAACAAGGCGTCAAGTTTTCAGCCTCAGATACTTGAAATACTTCCGCTACGCCCAAAGAGATGCGAGAGCTATCAGCTATATGTTCCAGATTGTTCCGGGCCACCCAGTTAGGAGTTTTTTTGCTATTCAAAGCGCGCTCAACAAGGCGCGTCACGCTCCGGAGCACAAAGTTAGCGCAAAGTTTCCAGGCAGAGCTTCAGGTAGAGCTGAACTTCCACGTGAAGTGATACAACATTTGCATTCTCCAGCAAGTACAATTGGGGTGAGCAACATGTAGCCAGATGAAGTACCACTTCAAGAAGCCGCAACAATAAAGAAAAATGAATTTGTCTGGAAAATAGTGCCATAAAGAAAAACTGATTTGGTTGCCCCTCTATGTTAAAGTAAGCAACCTGCCCCCCCCCCTCCCCCTTCCTTCTCCCGTCCCGACTTTCTTCATTGAAGAGTTGGTAAGCATAAGCTGGCAGCTGCTGCCGTGCGCAGAGTTCCTGCCTTCCGACAACGAGAAACCGGAGGCCAAACTTAAAAACTGTAGCATAAAGTTACAGCAGACAAGGCTGCGGCAAAAAGGCGACAATGACATCTCAATCCGCAGAGTAACACTTTTAAGTACTGTTGCTGACGCTCTGGCTCCGATTCTCGCGCGTGCCGGGATTTAAGGAGCAATCCAGAAACGGGAAAGTCATGCGCATGGCACCAAAGAGTGTTTCAACTGTCGTCAAACAAAATATACTCAAAACAACCATTGTCCATGGAGAGCACGGGTTGGATGCTAGCACACGCCTATGAGCGCTTGCGGATGCAGTCGCTAGAGCCTGAGGTACTGAACCAACTTTTCCTCACGTAGAACACGGTAGTGCCTTCAAGGGCTTTGGTGGTACGGCTCTTCAACATTGCCAACGAAGTGTTAACGAAAAAAACGGGTTCGTCTTTCCGACACCAACATCGAATCGAGATGCAACTCTTGCTGAGTTTTAACAGACGACTCCGTATTCTGGGCATTCTTTTTGTCCTCGTACTGTAATATTGAATCAGCATTCGTGAAACTCCTATGTATTGTTGCTTTCGATACGTTTTCTTGTGCAAGGCATTTATGTTCGTACATGTAACTATTTTTACAAATATGAAGCGCAGTATCCTCACTCACTGCGCATTTGAATACACAAGTGGAAAGCGCCATTAGTGTTGTACTTGTAATAGACGAGCGTCACACTTGCAGTTAAACATGTCCAGAATATGTCGGGTGTGTTTTCTGGAAATATTCGGCTAGGAGCGTTATGTTGATTCCGTTTTAACTCCAGATAATCGGTTTTTCGGCGGCATTCATATTCGTATAATATACGTAATTCAATGTGTGCTAAATTGCTGGCTTCATTTCGCCTTAGGATTATCTGACGCAAGACTTTAATTTTAAAAATCAAATGTGACGTTAATGTAACAACACGTTACAATGTTCGAGTTCCTTTCTGAATATCGGAACTTCTAACGGGAACTCGTTTCAAAACTGGGAAGGAATGAGGAACGAGCTTTCGTTCCTATTTTAGAGGAACGTGTACAACACTGGTTGAGGGCAGCCTGGATCAGCGTGGGTGCCTCGCCTTGGCCGCGCAGATCCAGTAGGTTCTTGCGCGAAATAGTCCGCCCGAGACGCCAGGTAAGTATAGGTTCTATTCACCCGCGTGGCACGCATGCGGGAAACCATATGTGTGCGCCGTCACTGGTTACATCGGGCTTCGAGGGATGGCGGTACTTGTCCGTGCAAAGCACATAATGTGTGTTGGACGTTCCAAACCGTACCTCACTGAACGCAAAGTAATGCCTCTACTTCTGTTTGAGTGCTATTAATAACATCTCTGTTGACACAACCATTGAGAATCGGTTTGAAACGAGTAGATGACGCACGTCGGTGGTTCTTTTTTTTCCACGGCGTGCGGGTAGAGTGATGCAAGCCGCGCCATGTCTGTTGCCGCTCCCTGTGTTGCCTAGCGAAGAAATTGACTGCTAAACTTTTTACTGAATACTATCTATAACACCGCTTGCCCTTTGGCATAGGTCTCTTCAAGTCGCCAGCGGGCGACCTGCCAAGGACGCACACTGTCAATTGATTTCATTGCAGGCGGCTTTCCACCGCGCGCCTTCACCGCTTCAGAGGCATGGCAGGATCGGCAGTGTCGAAAATGTTTCGCTTCGTGCCGGTCCAGGTCACAGAGCGACCAAGTTTACCAAAAACTACGGAGCCACCTAAATAAGCCACCAATGGTTCGCCAACAGGGTAGCTCAGCAGTGCGCACGTCAGACTTCGGGGGTTCCCACACTGAATGGGCCACTTGCCTCATATTCGGTGGCCACGTACTTTAGCAGCAGTCCTTGACCATCCAGCAGCAATGAATCCCTCGGGGAGTCGGCGACACACGCGGACTTCACCGCCCCCCCTCCACAACCACCCCCCGGGCCAACTACACAACAGGAAGCATATCGGCGCACACAGTCAGCAGTCGAAGCTGCGTTTTGGCGATTAGAATCAACAAATTTTAAAAAAAATGTCTCCCAGAGACCGTAGCAAATCCGGTGACAGAACAGGTCACTCTGATGGGTGGCTAATAACTCCTTCCGGCTGAATAATACCGTCGTGGAATGGGGCTTCGCGTCCTCCTGGTTTTACAGCCTTGGCCCCATCCGCTTACCCGCGACGCTGAGTTTTCGAAAGGCGCCTGCCCCCTGTCCGCGGTGTGTTAGCAAGGCTTTTCTCAACTCTGGGCTCTCTTCCTCTTTCAATGGCTGTGTTAATTTATCCTCCTTCGCGGACGCTCGCTTTGGAGTCGCCGGCTGAAGTCACACTTGGACAATGAATCTCAGTGGACAACGGAGCACAAGATATCGCGCCAGCTACCAGGTTTGTGTTCACTCACTGGGGCAACAAGCATAAATATCGCGTGCACTACTCCAGGTGGCGTGTGTGTCCTTTCTCCAAGAATACGTACCGCCGCTCCAGTTGGGGCGTGGTCGCACCATCGCACTCCCCAGCGAGGCTGCGTAAACGAAGGGTGCAAGTATCCTTGCTCACGGATGGGCAGTCACTCCGTCCCCGTAGCAGCTAACGCGAGCGGACAGTGGTCCCACGGCGAAGCGGTGCATAAGCATAAAAACTTATTTCGATTGCGTACTCAGCTTAGCTAATTGGCGTTCAAAGGCCAGTCAGCTAATGGCTCCAAGTTGGGTGCCAGTTTTGTGGTCTCTCTACCCCACAATACTTACAACCATAGCATTGCACACTGCGAGGAGCCACCATGTATTCGAGCAAGTTGAGCACGCTCCCGATACTGAAATGTCGTCGCCCAAACTCAACACCGCTTCCATTGGGCAGTTGGAGTAGGGCATACAAGGGAATATGCCCGGGGTACCGACCGAAGACGTTTATTTTACGCCACCCTCCCAGTTACATGATTTTCAGTGCAGCTATGGAGTTCACTTTAAGGTGAAAGGGACGATAAGGCGCACACACAAGTGTACGCGTCGTTGCTGCGCAGAGCCAATGGGCTCTTCGATCAGGGCAACATCCGTGGCGTGGCGAGCCGTTGTGCAGGAAATCGCTGAGCTGGCCAGATCGGCTCGCAGCAGGGAGGGAGACACGGTTTGTTCGCTCACAGGCGATACCACACTCCATGATTTTCAAGTGTTGGGTACAGACTATATTAAGCGCCGGGTCGGAGCAACAGGAGCAACCTAAGGCACGAGCCAGCAGCCAGAGGGGCTGGCGGGCTTTCGCCGGTGCAGCATAATTGCGGCGGGACGGTAGCGAAAGCATCACTTACCTTCGGAGTCCTGGGCAGCTTCTCTACGAACGGACCCCCGCGCAGGGCACGCGGGAACCGTTCAAACGTGCCAATGGGGTGAGGTTAACCACGAACAGGGGGTAGCGGCCATCGAGCTGTCAGTGTTTTATCCCACAACGGCCACTGGCGCCTTCATCTATTCAGGAAATTGAAAGCTTTCGCTCGACCCTACGCTGTAGCGCCGAGGCGAGCTGGCCCTTCGGAAAGAGAGGGAGGACATCGCCGCGTTGACTGCATCAAACGAGCGCTCGCGCAATGGCAGCGGATCCTACGATTCCCACAACTTATACGGTAAGACAGGGTTTTTTCGTATTTGGGTATACATGGCATTTCCTGAAAAGTGTAAGGGGATATTTGTTTCGCTTCGCAACACAGCACACCGCCATGTCTGTGCCTGCTATACCTGCGCACGCGCTTTGCACTCTTATCTTGCGGTAAGAAAACACAAGCATGTATAGTCTGCAACGTTCCACCCCGGTTCTCGGCCGTAGTGTCAACGGATATATAATACTTGGCATTCACATTATGAGGTGGCACTCTCCTTGTCCTCGAAAACTTCGTATCACCCCAGATTGAAACCACGGCTTCGAATGAAAGCGACACGGCGCGCAAAATGTCGACGCTGCAGTCGCCTGCGACGAGGGATGTCAACAGAAGTGCCCTATATTGTGTTGTTGAGAACAAAAACCAAATAAATGTTTTGAAGAAATGGTTCCCGTGTTCGCCGATAGAGATACTATGATAGCATATAGGATCTGGTGCATGCGAGGCCGTCTCCGGAGCCGTGCTTGCACTCATGAGTCGGCGGAAGCGCTGGCGAATAGCAAGCTCCTTTTCGGCAACTATATATCTGCTGTTTTTCGTTAACGGGTAACAGAACTTGAAGGCGAAGTCGGCTTTCACTAGACTATGTGAGCGGCTTGGCTCATCGCGACGCTGTTGCACGTGTATGTAGGCTCCGAATTTTTACACCTCTACCTTGAAGTGCGACCATTTCAACCATGTCCGACGAAACACACTAAACTTTCTTACACCCTTTTTGGCCGAAAAGGGTGTAAGAATCTTGCCCCTTGGCGAACACCTTTACAAGGTGTTTTGGCTAAAAAATGTTCTAAGGATGAAAAAAGGGTGTTCCTGGGAACACCCTGCTCAACGGCCTCAAATAAGGATGTGGGAAGCGGAGCTACTACGCGTGACGGAGTGGATGCGCTGGGAGCGCAACATGACATGCAGATTCATTCAACACGCACAAGTCACACTTGAACACATATGAATTGAGCAGGAAAACCCACGGGACACGAGCACGCACTTACTTGGCAATACATCTGCTCTTCTTGCTTTTATAGCCAGCAGAGGAAATTCCTCCAATAGAATCGGTGGGCTTGTCGCATTATTACAACATTTTAGCGCTAATTTCAGAATTATGCATTTAATTTTGAGCATATACTAATCAGCATGCGAATTCGCAAATGCATTTTAATCGCTAAGTAGCTGTTACGATCAGTAAGTTATAGAATTCTATTAAATACGAAACAAATTTCCCCCGCCATATAAATACCCTTCAAGAGGGTGCTCTTTATTTCAACACCCTTTTTTCTGAAAAGGGTGTAAAGCTACAAGTTATGTTTTGGAAAATAAGAAAAAGGGTGTAAAGAAAAGAGTAAGAAAAGACCGCCAACTGAGAGAAAGGGTGTAAGAGACCAACTTTGGAGGTATTTAATTCCCGTTTACACGGGTGGATAGAACATTTTATGCATGCGGAGTATATTCTGGGCCTCACAATGTTTCCCACAATACAAATTGGCGTAATTTATTACAAGGAAGCTGTTTAATCTTAAACTAGGTTTGGGCCACTGGCGTTACCACAACAAGACGGAGACAGAGAACTTCGCACCCTGTAAAGGGTGCACCAGAGCAGATAAGTTATTATAATAGTGAAGCCGGCTTTCAAGCCTGTTAAAGTGAGATCACAGAAGGCGCAAGCGTATGCGCACCTCTTACTATGTCATATAAAGAGTACTAATTCTTGGGATTATAAAACGCAAAAAACATTCTGCAGAAATTCGGAGAACTATCTACTAATGCGTAGCATTCTTATGCCGCTTGCCTTGAGTGTGAGTTTTTAGTCAGATCTGTGGGTTTTTCTAAATGCGGTCCTTCATCTACGCTGTTGTAGCGATTCGAAAAGGAACATTCGCGAAATCTGCATTATTGTGGAAATACAGGGTGCTATACGGTTTGCCGTTTTTCATAATTGCTTAATATCTTTCTTACTTTTAGATTTCCAAAATATCGATCGCCCAATTATCTCCTTTTACAATTACAATGATTACATTTGGAACTTTAGGGATATCTGCATTATTCTGGAAATGCAGGGTGTTACACGGCTCGACATTTTCCGCATTTTTATACTTTTCTTATTTTTTTGTGTTTTTGAATTTCTTTCTACCAATTATCTAATTTATGCTAATGAAACTATTATAGGTGGAACTTCCGCACAAGCTGCAATACTGTGAAAATGCAGGTCGTTATACCGTTTGCCATTTTCCGTATTATTTATATTTTGGTTATTTATTATTTTTCAAAATATTGTTCGACCAATTACCTCCATTTACTCCAGTATAACAACTACAGGTCGAACTTTCGCGAAATCTGCATTATTGTGGAAATGCATGGCGTTCCATGGTTCGCCATTATCTCTAATTATTTTGTATTTTTCGGACTTTTTTTTTATTTTTGCAAAATTTCGTTCGACCAACTATCTGCATCTACGCTATTATAATGACTACCGGTGAAACATCCACGAAATCAGCATTATTGTGGAAATGCCATGCGTTATACTTTTTGCCATTTTCCGTAATTTTTAATGTTCTTCTTATTTATTTTTGCCAAATTTCTTTCGATAAATTATCTACCTTTACGTTAATATAACGATTACACTTGGAAATTTCGCGAAATCTGCTCTAATGTGGAAATTCAGGGCGTTACACGATTCGCCATTTTCCGTAATTATTTTATACGTTTTTTTTTTCAAAATTTCGTTCGACGAACTGCCCCCTTTTACGCTATTATAACGATTACAGATGGTACTTTGACGAAATCTGAAATATTGTGGAAATGCCACGCGTTATAAGTTTGACCACTGTCCCTAATTTTTTTAACATTTTTCTTATTCTTCAGTTTTTCAAAATTTCGTCCTACCAATTACCTCAGTTTACGTTATTATAGCGATAACATTTGTAACTTTCGCGAAATCTGTATTATTGTTGAAATGCAGGGCGTTACACTGTTGGGCATTTTCCGTAATTGTTTCAAATTTTTATTATTTTCATTTTTCAATTTTTCGTTCGAACAGTTATCTCCGTTTGCGCCGTTTCAACGATTACAGGTGAAACTTGCGCGAAATCTGCATTGTTGTGAAAATCCCATGAGTTATGGGTTTTGCCATTTTCCTTAATTTGTAATATTTTTCTTATTTTTTAGTTTGTCAAAATTTTGTCCGCCCAATTATCTCCGTTTGCTTTATTATAAAATATGGAACTTTCTCGAAATCTACAATATTGTGCAAATGCAGGCCGGTACACGGTTTGGCAGTTCCCACCGTTATTTTATACTTTTCTTAGTTTTTATTTTTTCAAAATTTCTTTCTATCACTTATCTCAATTTGACGCTATTGAACGATTACGGGTTGAACATTTTCGAATCCCGCAATATCAGAGAGTTTTAGTACAGCGTTTGTTGCCTTTGCGTACGTTAAACGCTAATTTTTTTCGTCCCGCTACGTAAACACCGCGAACGGAGTTTTAGTAGAGCGTCTCATCAGTTTTGCGTAGCGGCACGCTAATGCATACGGCGCCATCTGTCTAATGTTTTGCGAAATGACTCGCCGGCTGATCTGCGAGCGGAGTGCCGGAGTACTTGGAGATTTTACGAAAATCCAAACAATTGTAAACAAACGCTTTCCCGTTAGTATTGAATGCAACGCGGCCACAGCACGGCATGAATATTTTCTCACCTGAGTACGTTCCACAAAGACACCGTTGAACTCCCGCGGAACTTCTTTCGTGCAATCGCACAGTACGTCCTGAACCGAATGCCCGGGTTTGACGCATACATTTTATTCAACTTCAAAACAATCCAGAGAGGCGTTTCGAACGAACACAACGTCACGACATGCGTTGCAAGTTTGAACTGCGATCGACCGGAGATCGGTTGGCTCCTCCTGCACGTCGTAAATTCGGCACTCACCTCGCGCGCGGTTTGCGGGGTGGAACAGCAAGTCACTTAACTCTGGCGCTGAAGCCAAGAAGGCTTTTAGCCACGCACACTGTACATACGCGATGCGAGGTTGAGTCGTACGTCGCTCTAGAAAGATATTGCAGAGCATGGGAAGCACTGTCCTCCTGCAGAAACACAACGCCGCATTTAATCGCGAACGCGCCCGCAACACAAACACACACACACACACACACACACACACACACGCACGCACGCACGCACGCACGCACGCACGCACGCACACGCACACACACACACGCACACACACACACACACACACACACACACACACACACACACACACACACACACAGCACACACGCACACGCACACGCACACGCACACGCACACGCACACACCGCTTCGGTCCCTGGCCTGGCTACAAAGCTTCTTTCGGGCAGTCAGCGATGTCACGACTATACGGAGCTGCGTGAGGGGCGATGTGCTAAGCACTCGACGTATTTAAAAATACAGGGGCAAAGAACTTGTTTCATCGCGAGCAAATTACTGTCGACAGACAAGCGGAAACGTGGATGCTTGCCGGGCTACTTGCCGCCATGTTGGAAACGCAAGCGGCCTCACGTACGCACGCTATTTCATTGAAATTGCGTCCTCTCGGCTTCCGTCCGCTAAACGCAGAAGCGGCTTAACGTACGGCGCATGCGCATTGAGAACGACGCAAAGAAATATCGTTCGCTAACTGTTTGCGTACGGTTTCGTACGTTATTCTAAAATTCTCTATTGTGGAAATGCAGGGCGTTACACATTTTGCCATTTCCCGTAATTGTTGTATTTGAATTTTTTAGTTTGTCAAAATTTCGTGCGACCCGTTATCTCAATTTACCCTATTATAGTGATTACAGGTGGAACATCGGCGATATCAGCATTTTTGTGGAAATGCAGGCCGTTACCGGGCCTGGCTATGGGGGTACTCGGAAAAGGATCCTACGCATTAAAGGGACACTGAAGTGATATGTAAACATTGCGGGATTACTAGCGCAAATTGTAGTCCGGAGTCCCCAGGCCATGTTTCGACCACTCTGGGCGCGTTTACGCGATTTTATTTAGTAGAAAAACTAATTCGAAAATGCTGTCCTCCTCTCTTTACGCTCGCCCATTTTCTGTGGCGTTTTCGTGTGACGTCAGGAGGGGATGAGCTGGCAATTGGCTGCGCCACGGCTGCGCTACTGCACGGCTCCCCGGCCGACAGAGTCAGTCAGCCCAGCGTTTCGTCCGCCGGCCGCCGGCGGGTCGTCGCAATCAAGGAGGTTAAAAAAAATTGCTTGGTCGCAATTCGTTCGCTTAGTTGAAACGAAGCCAGGACACGTTTGTGAATGGAAGAATGTGCCTTTCTTTACTTGGTTTGTTTGTACACTGTATCTAGCTCCAAGTCAAGGTCGCTTCACACAAGCTCTCGACGCTTCGCTGACTGGTACGCCAATAAGAAAATATAAGGCCTCTTGAAGGCGGGAGAAGAGTCAGCGAAGTCAATATAGGTACTAAGGAAATAAAATCAACTGATATTTTTACCGTACAGCGTAAAAATAGGGCGCGGGAAGCACTGTTTTGCGCTGGGCGAACAAGCACAGCGGTCAGCAGCACGACTACGCTCTGCGAACGCTTTTCCGTCTACGAAATGCAATTGCTAGAAGTGAGCTACTGTGGAAACTCGGGCGACGCTTACTGCACGATCGCAGTACAACAAATAGTCACCTAAGCTGCTTGAAATGCCAAAACTAAGTAAAAGTGTAAACCGGTTGTACAATATATACCTTATATTAGCAAAGCCTCCGCGTCCCGCTCCGTGGCTCAGTGGTCTGGGGCGCCGGGTATGTCGCCGCAGATGTTTTGCAAGTCACGAGTTCGAATCCCCGTGGGTACGTGCTTTTTTTTTTTTTGTAGTAACTTTTTTTGTTTTCCGCCGATGTTTTCTATTAGAGTTCACCTTTTTTTGGGCCGCAACGTTCATGGCTACACGAACTAGTTCAGAAACCCGCGCAGGCTGGCACTGGCGCGCTAGCGAGTTCTCGTTGGCGTACTGTTGCCATAAGCGCCGACTGCTTGCAGGCAGTGGGCACAGGCCACAATGAACAGACCCTTGGCCTGGTGCGAACACGCTTTTTACGATACAGGCATGAGGGAGGCAAGCTCCAAATATGGGGGAAAAGCGCATGACATTTGGCGTCTGCGGGTACGCGGAGGGTTCATGCACTGCGTAAGTCTCGGCTAGTGATGCTACGACTACAAGCCGTCCTGGGAGGCTTATCTTGTGCATTTTACAGCCGACAACATGGCAGAAGCGCGGTACGATGATTACTGAGATATTGAGAATGCCCATCCAACAACGCCATTGGTTATGTTTTACAGAACCGAAACCGAAACTTGTGTGATTGCTAACCTTGGGCATCGTCCAATCACGGCGCCCCTCCTCCCAACGTCACAGCCTTAGTTGGTGCCGCCGCCGCAAACCGCGCATGGTAGTTTTTCTTCTTTCGCGCTTTGTAAAATAATTACCGATTTGTCAACCGGATAAACGATGAAAAGTGTGCTAATTTGAGCCAGTCTACGCAGTGCAAGCAAAAACGGGAGCTTGACAAATTCACTTCAGTTTCCCTTTAAAAATGGCGCAGTTTGCAATGGTGGTGCAAGGTTGGAAAAACAGCATATATCTGGAGGTTGACCTAGCTTGTTTACCCCTTGGATTCGTTGTCATTGTGGGGTACCCACTAGAATTTCCTTTTAAAATACGGTTAAACTTGGCCTCATTCCTCAGCGCTTATCGTAGCTCAGTAAGAACATCGCGAAGCCTAGCAAACATAGCAAAACAGCAACACCGGAAGAAACTACACTGACTCCCAGCTCCGCTTTTCTTCTTTTGCAACTGAACACCTATTTCACACCACTTCAACACCCTACACAAAGCCAAGCCAAGCAGTCGGCCAATACCCTTTTCGCCAACCAAGTATAGATTTTAATTTTAAAGGTTCAAATCAGTATTTCACGTGCTAAAGCTAAACTTGGGGCATGGTGCGCACCGTATATGGAAACGAGAGATCATTGCAGACAAGCAATTTTTTTCTGATTTTGAACATTTCTTACGTTATACGGAGGTATGAGGGGACGCCTTGTTTTTGTTTTTTACAGTGCAATGATAAAGCCTGCATGACCTTATTCAATGAACAACTTAATATCTTTTCCACACACTTTCGACACCTTAAGAGAAAAACCAAGGATATTTTAAGATGATCAACACCCTTTTTCACATAAAAGCGTGTCGAGTTAGGGAAACGGCGTTGAGATTCAAGAGAAAGTGTGTAAGGGGCTCCCAAAACCCGTTTTCCACTTATGCTACACCCTTTTTGGCCAAAAAGTGTGTAAAAAAAAATGGTGTGCAGGTAGATCGCAGGGTGCTGCATAGAACTGTACTTGGAATCGATTTTCAGTGGGAGGACAGTTTGGAACATCAAAGAGGGGTTGCTGCTGTCGTGTGCGGGGCTTTATAGGGCACCAGCCCGGACAAGATCCCGCAATCTCGTGGAACCCGATTGACACCTGATTTGGCTGCGTCGCCTTAGCAACACAGACGCCCCGCTGCGCACACACCCGGTTGCCCGAATGCGTGCCACGCTAGTGAATGGAACCTATAGTCTCCCGTAACTGTCTTTATTTACTACCAATGCAGGGCTACTTTTATAACTTTTTTCCTCACTATCTTCCCTCATATTAAGCTGCGTAAAGCTCGAACTGGAAGAGGAACTCGAGTTGTGTATGGCATATCGAAATTAACAGGCTATGCAGGAGGAGGGAAAGAATTTGAAGAAAAGGTCTTACGGGTTACATAGCAGGAGACTGGAGGGAACAGACACAACGGAATCTGCAGAAATACAGACAATCGACAAATACAATCACAATCTTGACAAATAAAGACACGATTGAGAGATCTTTACTGATAGCTTTGGCTATGAGCAGCCGATAACATTTGGCAATTCTTGTTTTGTTGTTTTCTTTTCTTTTTTATTTTTTAGCCAATGATATGAAGTTATACCATGATACCGATTATTTAAAAATTCTGTATTTGTCTGCAGCTGCAAAGCGTAGTGCAGGGTTAATTTGATATCGCTATGTTTATTTGTAATTGCAATTTTTTTTTCTGGAAATTTTTATTCTAGTCTTCGGTTCTGGAGATGAATAAAGTACATATTTCGTAATTTTTGCACATTTTTATTTCATATTTTTAATTCTGTGCGACCAATTCTCTCTGAGCTAACTTAAAGATTAAATGGTTTGTTTCCATTCATTATGCATTTTCGTAGAAATGCAGAGCTTTGCATGGCTTGCTCATTCTGGCTATTCAATTATTCGTGTTTGCAACGTTCTTACCCGGGATTTCTTGCTTAGTCTTCGTGTTTTGTAACAGATGCCTGAACCGCATATTTTGTTATATGTGAGATTATTTCAGGAAAACTTTTGTTCATTTCTTTTTCATTATCATTAATTTCGAAGTTCTGTTCGACCAATTGTCTTCATTTACGCAATTATAACTATTAAATGTGCTAATTTCGCCAGGTACGCTTTTTTGTGAAAATGAAGGGGGCTACACGGTTTGCTAATTTTCCTTAGTTTTAATTAGTATTCCCACCATTATTTCCAGGCTTTTTTAGTCTGTGTATTTTGTATGTATAAAGTACATAATTTTCATTTTGTCAGACTGTCTTTGTAAATCATTTTTTATCTGTTTTAGTTTTTTGCGAAAGTCCCATCGTCCAATTACCATCGGTTACGCTATTATAACGATTACATGTGGTATTTCCGCCATTTATGCGTTTTCGTGGAAATTCAGGGAATTTCGTATTTTCAACGTTCCTTTGGGCGCTTTGTTTTGTTTAGTCTCCGTATTCAGGAGGATATGTAACATGCATACGCTCGATTTTGTTAGTTGAGTTTTGTGAAAATGTTATTTTGATATTTTTCCTATTGTTTGGTTTATCAAAATTCAATTCGAGAAATTATCTCGATTAACCGAGGTAAACACTCCTGCAAGAACACCATAAATGCTTTCAACAATCCATTGCTGTCTCTGTCTGTCCATTTGCGCTATTATTGCGAGTATATGCGTTACTTCCGCCATTGCAACATTTTTTGCGAACCGAGGGGCTTAGGGCTTATACGGTCCACGCTGGGGAGGGGGGTTTACTCGGCAGGGAAGGCTATACATTAAAATTAAAAGCAAGGTGGTGAGAATTGGGGTTGATGGAAAAGCGTTATCGCAATTGGAAGCTATGATGAAAGGTGTGGCGAAACAAGAGTCAGCGTAAAGTGAGGTTCCTAACATTCTTTCGTGGCTGCAGTAGTTTGTCAAGGATGCTATTGAAGAACAAACCAAGATTTAACTGCATAACAATGAGCCAAAAATAATATATTGCCAACCGCATTCTTAGATTTTTCTGTATAGAATTTTACGAGCGCTGTCTCAACATGGTTGTCGTGAATGACGGACTTCCTGCGCTGCCCAGGTGGCGCAAATGGACTTAGGCTGAAGGGATGTTTTAAATAATAAATGTCTTACTGTCTAACAACCCCAATGGGGCTGGGCCTTTCTATGTTCTTACGGCATAGACCTCAGGCATTCACAAGGCTGGAGTTGGAGGTTCTTTTTACGTCGAACCTGCATATAGCTAGCTACTGTAACATTCGGGAAGGCGTCCCCGAACAGGGAACCGTCGCCTCCGTCATGTGAGGTAGCGTGGTAAAGAGCGGTCAGCAAAGGTTGCTGGCTTGGTGGCGACGACAAGAAGCCGAATGAACGCTTAACTGGTTTACTGCATAGCGAGAGTGAGCCAAAGCAATACAGGAAAAATGCCTTTCCGGGCGACGCTACAGTAAGTACTCGAGCGGAGCGAAAGCTTGGATTCGCTGCTCCAAAACGAATGAACTATTCACCGAGGATTCTGCGTCTAAAGGTCACGCGAGACGAAAGATCCAACGAGACAAAAGGTACAACAGGGGGCCTTCCGTTTTGGTGGATATTTCATCTCGTTGGTAATTTAGGCTCAATTGGACATTCTGTCTCGGTGGACCTTCCGTCTCGGTGGATATTCAGGCTCGATTGGATCTTCTGCCTCGGTGGACCTTTCATCTCGGTGGATATTCAGGCTCTTGTGTAATATATGAATGTCCGAAGCACTGTACAGTCACCTTCACTACCTACATGAGCAAAATATAGCGAGAACGACGGCGGTTGCGGTGTGAATATATAACTTTGTTTATATAAGCGATAGTTTAAATTAAAATGTGCTGCCGCCGGCTATAGCGAACAACAGCTGCCCGAAGATGAAATTTCTAGTTTACGAAATGTACGCTATCCCTGTCGTATCGATTGAATAACGCCCACACCATTTTTGCGGATGCACTCAGTTCTCCTTTATGCCTGTATGTGCGTGTGCGCGGGTTTGCAAGATTTTTTAAATTCTTTTAATCGAGATTACGCCAACCGCCTATCTAAAAATATATTCCTATGAATGTACTCAAGTTCCTTCCCACCGCATGGACACGTGCAGCACTTAAACAAGCCTAACTGAAATCTGCGAACATTCTCTTGCTCCGTTGTGAACTTTGCTTTTTCTATTTATAATTTAGATGGGTTTGCGGGAGTGCACAAGTCCCCTTTCTACCATTAAGATATTTTCACCCTTTCTACCTGGCAGCCTAACAACTTATAAATTTCAGATCATAAATTGCCCCATTTTACTGTACCACCTTTTGAACGTGCGCAAGACGATGCGCAATGCCGGTGTAAAACAGTAAATAAATAAAGCCTGAAAGTCTGAGTTTCTTTCTTCGATGATTGTTCAACGTTTTTGACAAACTGAGTAAGGTAAATAATTGCGGGATATTGACCCCAAGGGCAACAGTGCTGTGGAATTATGCCACTTTCCTAGAAAGGCATCGCTCTCGGACCTCAATTTCCCAGCCACCGACCATTGCGATGCTGGGACAGCGGCTTGGTGAAAGCCTATCGAGTTCCTTATCGCAGCTCCAAGACGAAGCTTCGCGATTCATTTTTGTCCACTTCTTGTAAAAGACGAAGGCACAATATTTGTGGTAAGATTGCGGCGGTACGTTTTAAGCGGTCTATTGGACATCTCTGGACGTATTCGATGGTTTAGTGGGAGGCAATTCCTGAGTGATTTGGGTTGGCCATGGTGTTCGTTGAGGGTTGCGAATACCCGCCCAATTCTTCAAGAATTCGAATGGGACGGAGAGAAATTTTTTTTTTCATAGAGTGGGTATATGCACCTTTAACGACAGGAATGACCATAAACATATGCGTTCCGTTACGTTACGTTTCTGTTGCGTTATCCCATACAAATCAAATTGTGTGTGGAAATCGAATTGCCTTAATGAGACAGTGAAGTAATTTGCAAACATGACGGGATTACCTGCGAAAATTGTAGTCTGGAATTCGGGAACAGATTTTCCCCACTCTGGACGCGTTTTACGCGACTTTATGTATTACAAAAATCCTTTTGAAAGTGCTATCCTAATATCTGCATCCTCTTTGCAGATTTTCTGTGACTTCTCGAATGACGCTCACACTTGTTGGCTTAGCTTCACTGAGCTTTCAACGCGGCTCGCCGACCCTCCGTCAATCAGTAAGCCGGCCGCCGGAAGGTCGTCGCAATGCATTAGCTCAGTTAAAATTAAGCCCCGGCAAGATTTGATTGATTGTAGAGTTTAACGCGCCGACTGAACGGAGGCGATGAGGCGCGCCGGATCGATGAAATACAGAGTGCCCTGTGATATATTTTTTGATGGGGTTGTATAACTTGTAAATGTGCCGCATGACTGACCGACATGCGGAGCCTCCGCGCCTAATGATAAGGGGGTGGACGCAAAACGTTTATTGAGCAAAAAGGAAAGAAACGATGGGTAGTCAGTCTCCTCAGTTCAGGAGGCCGCGCGCCGCCGCTGCTTCCGTGGCCCGCTAAATCAGTCTAAGCTGCACCTGCCAGTCCGACCGAGGTGGTCAACGCGCGTTTCCATAGTTCGGAGTAAGGTAAAGCAGAGGAACAGGGTGTTGAGGGCACAGGAAGACGAGGTGTGCATTGGTGATTGGAACTCGGCAGTCCCGGTAGTTATACTCCAAGCATGAGGGAAAGATGTGCGAGAGGATGTGGGAGTTATAGTATGTGCAAGTTTGTAGTCTGCGCCCGATTAGTGATTCTTCGACGGATAAGGTAGGGCGGGGGATACTTTCGACGAGAGGGGCGGTAGTGTGATAGGATGTCGGTGAAGCGGGGGCGGGGGAAGAGGATGAACAATGGCCGTCGTAAAGTCCGAGCGAACTGGCCCTGTAGGGAACGCCCGGTAGTGAAGATCGCGAACCGCACTATGTGCTGTTTCTTTCCCAGGGAGTGAAACATGTCCCGGGGTCCATGGCATGATTATTGTAGGTAGGTTGGGACTGGCTTTCAGGAGCTTGAGCGCAGCCGGGGGCACTCTTCCCAGGAGGTAAGGCCGGCAGGCTTGTTGAGAATTGGTGAATATGGTTCGGTGGGTGATGGGTGTGTGGATTGGTGGGTTGGTGGCCACCATTAGGGTAATGTCGCTGGCTTCAGGGGCGGTTGAAAAGAGATGAAGGAAGGCGGTTGCGTTGAGTACGGCGCCCTCGTTGTCTGTGAATGCTAGAGTTGATCGGGGGTATGTTGTGGTTTGAGCGATGTCGGTATAGCGAGGATCCGGGGCTGTGCAGTACTTCCATTCAAGGTGCTGCACTCTGGCTTTGCTTCGGTCGGATTTGCTTTAAAGATTATAGTGACGTGGAATTGGTGCCACCTTGATATTGGTCCGGACGTCGGGAATGAGGGGTGAGGCTCGTCATTGGGGTTCGGCATGGGGCGGCCTATTGCCCTGAGGACAGAACGACCGGTAAGAGTGAGGGACAGGCGTGCCAATTGACTTGTCTGTTGTGCTTGGAGGAGTTCGGAACGGGTGTTATCCAACCCCAGTTGAAGCAATATCTGTGTGGCGGCGAAAGCTGGAAAGGCTAGAGTGATCTTGTAAGCCCGGCTAATCAGTGCATCCAGCTTGCTTTGTTCTTGAAGTTTGAGACAGACGTAGGGGTTGCTGTATGTGAGGCGGCTGACGAGTACGGCGAAGACGAGACGGCAAGTGTCCTATTTCCTCAGGCCGTGTTTGTGTGCGCAAATTCGCGGGGTGCGGTGGACAAGTGGCGATATTGTGTCCTGCAGTTGGGGGAGGGGGGGGTACTCTTCTAGGACGCATCGTGTGAAAAGGCAAGCCGAAAATTCCCAGGGTTTCACTTCGGCAGCAGTGCCTCCTTGAGGGTAATTTGACGATCTGGTTTGGTGTTTGGGGGGCGACCCCCGGGATCTGGCGCGGAGGACCAAGAGAGCGGACTTTTGGGGGGCGCAAGTTTGGCCACGAGGTGCGAGATACTGGAGGGAGGGGGGGTTGTTAGCTTGTTGCAAGGCATCTTTTTCGAAGCCTGGCAAGCCTTTGTTTATCCAGAGTGTCATATTATCCACGTAAAAGGCGTGCGTAGATCCGTATGGTGGAAAGTTGTTTAGGTAGTTCTAAGGGGGCGAGAATAAATAGCAAGGGGAAAATGACCAACCCTTGGGGATTCCCTTTCGCTGGTGGGTTGAAGTGGGGGATTTGTATGGTCCAAGGCGGATAGTTGCTGTTTGGTTAGTGATGAAGAAGCGCACACAGTAGTCAAAGTTTCTGCTAGCGCATTGTGTGTGAGGGAACCCTTCTAAAATGGCGTCATTCGCCACGTTGTAAAATGCGCCCTGGTTGGATTGCTCTGAGTTGGATGAGAGCGTCTTGACTAAATAGGTGATTTCTAAAGCCAAACATGGTATGGGAAAACATATTTTTAGTGTCGAGGTAGAAAGTAAGACGGCAATGCACCATGCGTTCGAAAAGTTTTCCCAAACATGATGTTACAGAAACGGGTCGCTGATTGAAGGGGGGGTAACAGGCTTGTGCAGTTTTGGAATTACGGTTGTGTTGGTGAGATGCCATCGAGGGGGCAGGGTTGCTGCTTGCCAGTAGTAGCTGAAAAGAGTGAGAAGGGATTCTAAGGCTTCATCGTCGAGGTTGCTAATCAGCTTGTTTTGATACCATCCCTAGCCGGGGTGGGTAGTGTTGCGAGTGAGGCGTCCCAGGGCTTGTTGGAGTTCAGCGTGGGTGAACGGGATATCAAGTCCTTCATTTGGTGGACCCATGTAGATGGTGGCTTTAGGGGGTGAGTGCGTGACTGGATGGCCAGACAGGTGATCTCCGATAGAATCTGGGAGTTCCCGGGGAGGCCGGTAACTGTTATGTATGAGTCTGTTAATTTGGTGGTTGGTTGCCGGTCGAGCAGGTTTTTCGCCAATTATTTTCCGGAGTATGTGCCGAGTGCGCTTGATGCTGAGAGTGTCTCTTAGCTGGTGGGAGAAGGAATGCTAGTTTTTAGTGTGCAATGTTTGAGCGTATTGAGTCGCTTGTAAAGTGATTGGTGCAATACGTTTCTTGAGGGTTCGGTTATGCTTTTGTTGTTCCCACCATTTGACTTGCCCTCGGTGGGCTGCCCAGAGATGGAGAAAATGGGCGTCGGTGGCATAATTCTTATCGGTGAGGGGAATCGTTTCTGTATGTTTCTGGACGAGATTTTTTAGGGCCCATGTCCACTCTTCTATGTTGTCGGTGATAGAAGGGAGGCAGGTTGCATCTTTGCGGAATGTGGGCCCATTAGTTTTTTTCGGGCTGTGTGCAATTTTTCTGGCTGTGTGCAATTGAGATATCACGACTTGAAGAGGTAGTGGTCACTTCCGGGGACGTCTGGCGTCCTTTGCCAAGTTAAATGCCCTACGCTGGCTGCGAATTCACGGTCTGGTGAGGTGTCACGTGATACACTGTTCTCAGCCTGGTTGGGGTGGCCAGGTTATTGTAAAGGGTGGAGGCGGCGTGCTGGGTGGTGTGGAGGAAGGCAGTTTCCTTTTTTGTAGCCTGGGAGAATCCCGAAGACTAGTGAGGGACGTTAAAATAGCCGTGCAGAAAGCAAGGATTGTGATGCGCTGTCCGCTTGGCGCCGTGCACGAGGGTTTGTCGATTGCTTGCAGAGGACTGAGAGGTGGACTTTATACGTGAGAATGAAAATTCTGCAGAAATTCAGAGAATTATATACTAATGCATAGCATTCTTATGCTGCTTGTCTTGAGTGGAGTTTTTTCCAGCCAAATTTTTTTTTTTTCGAAATCCTGTCCGACCGACCAATTGCCTACAATTACGCTATTAAAACGATTACAAATGAAACTATCGCGAAATCTTCAATATTGTGGAAATGTCATGCGTTACACGTTCTGCCATCTTCCGTAGATTTTATACTTTTTTTATTTTCTAGTTTTTAAGATTTCGCCCTACCAATTGTCTTTATTTCCGTTACTTTGAAGATTATATTAGGAACTTTCGCAAAAAATGTGTTATTGTGGAAATTCAGGGTGTTACATGGTTCGCCATTTTCTGCAATTATTTTATATTTTTTGTTATTTTTCTAGTTTTTCGAAAATTTTGTTCAACCAATTATCTCTATTTACGCTATTATAACGACTACAGAAGAAATTTAGTGAAAGTTGCATTCTTGCGGAAGTGCCATGTGGTATACGTTTTGATATTTTTCGCAATTTTTTCATATTTTTGTTTTTTTTTTTAATTTCACGCGACCAATGATCTCAATTTACGTTATTCTAACGGTTACACTAGAAACTTCGGTGAAATCTCTAATATTGTGATATGCAGGGCTTTACACGGTTCGCCATTTTCCATAATTATTTTATATTTTTCTTGTTTTTTTTATTTTTCAATATTTTGTTCTACCAATCATCTCTACGCAATTATTACGATTGCAGGTGAAACTTTCGCGAAATCTACATTATTGTGCTAATGCCATGGGGTATAGGGACCGGGCAGCTGTACGGGTGGCGCCACCACTCGGCGCTGCCCTCGTTAGTGGAATGAGCCGGTGCATTGGACTACACAGCCTCCCGTTGTTTTTGCCGTGTTTGCTTCGGTGCTTTGAATGTTTTGGTGGTGTTGTGAGCGGACATGCGGGATGAAGCGAAGTCTAGACAGATGTGTTGGGTTCTTACATGCAGTAACGGCTACGTAAACTTCTCGGGCACTTCTAAAGTTGGGTATCGGCTACAATGGCATGATCACTTTTGGGTATCGGCTCCAACCGTTCTGAGTACGAATAAATGTACTATTATTAGTATTCATTTCTTCTTAAATGTACTAACGGCTACATAAACTTATTTGACGCTTCTAAGATTGGGAACGCGTTACACTGACATGAGCGCTTTTTGCAGCCCTCTCCGCATGGCTCCGTGCGATCTGAGTAGGAATAAAACTATTAAGAATATTAGTATTAATTTCTACTACTTTAAATTATCTTCACCGGTTTCAATGACTACGGTTTCCACGCCTGCCTTAGCGCTGGGATACCTCCATACGTGTGCTTTGAAGAAAAATGCCCTTGCGTACGAAATAGATTGCCGTGTCGCCGTTGAAATGTTGCAGTAGTTTACACTTTCCTTTCTGTAACCGTGAGCTTTGTGCCTTCGGTTTTGGTGAGCGACACTGTGACACCATTGGATCCTGAAAGCCGAAGTTGAACTCCCACGTTTCAGGTGGTCATTTTATCAAGAGCCAAAGTTATTCACCTACCCAACAGCCCAAGCTACAAACCATACCCCCTCCCCTTCCCGTTTTACCACCTGCGTGGAATAAAGGCTGGCGGCGATAGTTAAAAATGTGGCAGTGTTAACGTCAGCCGGTGTTTTTTCATGCTTACGTATTCCTTACAGAGTACCTAAAAATCGTGTAATACCTTGTGAAGACACCAAAAACGCGCGATTAGTTGCCTCAAATGTGGGTGCACCAGCCCTCCAGCACAGACACATTTCCGACACGCTGGAAAAAGTTTATATTTGGAGAGGGGTGCATGGAAGTTCAAAATATAAACAGCAAAATTACCTAGCCCTCCGTCTAATGATTACGATGATTGAAAGCTTTCTTCGTGCGAAATCGAATGGGAAATGGTCGAAGTCAAAGAAGCTGCGGTCAAAACACCACACTGCGTGCTGGTCAAATTCAAAGCTCAACTATTCAAACTTTAAATGCAGCAGGCGACCAAGGAAACCCATACGAGAAAGCTTTCGATAAACCATCATCGTCGTTAGACGGAGGAAAGCGTGATTTTTCAAGCGTAGGTGGAATCTTGAAAACCGACCGCAGTATTCAGTTGTGAAACATAGTACAGGTTTCGGGTACCCTGCAGTCTCGCGTCCTTCAGCAACGCAGGAGTTGGTTTTTCAAAAACCATTAACCAACTAGCCAGCAGCCATCGCGGTTCTTGTAAAGCAATGCTTCTTTAGGACAACCAATAACGTTCTACTACCATGCGGTATTTATTCTGTAAACGATTGCCGATTACTGTAGTAAGAGCATTTATGTGAAATTAAACAAGTTTCAGCCGTAGTTAATGAAGTTACGGAACCGTCGTTCATCACAATTTCTGTTTTGAGGTAAATCTTAGAAGGCACCCCCCAACTTTGTCTTTCGCTTGTGCACGACGCCGTTTCGTCATCAACTGCCAAAGGCCAGCGCCGCAGCACTCCTGGATCGGTTGCGCACACCGGCTTTGTGGGAGCATTTAGCTCCAATATACTACTCGATACGCGAAACGGCATGCAGGCATGAAAAAAATTGCATGAAGTAACGGACTTTCACTTCCTCCTTGGCGCATTCAGCGTCGTCTGCTATTTGTAAATACTGAGTATGGGCGTAATCACACAAGGCACGCCTTGTAAAGACCGCATCCGCGCTCAAGATTTGCCGATCTGCAAAAGTACTTGTGGTTACGTAGGCTTTGCAAGCCGCACCGCAGAAAAACGACAGAAAGCCATGCACAATAACGTTGCGCTGACCGCCACCGGCATTCCACTGACGAGCGGCTCGCCACGGGCGGCGCTGGTCGCTGAAGCGACGGTGGTGCATACAATGGCCGCTCGGTCCCTATACGTTATGACATTTTCCGTAATTTTTATATTGTTATTATGTTTTAGTTTTACAAAATTTCGCTGGACAAATCACCTAAATTTGGGTTATTCTAACGATTACATTTGAAACTTTCGCGAAATCTGCAATATTGTGGAAATACAGGGCTGTAAGTTCCAGTGTTCGCAATTTCCCGTAATATTTTATATTTTTTCTATTTTTTAGTTTTTCAATTATTTGTTCAAACAAATATCTCCATTTACGCAACTATAACGATTGCAGATGAAACTTTCGCAAAAGCTACATTGTTGTGGAAATGCCATGCGGTATACTTTTTAACTTTTTTTGTAATTTTTTATGTTTTTCTTATTTCATTTTTTCTATCAATGGCGCGTGCCTATTGTGATAGGTGATCTTAACGCCTTTCAACAGGTTTGGTTCAGGGTCACCGTACTGTGGTAGGAAGCAGATCATGGAAAGCGAGCAAAGGGGAGAGCTAAGAATTAAAGCAACGCGTGACGCCAGAAATAGTGTAAGCGGGAGCGGAAAGGGCGCGAAGGAAGAGAGTGTTCTGAGGTGATCGAACTCTACGAAAAAAAACCGACTGTGGAGATCTTCTTCGAACAAGAGTGGTGAAGAGCAAAATGAAATAAAGTAAACAAACCAGAAAAGCCGTTTTTCTTGTTGCTATTCCTTCCTTCGTAACACATGGCCACTTGGGGGATGGGCCAGGAGTTTGGACATTTGAGGAACTGACGCGCCCGGTTCGCAACATTTGTAGCACTGTGGATTCGAACAGTAACAGTTGTAGAATAGTGCGTGCAGCGTGAAGCGTAGACGTGATGTCACGGGAGTAGGACAGGGGCACACCACCCTCGCAGAACCCCGATTCTAGGGAGGCTGTGGCGTGTTCCAGTCTGCTTGTACACTAAGACGAACAAATGAAAGAGAAAACACGACGAAAACACGCAACAGCACAAAAAAGCCGTTTAAAGTAATCCGTGCCAAAATAAAAAGAAACGACAGCGAGGAAAAGGGGCAAGTACAATAAATTAAAAAAAGAAGTTGCTATTACGTCTCACCAAGGTTTCGCCTTAAAAGCACGTAAGCAGACTGGACCGCGCCGAGGAAATTTCGTGTCGAAAATCGGAGAGTTTCGATAACGTAATACGAGCAGTAACTTTTCTGAAAGTGGCGCGCTTTCATCACCCGCTTTCTTTTTTTTTTGCCAGTCGGTCATACTCACGTGACTGCACTGTGTGCCACCAACAGCAGAAACTACTTTTAGGACGAAAACTTTCAAGAAAAAAGATCCTATGAACGCGTGAAATAAAAAATAAAATGGACTTTGTTGTGAAATACAGATTAATAAAGTAAAAGTACAATAAAATGAAGTAATTAGATTGGCGTGCCCCCCGTAGCCACCAGTGCATCAGTGGAGCGAGAGAAAGCCCTCAAAGATGCGCCACCCCCTATTGGAGCATCCTTGGTGCGCGCTGCCATGGACCGATTACGTCACCTCAATAATCAGCAAATGGCATGAATCGCATTTTTAATGCTTTTTAGCCCTGACCCGAAATATTATCATGAGCTTATTATTATCACCAGTTTTGGCTCCGAGTTTCACCGAGTTTCGGATTTTCGCCGACTTTCGCTCGAACTCGGGCCTTCTGGCATAGCACCCCTGATCACGTTTTCCCGCGGCCTCCGTTCACAGATCCTCAAAAATGCAGCCATGCTTCCAGAAAACAGAAAGGAAGTTGGCGCCGCCCTCGCCGTTTGTAAGACCATGTAGCAGCGGATCATTTGCAAAATAGATAAAGAGATTAAAAAGAGATAAGGAAAAATAAATAAAATCTGTGCATACCTTTGAATAATGGTACGCAGAGAATGAACAAAAGAAAGGTTGCGATGCGGTTGGATTCGCGCATGTTTCCTTTACAGTGTGGTACCGCTAGTACAGTTATTTTTGCAAATCCCACGAGATACGTCACATGTGGTCTACACTATAATGAATTAATGTGTTAGTTCCGCCAGCTGCGAATTTTTCATGTGTTACTTCCACCTGTTACGATTTTTTGTGGAAATGCAGGGCTTTACATGATATTCCTATTTCGAGTGATGTTCTTTCACAGGATGTTTTTTGTTCAGCTTTCGTGTTTTGGTGCATAAGAATTTTTGTTATTTCCTCCTATCATGTTTGCTCCATTTTATGTTTCATATATTTTTATTTTGGGTTTTCAAAATGCTGTTCGACTAATTACCTGCATTACAATCACTAAACGCATTACTTCGGCGAATTCTGCCTTTTCATGTAAATGCAGGGCGTTACGCGGTCATGGCTGCAGGGGTACTCGGCAAGGAATGCTACGCATTAAAACAAATAAAACGATTTTCGCCTATGCGAAATCTGCGTGCCATCTTGGGGATCTTGACAGTTGTTGTAGTGCGGCGCCGTTTAGGCTATTCAAAACAAAACACGCCATTCTACATCAGCAGTGACATCCCTCTGAAAATATCGTGTGGCACCAACTGGGGTTTCGAGAACAAAACACGCGATCCTTGTTTGCGGCTGGCGTCGCGTGATCTGTTCTGAAAACACAAAGTGGTCCCACACTATAACTGCAGTATGGCGCCACTACAGTTGCAGTAGGGCGCCACATTTCAGTTTTCGGTTTACGCCGGTATTTCCGGAGTTCCTCCGGTTTCACACTGATATTTCGTTCGGTTGGGAACCGAATGCAATACCGGTTCAGTTCACGTTCGAGTAGCTGCACTTAATGCCTGCTCATCTCCACTTCGCCTAAATCACGCACCGAACTGGTTCACAAACATAAACTTTTGACCGCATGCGAGAAGAAAAAAATCCAGTTCGAAACGATTACGAAGACAAAATGCAAGTTTTCTCCATTCGTAAAACTCCTTCGTCCAAATAAAAGTTATGAAATTTTAGTGTCGACAAACAGATCAAGGATGATTTCACCGCCCACATCTTCACCCAGGCCTTCTGTCGTCACCGTAAGTAGTTTGTACTTCAGGTTTATACGACTGGTGAATGCAAAGGAGGAAGCGCGTATACTATATACGCATACAGATTTGTGCTACAATCATCCTTATTCGTCTTTGTTAACAACATAAGCTTGCCCGTCCTACGTCACCTGGAAAACTGATGATTACACTGGGCACCGTGGGGCTCGCTATTTTCGTTGTGATAATACGTTTGGTTTTCACCCGCCGCTATGCCTCAGTGGCTACGGCGTTGTGCTGCTGACCCGAAGTTCGCGGTTCCGATTCATGGCCACGGCCGCCGCTTTTCTGATGGAGATATCGGCGCACGTTAAAGATCCCCAGCTCGTCGGAATTAATTCGGAACCCTCCACTATGTCGCGCCTCATCGCTAGTGAAACGCCCGCACGTTAAACCTCATGCTCAATCAATTAAATCTGGTTATATGAGACATTGTGTGGAAGGGATGTCGAGCACAACCTTTGTTTTTGTTTTGTTATTATTTCGGGGTTGTAAGCAGGGAAAGAGGACAAATTATTCGCGTTTGCTTCTTAATTAAGCGGAATAGTTTCAAATCATGTGAACGGGCGTTTCCTTTGTTCTTATGGAAACACGCAAGACAGAAATATTACCACGTTCGATGCCCCGAAGGTAAGCCTGTGCTATGAGGCCCACATCCTTTTTGCAGGGGTGCGGAATAACATAAACGACCGTGTAAGGTCCACTCATGGGGTCAGCGGGCAGGCGCCCAGGCCACGCGTGTGAAAGGAAAGGTCCCCGCCGCTCGGTCTAGCGGCACAACACTGCCGATGCTACGGTGGGGCCGCCACAAATTCGCTGCTGCGCGTTCGGGAGACGGCTTGTCTGGACGGAAGAATGCCACAGCAATAATCTCCTCTCAAAATGCAGATGGCCCCGCCAGGTTCCGAGAATCGTTGACGTAGCGCACAACGGAGGGGTAATTATCGCCGTCTGACCGCGCGGCGGATTTTCCGCGAGATCGCATTATTGTTGCCCGCCTCAGTCGGAACGGCTAGCTTTCGCCGGCGAGCAAGCCCTCGCCGCCGCGTGCTTGCTCGCCCAAGTGCCGGCTTTTGACCCGAAGGTGGTGGAGCCTTATTGAATATTCCGCAGATGGCTGAGTTACAGCTGTCTACGTGAATTTGGACCCTCCCTAACGTGTGTACGGAAGTTAGAGGGGCGTTCCCGAGAGAGAGTAACACGGAGTTGTTATAAGGCCGAACTTGGCCGTTTGAAAGCGTTCTAGTCTGAGCTCTCAGCTGTGCAGTTTCCGGCGAGACAAGGAGTCTCAACCGCTGAAGCTGGATTGGGCTTTGTGAGCCCCCTAAGCGAGAGATAGACTGGAGGATCGCGTCGGAAGTTTAGGGTACAGCTGTATACCGGGCAACTAGACGGGTCCTGCGGCGGGAACAGAATCGCGACCGTCGTTTCTCGAACGGTTCGTGTACGCTCCCATCATAGGAGAGTTAGATGGACTTGTAAAGCTCGAGTGACTTCAAGAGAATGTGTTGCTGGGCGTGTTGGTTGAGGTCTACAAACATACAAACTTTGTTCGCACTTAGAGCTAGCGTCTAACTACAGCTTGAAGTTTTTTACCCTAATTGAAATGGTTGTATATAAAGTGTGCGTTCCCCTTTATCGAATCAAAATGCCTCAAGCTCATCAATTCGAGCACCAACTCCGAGAACTTCAACACCATCGTCTTGCAAGCCTCATGCAAAATCAACTGGAGTCCGGGCGGTTGGGTTCCTGATCGGCACGGTACTTCGGGGAAACGAACATCAATATTCTTTACAGACCACATTAGGCGACTCGACATGCGGCCCAAATTTCGGCACATGCACGTGTTATTTCTCCGTCTTCATCTGGAAAAACGGCCCCCAAGGGGGGACGATTGAAACCGCGTCCTTGTCCGCCAATGTCCAGCCACCTTCTTACTACTCCGGTATTTGCTTTTGGCAGGTGTGTGACCTTTTAATTGTGAAATGCAACAAGTAGGCAAATTTAGGGTATGGGCATTCGCTGTTTCACAGTGGAGAACGCTTGTTACCTGATTGCCCAGGTACAGCCACCGTGAGGGAAAGGGAAAGTTCTTTTACATCGACTGTAGGCTCCCTAGAGTGGGATAGTTATAGTGTGACATTTCTCTTGCTCAGTCTTGCGCCCTGCTTGCGCTACCAGAACCATGGGATTGGTGAGCCTCCCGTTACCTTGATTTGACTACCAAATTAGAGCGTTAATAGAGAATTGTGATCGATTCAGTAAAAAAAGGGCCGTGAGAGGTTACAAAGATATTGGAACGTGAAAGAAAAAAAAATGTCTGCGGCTTAGCTCAGCTAACCCTTCATATGCAAAGAGAAAGCTTGCCTTAGTCTGGTTAGTTCTTTGTTTCACTTGGTTAACCTTTGCTTTAGCTGAAATTGTTCTACTATTCTCGGAAGTGCTCGGAAGGGTGAGGTGTAGTGACCACCGTATGGTAAGATCTCGAATTAGGCTATATTTAAGGAGGGCGCGTAGCAAGCAAGTACAAAAAAAGCCCATGGCTCATTTTCAACCGCTGTGGCATCTATCTATTCCGCAAAACATTTACTGTCATTAACCCCTGTAGCAGGACTACGTGTCAAGCCATCGATTGCTGAGTCTTACACTCGTAATGTCGGGAAAATACGTTTGGTTTCATTTACACGCGCCCAGCGACAACAGTGATACTACAGTTCCGTTCTGACCGACCGATGCCAGAGAGGATATTCCTGGGCTTTACAAGTCACCCCGTGGAGGAATAGTTTGGACCAGCAGTGCACTGTTACAATTTTTAGAGATTTGGCCATATGGCTAGAAATTGTCCCCAAACGCGTCGATGCAAGATCTGTGCGTAAGATCACGACCACAAACAATGTAATCTGCTCCGACATCCGCACTGTGCTAATTGTGGAGGAGATCACGCTGCTTCGTTTTCTGGTTGTCCTCAGTATAAACAGGCTTTGCAACTTCGTAAAGAGGGGCTTCTTAATGGATCAAGATCGGATTTCAAGATGCCATTTCCCAATCCTGAAGAAGTCAACCATGTGCAACTTCCCCCTCCACGAGCCACAGAAAACAGCCAACCTACACAAAACAAAGGCTACGTGTCTGCACTTCATAACGCACATCTCCAGCGTTCATAAAATCAGAGGTCCTCCCGCAACTCAGTGATACTCCAGGATACTGCGAAAGTGCTCCCACCAGCAGATATATCCCCAAAGTCTCAGGCTGGAGCAACCCCCGAGTCGGTGTCCAGTAATACCAACGAGTTCTCAATGAATAAATTGATCTTCCCAATGCTTTTCACCACCGTTCCAGCCATCGTGGCAGCAGTACCAGAAGCAAGCAACGTACCCGAGGTAAAAGCGCTCCTTGCCATGGAACGTCTACTGTGTTCACTACATACCCTGGTACCTGGAAATAGTGGCAATAAATAACTGGTACAAGAACACCATTATATTTCAGTGGAATGCAAACAGTTTGCGAACAAAATGTGATGATTTCCGAAAATTATTTTCTCAGGTCAATATTTTTATTCTTTGTATTGAAGAGCCTGCCGTAATGAGCACCTTTCAATTAGCAAATTGTGTAATTTACAAATCTTCGCGACCTGGAGGAGTGATCAATGCAATGTTATGTGTTCGAAAGGACTACCCTTGTTATGTGATTGAGGTCAGCAACTCAGATGTTGTCGAATATGTTGCCTGTAAGGTATTTTTCGGTATCATTTCTATTACTGTTACAAGTGTATACCTCCAGGGCGCCTGCCGTGCTACTGTGGATACACTGATTCGCATATTTGTTACAGACGTAAAATGTAATAATATGCGGAGATTTCAATAGTCACAATACATTCTGGGGAAGCCATCATTGTGCTGTCCACGGATATGTCATGGAGGTTGTGTAGACAGATGTAATTTAACAGTTCTAAATGATGGGTCCCCGACATTTATTCGTATATTTCGGTACTCGAGCTCCATTGATATAACTATGTGCTCCCAGGATATATTGAACGGAATCATCTGGACAATAGATGTTGAAACTCCTGGAAGTGATCATATCCCCATTCTAGTAAAGCATTCTCAGCTGTGCACTAATGCGCCTAAGGGGTACGCTAAGCTCACAAAGTGGCGGCTGTTCCGTCGTAACATATCAGTGAATATTGGGGCACATGTGGACATTGAAAATTTCACACAATGCGTACATAACACCTTCAGGACGTGCACAGGTGATGTCACCGTTCCAGACGATTACGCTGCTGCTGACAGTGAATATGAGCGTTTGCGTGCTCTTAGAAGGCGAGCGGAGCGACATTATCGCCGAACTGGGAGGATCGAGGCATACAATCAGTGTCAAAAATTCACTCCGTTACACGGCGTCGTTTTCAAGTGCTAGCAAGAAAACGGTGGCGTGATTTCTGTAGATCGTTGTCGCCAATGACCCACTGTCATAAAATATGGTCAGTTACAAGGCTTTCTGTGGGTCAGTAGCCCAGAATTACCCTTCCAGAGCTCTTGCGCTTGCCCGCGGGGAGTCGGAGAGAACTGTAGCAGATGAATTTTGTAAAATGGTAATTCAACCAGGTGTCGAGGCAAACTCTCTGGTATATAGAGCCCCAGTCCAGTTTGCAGAAGAGGAAGTGCATCAGAAGCTCCAGCTCCAGCATTCGAAACTTGATCGTCCTTTTATGATCAGTGAATTACAAAGTGCACTTGATTTGTGCCCCAACAAAACAGCTCCCGGCCCCGATAACATAACGTATGCCATGCTCAGGAATCTTTGTCCAACGGGTACGTCCTCCCTGCTAGCTTTATTTAACACTTTATGGAGTCAGGAAGCTGTTCTGGAATCTTGGAAGACAGCGTATCTCAATGCAGTTCTTAAGCCCGACAAGATACCACTCTCGCTTGAGTCTTTCCGTCCAGTAAGCCTGACAAGCTGCTAGTGCAAACTTATGGAGAAAATGGTTGCGTCATGGCTTCAATGGTGCTGTGATGTGACACAAGTGTTCCCTGAATGCATGTCGGGATTTCGAAGGAAGCGTTCCTCAATTGACGCAGTACTTGGCATTGTGACATGAGTCGAGCATGAGTGCGGTCGTGGGGACATAACAATTGCGTTTTTTATATAAAGCGAACGCTTTTCACTGCCAGTCACATATATATCCTGCAAAGTATGTTGCAGATGGGCATACATGGGCGAGCACTGAGATGGCTACAAGAATTCCTTACCAACCGAAGAGTTTTTATGGAAACATCTAATGGTCGTAGTGGAGAGCACGTTCCTTCACAGGGTAGTGTCCTTAGTCCTTTGCAATTTAATTGTGTCATTGTCAACTTACCACGCAGATTGCCACCAGGCTTGGAGCATTCCATTTATGCCGACGATGTCTGCATATGGGCGTCGGGTCCCAATGCTCTCCTCCTTCAATCCATCTTGCAGGAAGGTTTAACTAGCGTGCGAAACTTCTTAAAAGAGTGTGGGATGACGTTATTGTATGCAAAAACAGCCGTGTTGCATTTCACGAGAAAGCAACTAAAAAACTTTCATTCCCTCCCTTGAAGGTCAACTAATTAACATCGTAAAATAACATTGTTTCCTGGGCGTTACATTAAATCGGGAACCTACGTGTGCTGCACACATCAAGGTGCTTGAAGGAAATGTCAATTCAATTATTAATATTCTTCTTAGGCTTACGGGCACATCATGGGGTGGGCGTACATCATCTGTGCTGCAGGTTCACTCTGCATTAATTAGGCAAAAAATTGCGTATTTAGCGCCACTTTTGCACGAGCTGTTCAACACCGCTGAGGACAGACTTCAAAGGCTGTTGGCTAGGAGCCTGCGCGTTTGTAAAACTGTAGAAACGTGTCGGCATTTCTTTCGAATATCAACCCAGAATTCCCGCCATAATCTTAAACACGGCCTCTTAGACAAGAAAGGTTGTAGGATGCACAGGGACGCTTGAGGCAAATTAAAGCTTGTTACCTGTGTACGACGTTTGGCCAGGTAACCCCCCAGGCAGCACAGGACTGTTCGGCCTAAAACAGGCCGGTGTACCTTGGCAGGTGATTTTCTGTCCGGCCGTTTTCCGGCAGCCATGTTCGGCCCATGTCCAAATGTGGGCCTTTTGACCGTACACGGCCGTACTCCCATGGCTGTCCAACGGCCAGTGTCCGTCGGCCAGTCGACCGAGTTACGGTCATACGGCCAGATTCCAGCCGCAGGGCTCCGGCCATTCGGAAGCCACCCGTGTACGGCCGAAGTACGGCCGCCGGAGGACAGCCGAGATGCGGTCGTCGAACTCCAGCCAGACTAAAGCTGCCGGAAATACGGCCGTGCAACGGGCATTCGACTTCAGCACGTTAACTGTACTGAGGCCGGTCACTGCATGTCGCGCAAGCAGATGACTCATTCGCGCAGTGCAGAAGCAGCACACACCCAGCATTTTGGGTCCAATGCAGCCACATCAAAGTGAGCTCGCGCGCAACCACCAGCCGTCAAGCTTTCAGCGTAGCCTTTCTTCATTAGCAGCCTCAGTTGACAGCAAAAATTCATTTATTAAACATTGCTTACAAATTGTCGTTCCTTTAATTGCTGTGCCTCTTTTACTGCCGAACACAGAAAATATTCAGTTCTTTGTAGAGCTTGAATAGATGTATTGTCCAGGTCCTGATATCCTCTGTGGGGCGGCTTACGTGTAATAAACGGGGAAAGGTGAGGGGGTGGAGGAGGGGGCGCCGGAGGGCGCATACTTTAGTGGGTTGAATTTCAGAGAGATAAATTTCGCCGGTTTTAGCCAAATTCTTTTAGGGTAATATTCGGGAACACTTTCATGCTATGACTACATAAACTATTTTTATAACAGTTGCTTGACCAATTTTGATGTATATAAAACCGGCGTGAATGCCTCTACGAAGCGTTTTGGTTCTCAACAAAACACTCAGGAGCATTTAATATAACTCCTTCAGAAAAAAAGTATGTCCAGTTTTTGCCCATTTTTCTTGCAAAGACATTTTCTACTCGATCAACTTTTCTGATGATCTTGCGCAGGGCTGATCAAAAGAAGGAACGAACAGGTACTTTCATTTTCAATCGATGTTAATGTTGTTATCATGAGTATACGTCCACACCACTTAAAAGTCCAAAAGAACTTAATTTTCTTCTAATATCATACTACGTTCAAAAAATTCTAGACGCGTTGCGAATGACGTCCTGCTTCAGGTGGCTGCAGTTGTATCCCTCTGTGTTTACGCAAGGAAAGGCGTAAAATTAGAGTTACATAATTTGTTTCGAACCAATAACATAGCAATGGTAGCATGCATACAGTAAACCTTGCATACTGCAACGAATAGGGCAATAAATATCTTATTGGTTAAGGTTGAATGTGCAGGGTTCTCAACCCGTCGAAAGCAAACTTGCGCCTCTGGAAGTTTATTTTTTTATCTATTTATTTATTTATTTGTTTGTTTGTTTATTTATTTTTATTCATTTATTTATTCATTGTTTTATTTATTTATTTATTTGATGCCTGCTTTCCTTTGCATGCATTACAGAAGGGAGATACATAACACTAAGCGTTAAATATGAGACAAAATAACAAAATAATTCTACAAAGCGCGCTGAAAATCGTCAATATAAACAGTTAATGCAATCATACGTGGAAGATAATAACACTGCAGTATTGATGTAAAATAAAATGAATCGCGCAAGGCGTCACCTTTAAAGGAAAGTTAATAATTTGCTGTAAGCTAGCGGTCCCACTTTTCGATATGTAGAATGGCGCTTGGACATATTTCTCCCCTTCTACTCCAGCTTTCGAATGATAGATATTAAGAAAAAAGTTCAACCTGTGGTTTCGTCTGTGATCTTTCACGTCCTGCCATTTCAGTTTACTTTTAATTTCTCTCATGCTAAGTTGAGCGTGCCAATTACCTAATACGAATCGCACTGACATATTCTGTATGTTTTCGAGCGTATCAACCACCTCTTTGGTGTAGTGATCCACGAAAACACATGCGTACTCCAAGATTGAGCGCACATGAGTGAAATACGGTTGTTCTTTTCAGTTAGATGGAGGTTCACTGAAATTGCGCCTCAGAAAGCCAAAAACATATGCAGCCGTAAGTTTTATGGGGTGAACCTGCCTAGTTAACCTCTAACCACTCCCTAAATAAACTCCTAGGTATTTATATTCCTCGGCCGTTGTCACAGCAGAAATTTACGGTATAGGTATCCAATTTGAGTAAAGGTTTTCTTGTAAAGGTGCCGTTAACACACGGTTGAACATCCAAAAACGTTTCTGAATCGGCACACCAGGATGTTATTAAATTCGAATAAAGCTGCAGGTATACGGAATCACGTTCATTCGCTATTGTCCGGTAAACTACACAGTACTTTTGAACAAAGCTATAGGGCCAATGGTAATAACAATGCAAAAACCGATTGATTCAGTTCATAGGATGAAATGTACAACGCAGAAGGTGATATGGAACACCATCATTTGCTTCTTTGCAGTCCAAGAATATACAGTCAACCACTTTAAGTTATCTATTGCAAGAGCCAAATCGTACGTGAACTCAACAATCTGCGTTGAGCAAGAAAATCCTGACAAAATCCGTGTTTGCTAGGATGCTGGCGACTATGTTTAATCAAATGAGTCATATCCCAAGAGTAGCTAAGCTCACCTTCAAACATCGGAACTAAATTAACAGCTAGGCTTCGTCAGTGACAAGGCTCTGTTATGGCAAATTTAAAATATTTTTTTTTCTAAATAGGCAGTCCTAAAATCTCATGAAGTTACGTGCAGGGCATGAAGTTGATCCTACCAATGCACGAGCGAGTCTCTTCTACGTTTATCACCAACAACGTAGTGCAACATTGCTTGTCGCAGTTTAATTGTAAGCAGAATAGCTTGCGCTTTTGCTCGCACTTGCCTTTCTTTGGTGGGGAGTCCTTGACATGGTGGCGGTTTAGCTCCTGCGTGGTGGCAGCTTGCTCGACGCCCTCGAAGGCCAGTTACTTTGGTAAACCATCTCCATCTCAGATCGGACATCTCTGCCGAGTCGATGTCTCAAATGCTCTCAATTTCTTGAGGGGGCGAATAGCCTCGAGCTGATGCGTCGACGAAGCCGGTGGAGAGGCGTGGTAGCGGCGATGACTGGCGAGGCTTAGCTCACCCGTCGGTGTGGGCACAGTCTTCTTGTGGCAATAAATGACATTTCGATGGCCTAAAAGGTTCCCTGCTAATGTCCAGTGAGTCCTTGCACCTTGCCCGTTCACCGAAAACACTCATTACTGATTGACAAAACGATTGTTCGTTCATTTAAAACGTAGAAGCACGGAGCGGATAAAACGCGTCCCCGTCGTTCGGCTCCCTAACGGCTTTTTCTCCCCTCCAGGAAAAAACCGGTCGGTCTCCTTCGAACACGTCTGTGCATGAATTCTCGGCGCCCAGGCGCGTGCCGTTGTTCGGCTGTATGCCGTTTGCCGAAAAAATGACGTATAACCAGATACCTTACATAGGCCGGTCTCCTTTTAAACCCAAACGGTTGCCAAATATTCTGTGGCCATTCGTTTGGCCGTAATTCAGCCGAGGACAGCTAACCGAATGAAAAATGTATATTCGGGGGCCCGTACGTCGGCCGTATCCTTCATAAAAACTGGTTGCCCGAAGAAAACGAATTATTCTACCGCCGGACGCGTGGTTCACCGTTGAAACAACGAAGGGACGGCCGCCGCGCTCCCCCGGGCCCGGTTTCCTTTCGAACACCAACTGCCGAAAGAATACGCATATTCTGTGGCCGGTCGCTTGCCGTGCTTAGGCCGATTACCGCTTCCCGAAGAAAAAACGGATGCCCTAAGGCCGTACTTCGGCCGTTCTCTTTCTCAACATCGGCAGCCGTAAGAGAACTGAATATCTGGCAGCCGGTTAGCTGCCGTTGTGCGTCTGGACACGGGCGGACGGAAAAATACCGAAGCTCTGGTTGCCGAATGTTGGCCGTTCAAGCATGATCAGTGGCTGCCAGAACCTGGATGGTGGCCGGACATGCCAGAAAGCGGCCATAGACGGGCCGGTCTTGGGGCACACTTTCTGTGCCGCCTCTGCTATTCAGTTGCCTTTGCAGGGTGTATTCCGAAAAGGCGATTTACTTGCTGTCGTCGCGCAGCAACTGTCTTTTTGTAAAATATATATGCACTATTATCTGGCTTCACACATGTGTACACAGATGGGTCTGGCCTACGTACCTCCTCTTCGTCTGCATTTGTAATACCGAGCCTGCATTACGAACACAAAAATTAGACTATCCCATTACACTTCCTCAACTATGGCAGACCTTTACGCTGTTCAGTTGGCCCTGCGGTTTATCTACAGTGTGGCAGTTCCCCCAAAAATTTGGGTTTTATTCTTTCTGACTTTCAAGCAGAACTAGCATCTATGAAACACACGAGCAATGCTTTCAATGATTCATTAGTATATGAAACTTTGAAAGCATTCACTAGAGCCTTTCAGGTGCACAGTATTGTGTTTCAGTGGATTCCTGGGCACTGTAATATTCCCGGCAATGCAGCGGCAGATGTGGCAGCTCGCCAGCCGCACCAGTTTGCAACCACAGACATATTGCCCCCCCCCCTACATTTCACACTTGCCACATATTCTAACGAGAGCTTGCGACAGACTTTGCCATACCGCATGTTTTGACGAGCGGTCACAAAGCAGCCTTCTCTTCGCGGTTGATCCCTTATTGCGATTCCAAAATGCAATACCTACAACCAGAGGCTTAGAGACGCTTATATACCGCCTGCGTATTGGCACTGTTTACACAAAGCATTTTCTCCACAAAATCGGCAAAGTTCAGAGTGCAAGATGTTTATGTGGTCATCCTGATGAAACGATTCATCATGTAATTTTAGAATGTCCCCGACATGACGATGGGGGGGGGGGGGGGCACTTTAAAAGTGTACTCATGTCTCTCTAGACAATAGGCCGTTTAACCTCGCCAAAGTTCTCGGACCATGGCAAACACCGATTCAGCGACGGCGTTCGTTTTATTCACTTAAACTCTTTCTAGAGACTGCTTTATTACGACTTTATTAGTTTGAAATGTAATTCTACCTTCGGTATTAATGCCCCTTAGAGTCTACAAGCATGACTAGCCACATTATTTCTTGCGTTTGTTGTTGTGCAGTATTCCTCTCCTCCATTCTGTACTGCATATTGTCACTTCTCGAGTGTGTGATTTGTTTGTAATCTTCTGTGTGATTTGTGATCTGTTGTTTTATGCGAATTTCCCCTGACCCATTTCAAATGACTAGCATAATCACTGACTTCAATTAAGGGACACCGAGGACAAATTTGTGTTTTCCGTGTATTGTGTGTGCTCTAATTGGCTCCATGAGCTTTACAAGAACTCCTCAGAAGAGCTCACCATCACCGAACTCGGCAGTGAGTTTGAGACTTTTTAAATGTCTTCTAAGAACAGTACCTTACGCGAGAAGGAGTAGCCGGCGCTCCTATAAGGCGTCAACCTCTCCTATTTTTTCGCCATGTAATAAAGAAGAAAGCCGATCAATGAGCTAACAGTAGGACGGAAAGCTGAAAAATTCAGGATCACGCTGCAGAACCGATACTCAGGTCTAACTGGAGAAGCAGAGGTAACGACCCAGGAAGCGAGCGGGAATCTTACACGCATTATCACAGAGTACGCAGTAGAAGTCGGAGGTACGATCGCAAGACAGGATACTGATAAACAATCCCAGCAGGCGAAACATTTAATTAGAAAACGGCGAAGCGTGACAATCTCCTCCCCGGCTAACAGAATGGAATTAGCGGAGCTTTCGAAGTTAATCAATAACCGTAACAGCTGAATACGCAAGTATAAAGTTGAAACACGTAATCGATCGCTCAATGATAATGAAGATGTTGATGTTGAAGGTGGCTTGCTGATCGAAGGCGCATAGCTGACGACGGTTTACTCTACGATATTAGCACTCTATTATAATATTTACAGCTCAGTTACAACCGACATCGCAGATCTCACTCGAGGCGAGCGCGCATAAAGTGGGGCTCTCTCCTCCCTCTCTATAACAAATACCTTAGTTTTACTAAAAAACCACGCCTCCAAGGAAGGCGGAAACAAAGATACAGAGAAGGATACATAATGGCAATATCTGTCTATTCATAGGCCCCACCGAGAGAGCTCATAATTAGGCAATTGACCCACGCCCTGTTCCAAACTTGTTTCCCATTCCCACGCAAACTAGACCTCAGTACTCAGAAAGGATTCCAACCGGAAGCCGTGAAACGAAAAACAAACAAACTAACCAAGTCTGACGCGTTGTTACACCGATTTCAGAAGTGGCCTGAAAGGGCCCGACAAGGCCGACACTCCCCAAACCCCGCATGCCAACAAACGCCTGCGATGTGTTGCCACTTGTTTACTAAAGGTCGCCGCCGCCACACTATGCACGTTTCCGCGGCCAATGCTACTGAGAATTTCTGTCCAGTTGTCGCTCTGTTTCTGGCCACCCCTGAATTACACACTTCAAAACAAAACATATGTGTTACAGTTTCAAAGAAAGCCGTCGCCACCGCTGCCCCCGCTTTGATATTTCGCGTCTTCGTGACAAGTACACCTAACGATTTATGACACTGCCGCTGCAGCTTCCAGTTCCACCCCCAAGCCCGGACACTCAACGCGTGGACCACGTGGCACTCCTCGCATTACGGCCAACCAATTCTCTGTTACCGCCGAAGCCCTTAGTGGTGTCCGCCGCGCCTGACGAAAAAATACAAAAAAATGCCTTCGAATAAAGTCCTCTATAATTAGAGCAGTAAAATAGCCATAAAGAAGGGCGTCAGGCAAGGAGACACAATCTCTGCAATGTTATTCACAGCATGTTTACAAGAAGAATTCAGAACGTTGGATTGGGAACACGTGGGAGTAAGGGTTAATGGAGAATACCTCAGTAACTTCAGATTTGCTGATGACGTTGCCTTGCTAAGTAACTCGGGGGACGAATTGCAAAGCATGCTTTCCGCACTGGGCGAACAGAGTAGAACCGTGGGCCTGGAAATTAATATGCAGGAAACCAAAGTAATGATCAAAAACCTTGGGACAGCACAGCGGTTTGAGATAGGTGGTGAGGCAGTGGAAGTGGTAAGCGGATATATCTACTTAAGCCAAGTTGTAACCCCGGATCCCAACCATGAGGCACAGATAATTGGGATAAGAATGGGGGGGAGTACATATGGCAGACATTCTCAGATAATAATTGGCAGCCTACCACTGTCCCTGAAGAAGACAGTGTATGACAGCTGCATCTTACCGGTACTCAAATACGGGGCAGAAACTTGGAGGCTCACTAAGAGGGTTTAACTTAAATTGAGAACGACTCAGCGGGCAATGGAGTGGAAGATGACAGGTGTAATATTAAGGGACAAGAAGATAGCGGAGTGGGTCAGGGAACAAACGCGTGTTGAGGACATATTAGCAGAAATTAAGAAGAAGAACTGGACGTGGGCAGGGCATGTAAAGCGAAGGCAAGATAACCGTTGTTCATTAAGGGTAACAGAATGGATCCCTAGAGAGGGCAACCGTTGCGGGGGGGGGAGGGGCAGAAAGTTAGATTGGCAGATGAGATCAAGAATTTTGCGGGGATAAATAAGTCCCAGTTAGCACAGGACCGGGGCAATTGGAGATTAATGGGACAGGCCTTTGCCCTGCAGTGGGCGTAGATAGGCTGGTGATGATAACGAAAGTACTTCCCCCTGTAGAAGTGCGTCGCGCCCGTCGGCCCCTCTAGGCCGTAGACACTCAGTACGGGCCTTTACTTACGTGAAAAAAAAGCATTACACGCCAGTCTCCGCAAGTAGACGAACCAAGCCCCAACTTATCATATAATAAGGAGAGGACTGAGCATGCTATAAAGACCGGAGGCAGCATAGACGCACTGAAGAGGCGTTTAGGCGCGAGTAAAAATGAGATGTATGCACTCAAAATCAAGCAAGGCCATGTCATCTCAAAAAGGGATAAAATAATTATAGTAGCCTAGGAGTTTTATAGGGATGTGTAGAGTAGCCGCTACATCCAGGATAATACCGAACGACGAAGCAGTCCAGAGGAGGTAGGCATCCCACCAGTAATGACAGAAGCAATAAAGAAGGCTTTGAAAGAAATGCAAGGGGGGCAAATCACCCGCTGGGGATCAGATAACAGCAGACATCTTAAATGATGGCGGGCAAATTGTAGTAGAAAAACTAGTGAACCTGTATACGCAATGCCTAATGACCGCGAGTGTACCGGAACCTTGGAAGAAGGTGAACATCATCCTAATCCATAAGAATGGTGACATGAAGGACTTGAAAAATTACAGACCTATCTCCTTATCGTCAGTCGTCTACACTGTATTTACCAAGGTAATCGCAACAGAATTTCTGTCACTTTAGATTTCAGACAGCGTAATGAGCAAGCAGGGTGTCGTGAAGGCTACTCAACCAATGGACCACATCAAGGAGGCGATGACCAGTCACACGATCAATCGGGTGGTATATACTCACACCCTATATAAAGCCTTTACAGATTATGGGAAAGCATTTGACTCGGTCTAAACCTCAGCATTCATTCAGGCATTGCGGAATAACTGCGTAGATGAGCATTACTTAAGAATAATAGATGATATCTACAACAGGTCCGCAGCCACCATCGTCCTCCATATGGAGAGCAGTAAAATACCTATGAGGAAGGGTGTCAGACAAAGAGAACCCATCTCTCCAACGTTATTCAAAGCATGTTTACGAGACGTATTCGGAACATTGGCTTGGCAACTGGCGGGCGTAAGGGTTAATGGAATACCTCAGATTGTCTGATGACGTTGCCTTGCTAAGTAACTTGGGGGATGATTTGCAAAGCGTGATTACTGTTGAATAAAGAGAAGGAAGCGCGCCAGGAGCGCAGCCAGCGGGAGCTCGCTCCACGAGCGCTTCTGGTCAATAGGTCCAATGAGTCAAGAGGTCCAACGAGACAAGAGGTCTAATAGTCACGTGACAGCCGACTCAAGAGGTACAATGGGCCAAAAGGTCCAATTTGGGTCAAGAGGTACAACGGGTCAAGAGGTCCAACGCGTCAAAAGGTCCAACGAGCCTTGCTTTCTTTTTGTCTGCTCCATTTATAATTTCCCCTCAGCTGTTCTTAATGCATCAACTCCTTCAGCTCATTTTATAATGGCTGGATCCAATAAAATCTCGTAGTAATAATTGGTCGTTTGAAGGAGTAGGGACACAAAATTTTAAAACTGAGATAACTATGTCAAATGCTTCCTTTTTATCAGGAGACATCTCCCAGCAAGTCCCAACAGTAGCCGTTCAGTATAACTTATTTTAAATCCATTTTAATCTCTGCCCGCACGAGGAAGCCCAAAGCGGGCCAGCATGACATCATCTGTTACTTGCACAAAACTGCCGATGTCGGGGCTCCCGTGACGTCAGTGGCGTAGCCAGAGGGGGGAAGGGGAGGGCTGACTGGGCTTCAGCCCACCCCCTCTGCCCCCCCCCCCCGAAATTTTCCGGCCGTCGCCGTGCTGCCTATATTCCTGGCACGTCGCCTGTGAACAAAGCTGCATATCTTCGAAAGTGCCACTAATAGATGCATTCACGACTCAATGTCTGCCCTACGCAAGGGTGCTTACACAAAACCGCGGCCGGACTCGACTCTTTTTCCGCGCTGTGGAAAGGGAGTCGAGTCCGGCCGTGAGAAAACGAAGCGCCTGAAGGGTGCGAACCGCTGATGGATGATTGCGGAGAGGGGCAGCCCCGAAAGCCCCGGCGCCTTCGGGTAAGCTCAGCGCACGGGACGCCAAAGGCGTGCGTTGTGTCCCTTTGTGCGAGACCTGTGGCAACACAGAGAATAATTGGCCGGCTGTGTCGTTCTCAGCCGAGGAGATTTACTCGGCCGGGGAAGCAAGGAGTGGTCCGCAGTAACTCGCGGCGGAAAAAAAGAGGGGCCGTGAATTAGATATCCATACATTTCGCAATTAAAAAGTAAACATTGGGCATAACTAAGTCGTCACAAATTCGCAATTTCAATAATTTGTTTCAGTCGCTAGCGCTGGTATTCAAAAAACTTTTACAGGAAAGGTAATTAAATGAAAGAGGATTGATGAACGATCCTTAATAAATAACTACAATTTAAATCGTTTAAAGAATATGCGGATTCATAATTGTGCGTAAATATTACAATAAGAAAACAGACGCCGTTCTTAGAATCATAAATCTGAGATACTGCCCAAAGAGAAATCAATATAACGTGATTGAGGAACCCTTTTTATACACAATTCCTGAAGAAATCGTTTCGAAGAAATTGATTGCACTTATGATTATGCCGGGATAAAGAAAATATTAATAACATAAAAAAATCTGTCGTTGATTGAAACTTTTATTATGTTTTTTTTTCCTATTTTCCTATCATCGATTCCTGGTTCACCGGTTTGTACCGAAATCAACCTGCACCGTAACGTGCGGGTGCTTAACTCTGTGTGTAATCGTATGTTTCATGCACCGAAAAGGCCTTCTAAAAATACCCCCAAAACAAATGTATTATTCTATTATTTTTGTGTACCCCAAATTTTGGATTCTTAATCCCGATGTACGTTCGCCCTAAGGGTCAGCCACCTGTCCCTCCCCGAGATTATGGTCCAAGCTTTCTAGGTACCATAGGGGGCGCTGAGAGCGGCCGACGAAATCAGACGTGCCTCACATCAGCTCCGTGGAATATGTGAATTTTCGGCGGACCAATCAGCCCCAGCGAGTTCCGAATTGTACGAATGTTTTAGGCTTCATCTCCGGAACCCACCGATACCACTTTTGGTGAGTCCGAGCATTTTTCGGATTCTACGAACATTTTATTTCCGAGGCGGTGCGGCCCTGCTAA
>CM023451.1:22739690-22781311 GCA_013339765.2 Haemaphysalis longicornis
AAGCGGAATAATTTCGTATGAGTTAAGTGACCACCTTCCGGTATTCTGCGTTCTTCGGTCAGCACCTAATCAAAGTAAAGTCCGAACTCGAACCCGCCTTGGACGCAAAAAAAATACCGAGGCCCAGGAACAATTTAATAGATTAGTAGAAGCGCATTACTGGAGCGACGTTTATAACCATAACGATCCTGATGACGGCATATAATATGATTCTCGGGTTCTTGCGTACAAGCTACAATGCAGCTTTCCCTTTACAGGGCTCTCCAACTTGATTATTAAAAGTTGCCGAAAGCCATGAACAACCACTAGTCTTTACGAGAAAATTAGTATATAAATAAGTTATTTCATGACTTCGTACGTTCGCGAGAAAATGCAGCATTTTTAAAGTACACAAAATACAGAAATACGCTGAGTCGGACCTGGAAAAGGACAAAGATAGATTATTACCCAAAGACCTTTAAAAGGATCTACGATAACCAATGCAAAATCTGGGAGGGAGTGAACGCTCTGACTGGGAAAAGTACACGTAGTGGATGTATCGAAGAAATAACAGTAAACGATGAGCCCTTGCAGGAAAGAGATTAGCCGATGCTTTCAACGCCCACTTTATAAATGCGGGCTCGTACAAAAGACCTAGCATTAGCGCAGACAACGCGTTAACAGATGGCCCCGGTGTGCCTTAGTCCATCTTTATGCGACCAACAGACGCAGTTGAGATTGGAAATTTAATCCGCAAGCTTAAACCAATGTAGCATCTGGCATAGATGAAAAAGGACCCGCAGAGTTAAAACTGTATATCACATGGATGATGCGAAGTTTTATCTCTTTTATTAACCTCTCACTTGACCACAGGATTTTCCCCAGACAGTTAAAACTGGCCAAAGTCACAGCTCATATTCAAAGGGGTGGTGACCGTAACAAACCTCGTCGACTAGTCCTATATCGGGCCCGCCAACTCTATCTAAAATATTGGAAGGCGTAACCCATGAGACGACTCTTCACTTTTTTCGACAAGCATCAAATAATAGCAACCAACCAATACGGCTTCCAAAAGCATAGGTCAACTGAGCAAGCTCTGGCATATATCAAGGAAAAGATAATCGTAAATATGGAAAACAGAAAATACACACTCGGCCTTTTCTTGGATATTCGAAGGGAATTTGATTCAATAGTTGATTTCCTGTTTAAAAAAATATCTAGTTGTGGGATTCATGGCATCACATTAAATTCTGAAATCTACCTGCATGATCGATATCAAATAGTGGCGTCAATGACATATTATCTGCTGAAATGAAATTGAACAAAGTGTCCCAAGGACCTTACTACTTGGTCGTTATTATTCTCGTGTACATAAATCATACTGTGAATATACAGGTTCTTCTGATCTTAATATGTATGCAGATGACACGAATATTTTTTCTCTCCAAGCCGTTTACATTGCGAAGACGTGATTTTTTGCGGACATAACGAACTATCAGTCACGAAATGTGTCGTGTTTCTATTGTATCTGCTGGTAACAGGTATTGCCACAACAATTTATCTATATTGTATAACTGGGCTTCTCATTATTGGAATGTACGAGTTTTTCGGTTTTTCCTAATTTACTTGTTTTTTCTCTGTATTGCTGGATCCTAGTGCTAAGCACGCATATTTGATTTGAACATGTCCTCTGCTGTGAACTCCTCTGTTGTGCCTCCAGAGGGTCAGGAGCCCTCGTCAGGCACTCAATGCCTTTAGCTCCTGCCCGTCAGCAGCGTTATAACAACGTCAGCTGCTTCTTCTTCTGTTTCTTCTTTTTATTTATTAGATTTTGCGGTTTTTCATTTATTGTTTGGTGTTTTGATCGAAGTGCCAATAAATTTTTTTTAATTTCGTGAGATAATTATTGTTTTCATTCGTGTTCTGTTATTTTTGGTGTTTAAAAGTCAATCCGGCCAATTATCTTCATTTACGCTATTATAACGAATAAAGGTGTTACCTTCGGCAATCTGCATATTTGTGAAAGTGAAGTGTGTGACACGGTTCACACATTTGGGACATGCTTCGTATTTCCACGCTCTTTTGCAAAACGCTTTTAATTGTTAGGTTCCTCAGGGAGCTATGGATACATAACTTTTGAAATTGTGGATCATCTTTGTGAAAAATATAATTTTTTACGTTTTTATTTTTTTTTGACTCGCCATCATCTGTTCAATGTTCCCATTTTGCTGTTTATATAGAATAAAGGTGTTACGTTTGCCAAACCATTATCTGGGAAATGCTGGGTTTTGATGGTCCTAGGTTGGAAGGGTACTCGTACTCTGCAAAGAATATTGCTCAGTAAAATTGGTCGACCTGAATATTCAGCAGTTCTGAAACCAGCGGCCGACAGAGAGCGCGTCTCCGTGGAATACGCAAGGAACCGAAAATTCTGCGTGGTGAGCAATGAGGCAGGCCCTCGCAGGAGGTAAAGCCACCAAAAGCACGGCCCGCGGGGCAGCACTTAAAGCAAGGCTACTCTCTAGGCGAACATTAGTTGAATGTACCCTGAACTGGTTCAACAAAACGCAACATATTCACGACAAGAACAGATTACAGTTGCATGATCATAGTGTGAAACAAAAATGTGTTTACGCATTGTCACCATGTACGCAGCATATTTGTCTTGTTTTTACAGAACAAACAAATAAACGGCTACTTCTGCGTGATGGTCCTCTCAACAACTTGTAATAAATGACGGCATATAGCACCCAGGGGCACTACCGCATTGTTATGGAAGGGGGAGGAACTTTTTGGTTGTTAATTATCAGCCCTACAGGATAAAAACGAGTGCTACTAGCCACGAACATCTGTAGATTTATTGAGTTCTATTAAAAAGGTACTTGTAGTACAAAAATGCGAATGGTCAAGGGCCGCAATACAAACTAGGTAGCACGTGTATTGCGTGAAGCCGCATGGTGACGCTGGTTAAAATGTAAATTGATGTACCGTCTAATACACGCAGTCTGCTTTTTTTTTTTCTTTATTGCCGGAATAGACAATTCACAAGGCATCACAGATCAATCAGCGTAAATGATATACGACAAAACGTGGTGAGGCGGCCCGACTTAGGCCTAGTGATGTCCTTTCAAACTCTTCAGTGACGTAAGCTGCTTCTATCTTTGGCAAACTGCCTTGGCATCGTCTATCACTTTCAGTTAATGGTGGGTGTGGTGTGGTGCCGTGCCGGGAGTAATAGTGAATAATACACATATTTCATTTTGTTGTGGGTCGTCGATTTCCGACTTGGAAAAATAAAATTTAGCGCCATAACGTTGATTCCATTTTTGTACTAGGGAACATCATAAACCTAAGGGTAACATACATTTCTAGTTTGTTGATGGATTACCACTTGCTCGCAGAAAGCTAGATATATGATGACAAGTTCTAGGTCTCCACGGGGTCGCATGTGGGCCATAACAATATACGATGTTACAGCAGAAAAAGATCAATTTTGCAGTCAAATGCAAGGCTTTGTTGCTTAGTAGGTAAGCATTGAGGAATTTTGCAGAGTTTCAGAATAGTTACGACGAGGAACCAAGACGGCAATTGGTGTACAGAGTCTTTATCACACATATAGTTATGAAAATTTGTGTCTGCTACGGCTACTGCTCATTAGATTTTATTAGGCACGACTCCGGTAATTTTATTGTTACTGCTGAAACGTTGGCGCCCTCTTCACTGGTACGTTTTGCTACGTAGGAGCTTTGGTTAAGGTCTGCCGCCACTACTACACATTGTTAAAAGGCATTTAGTGGTCTTACACTGGTCTCATTGAAGCATACAGGAAAAGTTTTCTTTCTACTTTAAATTATTTCAAGTTGCGGGTGTGATGTGTCCAAAGAATCCATGGGCTGTCGGGTGGGCGCTCTTAAAGGAATATAAATTAGTTTAGGCTACCGGCCCGTCTTTAGTAGGCCAATTCGCTAGACGCAGGAGCGTCTGTTTTCTCTCTATTCTGTCACGGCGAGTGGATTAGAATTGTCATTCTTGTGGCCGAAACGTACGGCCTTAGGCACCGCAGAGGTACAATTGTATTAAGATCTGAACATTCTCGGTTTATGCATGACTGGTAGCATAAAAGTGCAGAAGACGGAATTTTTAATGAAACTTTGAGGTATGTACTCCACATTTAAAAATGTGTAGCTAAATGCTGTGTAGTGGTAACGAGATATTATAAAGCGCTTTTAAAACACTGAATTTCCTTAATTATGTGCACAATAAGGCTATCGTTAAATTTTCATTCGAATTCTGTCGACGAAGAAATAAGGTGGCAAACTGTACGAGCGTTCCTTAAGATTTTATTTTTGTGTGTGAACATCCAGAGCGTTCGTCCTAGGGATATCCTTCATTACGACGCCCGCTCTTGTAGTGAGATTGATGGCGATCTACCGGCTGTGATGTGCGTGACTATATCAAAATTGCCACAGCCCCGTTTTACATCTACAGCTATAAGCGCGAGGTCTGCTAGGTGATAAAGGCTCTTTGGTGTTTAACAGTTACTTCTACTACTGTCGAAACGTAGGTATTGATATATTTTGCTTTTGAACTATAACTGTGTGAATGCATTCTACCAAACACAAGCACGCCGTTGCAGCTTAAAAACACCTGTTAAGTCTAGAGGTGTCGTATTTGTTTCTACGATGAATGGTTTACTAAAAGCTGTGACTGATTTTCAGTAAAGAACTGCTCATAAATGTATGGAAAAGATTTCGCCCCTTAACAATATACGTTAAAAGCATGAAGGTACCTCATACGTTTTGTGGGAGCACATAGCTTGTACCATTCCTGAAAGATATTTCTTTATTTGTTACAAGTTCTCATTTCATTAAGATTTATAAATAGCAACCTGTCAAAATGTACGTAAAAAGCTCCCTCGAAATCCCCTACATTAAACTTACATACTGGAACAATATCTGTAAATGCGCTGAAAAGTTACGCTGAAGATGACATTCAAGGATGCTGTTGGATTTTCTGGCACATGCAATACAGCGGGTGGGATGGCAAAATTCCAAAATCATGCTTACGCGGTAAACGAGCAGGCGATATAAAAAAATAAGTTAAAGTTGTGAAGTTAACATTAAAGGGGCCCTGAAAGGCATTTTGAGCACACTAAATTAACTAGCGCAACCGTTAGATTGGGTCGTCAACGTCCTCTGTGCCAAGTATTACTCTTTTACGCGCAGCGGAAAGCTCACACTTTTGTTGCAAAGTTTGTCGTTTTTTTTCTCACCCTTGCCTTCGTTATTTTGGACGCCGCCATCTTCACATGGTCTACAGCATCGATTCCCAGATGTTCGTCATGAGCTAGACATCCTGCTATTGGGCGGCTTTTCACGCACTTCCGGCAAAGAGATGAGTCGTCTGTCAGCGTCGGCGCGCCGGCTGATCGGCAAGCGGAATGCCGGAGTGCTTGGGTATTTTACGACAAACGAAACAAGTGTAAAACAAACACTTAACCGTTTCTATTGAATGCAACACGGCCATAACACGACATGGATATTCTGTTACCTGAGTACGTTCCATAAAGAAAGCGTTGAAGCCCCGTGGCACTTCTTTCGTGCAATCGCAGAGAACGCCCTCAGCCGAATGCCCGGGTTTGACACATGCATTTTATTCAACTTCAAAACAATCCAGAGATGTGTTTCTAACGAACACAACGTCACAACATGCGTTGAAAGTCTGAACCACGATTGACAGAGGATGGGTGCCTCCTGCTCGTCGTAAATTCGGCACTCACCTCGCGCGCGGTTTCGGGGACGAACAGCAAGTCACTTAACTCTGGCGCACAAGCCGATGGCTTTTAGCCACGCACACTGCACATACCCCATGCGAGGTTGAGTCGTACGTCGCTCGAGAAAGATAATCCAGACCCTGGGAAGCACTATCCACCCGCAGAAGCACAACGTCGCATTTCATCGCGAAACAAAGGCGTCCACAACACACACACCATCGCCTCCTGTAATGCCAAACGCATCTCGCACTTCCCAATGGGAGTGAGTGGTACGCCTGCAGTGCCCACATGTCGCGAAGTGGGGCCCCAAGCTGAACCGGGATCACACACCCGTAACTGACTTCTGGAGCGGTTTGTGCCTTCTTGCCAAGGCAACCGATGTTTGAGATTGTCAAAGAAATGGCGCTCGCTCCAGCGCTAGAAAGCTCAGAGCCGCGACGGAGCATGTTTTGCCAACGTTGCCGCTCTCCACCACGTGTCGCCCCAAGCTGAACTGGTCACATGATTGAAGCGTTTGTGCACGGGTTCTGTATCGGTTTAATATGACTTTTTCACATGCCGCCGGCAGGAATTACCACCCGCGCAAAATAAGACCCGGCACCAGGGGGGCCACATCTGATACGGCGCTTTTTGGATAACAGTGGCGCGGTGCATCAAGGGAACGAGCGCACGACCCTCCCCGTGCGGCTGCGAGTTCGCCGCCGATAAAAAGTCATGTGCCGCCAGCAACGTACACCGCGAAAGGGCAAGCCAGGCCGCCGCATATGGGCCAGATTTTTCGTTCGCTTTTCCAGCCTTGAGCGGAGTGCGGGATTCATGGTGTCAACAAAGCTTGCCCGTAGCAGACGACACAGTCTGAGGAGCACAATAGCGGAAGTACGTGACCGCTGCGGAGCGCAGCTCATGGGAGGCAAGGCTCGCGCGCCCGTCAACAGCGGAGAGTGAGGCGCGAGAACAAAGGAAAAGAGACAGATTGGCGAAAAATGAAAATTTGTTCGAAATGATTAGATCGAGATGAGTCGGAAGGAGAGCGTTAATGTAATTTGCAGGTGGTGCATATAATAAGTTAGAGTTGGGGCTATCGTATACTATGATAGAAAGAACAATTAGGCCACTACGCATAAAATGTTTTGTATTTTTCGTTTAGCACGAATGCGCTGAAGACGACATTCAAGAATGCTGTTGTTTTGATTTACGATTTCTCAGCTAATACTCATCGCTTTAAGAATTCTTGCGGGAGGAGTAAATTGCAAATACATCGATGCTTATTTGGGTACATGTACATCCATGCATTGGATATAAAAAAGAAGGTATTTCAGGTAACCCTTTAAGTGGGAGTGAATGAACTGGGGAAGGCCTCTTCTAGAAATAATTAGGCGACCTGTAAACGTGCCATTCTTATCAAAGGTCTGACACATTCCTCATTATACTGAATGCATTTATTTCGGCGAATAAAGGACATAGTACATTACTTCTAAACCATTTCACAGCTCATGTACCGTAAATTACGGGTTTTATAAAGACTTTTCGTAGCTTACATTTCTTTCGTGTAATTCTTTACCTACCGAAGAATGTTTCAATAGTGGGTTTAAACAAGAAGGTGGCAATCTGCTGCTTAATACCAACCGTGGCATATTTTCCAGATTGCCAAGAACATCGTCATGCATCCCCATACCATACTGGGACTGTTTGTAGTGCTGGTAAGGGATATTTTTATGCACTCCAAGAACGCGGGCTTGGTTTCCTCGGGCGCGGCCACTTTTCTGATGAACACGAGAAGCGAAAGTACCCGTGTTCTCAAGATTTCGGGGTCCGTGAAAGAACCCCAGATGGCAAAATAATCCGCAACCCTCCACTACGGCATGCCCCAACGTCTGTGTAGCGTCTCTGCGTTAAACCTAAACACATATATTTTCATGTATTGCATGGGGCCACACTTGCTTAATGGTACCTGAAAAATGTCAACTACTTCGTAATACTTTGTAATACTTGGCGTACCAATGGGGCTGCCCTCAGTCTGTACTACTTTTTAATACGTTTCACAAACGCCGTCGCGAGTCAGAAAAAACTTGCGCATTGGTTTAACGTCGAAATTACAAAAACGTCCAAATATTATGGGGTTATTGTCTAATTAATACATTTATTATCGCTGCAGGATATGCAGTTGGATAAATTGCGTTTCTGTTTTATTACCTGCGCGTGGCAACGCACGGTTTTTGAATAGTGTTTAAAGCATAGCGCTCGTTTGGGCAAAGCACCCGCGAAAGCATTTGGGTATAGCGCTTCGGTGTGGTACAGCACGATAGGGAAAGGTGTCGAGTTTACTACCTAACATACCTTGTTCTGACTGAATCGGCAATTTTCCTGATCTAATTTATCTCTTATGGAAAGGGGAGCATTCAGAGATAAATGCACACAAATGAGCGCCGTGGCACAATATTCGCCAGCGCCCAACTGTACACATCAGTTTATTGAATGCATCTCTGTCACGTGTTTTTTCTACTTTATTCTAATGAAATTAAGGCTCACATGACCCTTGTGTACTCCATTAACCTGGCGCAAACCCTTGCAACCTGAGAAGAAATTCTTGGTTAGGCAACATTTCGAAGTACGAGTATGTGACGGGATATGTTAAGTGAGCAATGGTCAGTACTTACCTCTAATTTCGCAGACTTGAAATACAGCAAAAGAGTTCAAAGTTGAGCCGGTTGGTACATGACTTTGAGAGTAGGGGGCAGAGCAATGAACAGGACGACGCGGAGACGAGACAAGCACAAGCTGTTTGTCTCGTCTCCGCTTTGTCGCGTTCATTGCGCTGCTGCATACTCCCATCGAACAACCATGTTAGAGACTTCGCGCTCAATCTGAATTTAAATCTTTATAGGTGCATTAACTGAGTGTAGCGCGAATATTTAACGTACGCTGCGCGAATATCTTGAAATATAATGAAGGTAGAAAGAGTTACTGACCAATATTACCATTGTTTCGAAGTATACCTATTCTTCTGAGCAGTCAAAAATGAGTGTTCCTAAATTGGTCCTGACAGCACATGGCGAAGAATAAACTGCGTATAGCCTGACAAAAATGAAATGTGTTGACGGGAACGCGTGGCCTCCGATTCCCCCCCAGAATATTTTTGCGTAAACATGAATGCTTGTCGATATCGTGAGGAGCGCTTATTTAAGTAGGAGAAGCGATTGTTTCTTAACTGAGCCTATAAAAACTTGAAAGGGCGGAGTGGCACAACGATTAACAAGACCTGCTCTTTCCATCATCATGTTTAATAATGACCTTGGTATCAAATCCGCACCGAGCGCCGATGGGATTCCCAGTACACGCTCAGGATATGGATGATAGCTTCATTCAAGCTCTCACAAGCTACTTGAATAATTTCTGTGAAATGGTCATTCTAACGGCTGACTGGAACACGTCTAAGCTAACGGTAGCTCCATTGAAGCTGTCACAAGCTACCTAATTGATTGCTGGGATACGGGCACTAATACGTCACACTGAAAGGCTTCTGAGATAACGCTTTTCCTCCAACTCAGACGTATGAGGAAATCTCAGACGTTTGTTTCTCACCTCTTGTATAGACAAATTGCTTGAACACGTAGCTCTGGGACGGCGGAACAATTATATGGAGTCCTGCCAACATACCCCTCAAGCAAACCTCGGCTTCCGATAAAAATTACGCCCGCAAAAAGTAAAACTTTAGCTTAAGTACTACATCATTGATCGGTAAGAATGCTCGCAAGTCCACACCCCGGTAATTATTCCTTTAAACTTTACCCAAGCGTTTGAAAACGTTCTTCGTATGTTTATACTGTCCGATACAGCTGTCTTTGGTGTCTGGAAGCGGGCATACAATTAGCCTGAAGATTTTGTCTACTATCACACAGTTAAAAGAGCAGTCGGTGAAATGTAATTGCCAGTCAATAACATGGGTTGTAATAGGACTCCTCAAGGCTCGGTTTTATCATCTTTTCTGTTTAACGTGCCGATGCCAACGTCCTCTTGCAGTTTTCATCTGTAACCGGCATGCATCTAAGCATTTATGCAAGGTATATCACTTTCTGGATGGCTGGGGGCAGCGATCGCGAGATAGAGCCCATACTCCAAAAAGCAACATCGTTCACTTCATGGGGCTTACTTTACCCCCGAAACAAATTGAGTTACTTATATATCACCCTCTTTTGCGGGACACAGCCATCGAGAAAATCACCCTTTATTCAACAACGTGTCGTGACTCTCGCTATCTATGCGAAGGCGTAAGCACGAGAACGCGGGTTCGATTCCTGGCCTCGGTTGCGGCATTTCTGATGAAAGCGAAAGGCAGAAACGCCCATGTGGACGAGGTTTCTGTGTACGGTAAAGACTCCAGGTGCTCAAAATATTCCAGAGAAGCCTACTACGGCGCGCCTCATCGCCGGCGTTGTGTCGGCGCGTTAAGCTCTACAATCAATCAGTCAATATGTGAAGGCCACGCTCTCGGAGCAACGGCCTTCACATAGACGGAAATAGCTCTAACACAGAAACTGTCGTTCTCATCCTCCAAAATCTCATCCTCCAGGGATGACATTGGGTACGCCGAATGTTGGTAACATTTAAATATACTGACTTACCCAAAATAAGTGTTCGCGAGTTTTTTTCGCGAGTTAACACTAATTTGAAAATTTTGCTCTGCTCATTCTGAATAACCTTCGTCTATGACCTAATAAATAAAAAAGGCCCCAAGCTTCAAGTGGAGTACAGAAGAGCTGGAACCCCGAAAATCAGAACGAATTGGACATTTGCATCGCCAGAGACTCAGAATCAGTTGTTTAAGGACGTGTATGGCGTAGGCTGCCGCGTTTGGTTCAAGTGATCAATGCTGTAATGAATAAAGCAGTTTTTTTGGCAAATCACCTTCTGTCCTCTTTACCTTAACTGCGAAAGATTCTGGTCTGTATTAGGGTGATTTGTGTGTTTTAGGCATCTTGTTTTCACAGTATGGTGCTGCTGCATGAATATATGTTCTAGATACATATTGAAATTCGTAATTCCGATTCATACATTCATTCAATTTTAATCCATTCAAATGAACACACCGAAATTCATGCGTGTTCGTCTATGCATTTGGCACCATCCCGTGTGCTGTCCTGCCTGCGGAAGCCGATAACAATGGCAAAGCGATGGCTCTAATCTGCGCTAGTTGGTACATTTCTGGTGAAAACAGCTCGATCCTAAAGCAAAATGGAAGTCAAGAAAAACAGAACGCGAGTCTGATTAACAACATAGGGAAGGAGATGGTGGCCGCTTTCAAGGTACCACTCAGGGAGAGCAAGGGTAATTTTTATGACGGAGAGCAAGGGTGAACTTTACGAAGCTGCCTGTCCAGGAAGTGAAGGATACGGGAGGAGTTCGGTGGGTGTGGTATGAGGCTTGCCCAGCTTTGGAAGTAAGATATGATATCTTCTGTTTTGCGTGCGAAAGTTACGCTATATAGCGTGCCTCTAACAATTGAATTTTTTTTCTGTGAGGACATAACGGGACAGATTCATACGTCTCGCAAGTTTCACCTTTGTTTGCACCCTACTTGAGCATATAAAATTCCCGAATTCCTTGCCAAGGTTTACCTTGTCTTCTTTGTTTTCGCCCACACCGGAATCAACAATATTAGGAGAACCCGTTATCCACCGTACAGTGTACATTCAGTAAGCAGCTACTATCACCCTCCTCCTCCTACGACCTTAACACCGGTATCAATTCTCCCTTCCTACGGCCATAATTACACATAGACCTGTGTCGACTGTACAGGGCACAGCCACGGGACTTGGCAAAAATAATTACACTGTGTTAAGAAAAGTCTCCGAAACTTAGCTTCGACAACTTCACGAACCAAACTTAGATATGCCGAAAAGTGTGTATTACAAACGTTTTTTTATGTTTATTTCTTCTGCGGACCAGCTCCCTTACCCCTCCTGAAGCGGCAAAATATCGTATTTAATACCGTAAGATCGGTGCACTTAAGAAACTGTGCATGTGCAGCATGTTTGGTGGTGCCTGGAGTACTGTAGTTGAGTTGGCGGATCTATTAAAAGACACAACCCCCAAACAGAATGCTCAAGTATTTTCGCCGAAGTGCTGCGGTGAAAACGTGAAGTCAATTAATGTACACCACATTTGCAGAGCGAGATAGTCTGCGAATGTTCCCTGTCGTGCGTCCAGTCTGCCTTTCTTGCCAGGTGGTATCTTGCAGCAGGTAGGTGCAGTCTCTGTCCAAGGAAAATCTTTATTAAGAAGACGAGGTGCTCTGTGTCGGAAAGTCCGTGTAACCTATGTAGACGTCCACGTAACCTCAAAAAGACTGCGCTTCCAGCGGAGAATATAGGAACTGTGCGTTTCCCGAGCTGTTCCGAGCGTTGTGGGCGTGATCGGAATAATGAGGAGGGATGCGTGTTTGATGCTAGCGATAGTGCGGTTGTTTCAACAATGCTGAAGTAAACTTTGCATACGTGTACTTTTGTTCAAAGATTCATTCACCTGTGTTGAAGGGACACTGAAGTGCATTTGTCAAGGTCCTGTTTTTGTTTCCACTGCGCACTGGTGCAAATAAACAGACTTTTTATTGATTATCCGAGCGCTCATCAGGTATATATTTTATAAAGACTGAAGGAAAGGAAACTACCATGCGCAATTTGCGGCGGCCGGACCAACTAACATCAGTTACGTCAATACAAAGTGCTTCGTGATTGGACGATGTAAAAAGCAGATTTTAAACCAGTTTCGGTTTCGGTTCAGTAAAAAACATGCTTTCTATGTGACCTTATCGTTGGATAGCCGTTCTCGATATCTCAGTAATAGGCAAACCGCTCTTCGGCCATGTAGTCGCCTTAAAATGCATCAGAGAAGCCTACCATCACGGCTTGGAATCGTAACTATCACTATCCTTGACGTACGCAGTGGATGAATGCCCCCCACGTCACGACAGAGAAATGCGATGCACTTTTGCCACATCTTTCGAGCGCGCTCTTCTCGTGCCTATATCGTAAGAGGCGTGTTAGAACCCAGCCAAGGGTTTGCTGTTTTAAAACTTGGCCCGCAAGCAGTCGGTGCTTATGCAACACCTAGTCAACAAGAACTCGCCAGCACATCACTGTCACTCTGCATACGCTCTGCGAACTCGCTCGTGGAGCAACGAACGTTACAGCGAAAAAATGGTGAATTCAGAATAGGAAAAACAAACATTCCCCCAAACAGATAAAACCACTTTTAAAAAACATCCACTCTAGGGGATTCAATCTTGCCGCTAGAAAAACAGTATAGCTTTAATAGTGTTCCAAACCAATGACCCATGAGCTAACGATGCTCGGTGCGGAAAAATAAAGTATAAACCATGTAGTAAGTTTGCATTATTGTTTAGTTTTACCATTTCAATCATCTTAGAGGACTGCTTCTTGCATAGCGCGTGGAGTAAGCGTCCCATAAACCCCCACAATATCGCATGTCTAGCGACTGCATTTCACAGACGGAAACACGTTCGCAGATGTGTGGTCGGGCTGGTGACCACTGTGCTAGTTCACCCACCGCAATTGTGGTTACCGCACCCTGCTTTTACGCTGCATGACAAAAGTATCGTTTGATTTTAATTCCTTAGTACCTATATTACTCCGCTCACTCTGCTCCTGTCTTCTGTTGGGCTTAGATTTTTCTAGCAGCGTACCAATCAACGAAGCGTTGCTATGCGCTTGTGCAGCGCTTGTGTAGAGCGTCTAGGACTTAGAGGTTGCTATAGTCTGCTAACAACAAACTAAACGCACATCATTTCTGTCACGGGTTAGTTCTAACTGAACGTATTAATAGCGACGACCCGCCGATGCTGACCGACTGAAAGCTGGGCCGACTGATTCTGTCGGAAGGTCGGCGATCCGCGCAGTGGCTCAGTCAAGCCAAGCTATCTTGTTATAAAGTCATACGAAACGTCATACGAAATTGGCAAGGAGGAGGTTAAAGAGGAGGACAAAATTTTAGAATTTATTTTACTGAATAAAGTCGCGTAAACATGGCGAGAGTGGGCCACAGACGGCCTAGCGACTCCAGACTACAATTCGCGCTAGTAATCCAGCTATGTTTGCAATCACTTCAGTATCCCTTTAAATTTTTGCCCTCGGCCATTTTTTGTGATGTCTGCGTACCACAGCTAAGAAATGCTTAGTTTTTAAAAATAGGCTTCTACAAAATGTAGTTTGATACCTTGCTGTGAAAAACGTTAACCACTGGCAATATGGGAAACAACGGCATTGTTAGTTTTTCTTATATCAACAAAACTTCCTAATTCAGGCGTTCTCTTGGTGCTGCTGAAATACATATTAACTGTACAATGCCTTACCACGGAGGATTTGAAAAGAATGATTATGGAGTTTTACGGTTTTAATGTTTTTTAACACCATATAAATCCCCCAAAATAAGAGATGTAAAGCATCCGGAGTGGCTTGACTTGTTACGCAGAAATAGTTTTCGGAGTACGTTTTCTCACGGCTGATTTTTAATTGCAGGGAATAACCGAAAAGGGTAAGTGCATCGTTCCCTTCAAGTGTGTCAACATCTTCGAAACGCTTTGCTGCGCCTACATCGCGTAAAAGACCCATGTAGAGAAAACACACGTTTGGTTCATTCAAAAGAGTGTCTCGTTAGAATTATAGTGACACCACGTTTAACGTAAATTTGGCCCAGTTAAACTACATAATTAAAAAAAGAACGGCCATGAGACCCATTATTTCATTTCCCCCAACGCAACCTATGATGTCATAAACCCTGCTGGAATATTGGCTGAGTCCGGCAAAAGCAAACGCAAATAAGACATGGCTCATAAGCTTGCCAAACGAGCTATATGCGCATAAATGCAGGACACATTCTTTTTATTGAGTAAGAATTTTGGGGTGAACAATTTAAGTTACAAACGAACACGTAATCACCGAAGCAGTTAGTGTGGCGCATTGCAAGCTGCCACCGCTAACACAGCCGTCGGACGCGTTGGACTTTTCCGAAACAACACTGACCAACTGACGTAAGCGCCACGGTCGCTAAAGAGACCATGTTTCTCGAGTCATACCTTAAGTTTTAGGAAATGGTAAGTATAAACCGCAATAAAAATATGGCAGGTGCGAAGGAGTAAATTGCGAACAAATTGCTAACAATAAGAAGCAAAGTGCGAACATTGGCACTTCAGCTAAGGCCCCTAAAATTGCTAAGGTAGCGCCACCTTATGATGTTGCTGCCTATCGCCCTCATCCGCGCTCCTTCCCTCCTTTATTTATTTTGCCATTTTCTTTTTCGTAGGTGAACGCCGCGCGCGACTGGCCAGCGGCCAACTTGTCGCCGCCCCCGACGCCTGCTCCCGCGTTTTGTTTTGTCCCCTTCGCGGCCAGGTTCGTCACTTCATTTCGCCATTTTTGTCCGGACTGCAGGGGTACCTCGGAGCAGGCATTGTCGTAGCCGCAAGCGTATAACAACAGATAACAACCGAAAAGTTAGCTTCTGATTTCGAACAAGTGTGGCGTAGGTATCACTTTATGGAGCTTCGCGATGCCGATGTGTGTTGCTTTTGACTACCCAAATACAGCCACGAATGGCAAAAGATTTCGCTCGTAATTGTGTCCACGAAACGCGACACGAAAAGGAAAAACCTTTGGCTGAGTAAATTTGGACGGGTGTCTTCAATCCCACGCTGTTATCACAACTTTGCAAAGGTAAGTTTTGGAATTTCTGTTCTAGCTTTGTTAAATTCTGCAAGGGTTTGAACGGCCGCTTACAAAAAAATGCGTACTATTGGCTCCGCAGCGGTCGTCCACCCTTTGTTTTTGAGCTGGCATTACGCGCAACGGGGAGTCCGTCACGTAGTAAGCTTTGCTTTGGATCAGAGGCCGTGTATTTGTGGTGAGCGCGCTTACTTCCCAGCCTAAGTATCAGCGGCGTAGCGTGTTCAGTCGGTTGTAAGGTTGCGGTGCCTCAAGTGCCTGAATTCGCGCTTGCTTTGGTCGACGGAAGCTGGCGTGTGACCGTGTAGAGGGTCGAATGCCCGTAACCTCATTGTTGCGCGAAGTCATGTTTTGCGGGCAAGCTACCCGGGTAGTATTACAAGCCCCTTGTTATGTCATTGGAGCGATTTTCTGCGTAATATAAGGTCGGTCAGTGCGGCGCACATTGCGGCTAGAGGAAATTTGCTTCTAGGTAAGAGAATTGAAGGCGACCTTAATTTAATTTCCGCGCCGTTGACGTATGTACATTTGATTCGCTGATTCTGTTGCCGCTTTGTTAAATTCGCGCACGTTTGTGTGGGTCTATGAAATGCATATTCTCACCGCAACTGCTGTACGCCCGTTCTTTCGTGCATACGTTTACACCAGAGGCCGTTTATTTGCAGTGTGCGAGCTTACTTCAGCTTAAAGGTCACCGGCAGAGCCTTTCGGGTCATTGTGACGTGAACCAAAAGACGCTGGAAGAATTCATTTCAGCAGAGATATTTTTTGCAGAAAGGCGATTTTTAAACACATTTATTGTAATTTATTTTAGCGTGGATGCGGCGCTGAGCAGATATGCGCGAACCCAAATTTGACCAGGCTGCGCTTGAACAGTCGCTAACTCTCCTTTGCAATGCATTATTTTGATACTTGCCGAGTGTTTGTTGCGCATCTCACACTCGGTGGGACATTTTTGTTTCTTCACAATAGGATAAAGCCATGAAGGACCGATTTTAGAAAAGGTTACTGGAGAAGCTTGGCGTAAAGAAACAGCCTAAATGCCACTACCAGCATTTTTTTCTCACAGAAAGCCACATCAGCAGCTCAAGCCAACTGCATCGCGCCATCACGGATCTTTTTTCCAATAAAGTCGTTATTTGTTGGCAGCAGTCTATTTTTGTGATACACCTTGTTGTTTTCTCTTGCTCATGATTGTAATATGGCTGCTATTGCGGCTTTGTATCGGGTGTATTCCTACGTGAGTGCCAAGTACAAATGTGCCACAGTATATGCCAGTGCACAACAATCAACAATTGTGATCATGGCTCCATTATTAACGGCTGTATGCGATCACGTCTGGTAAAAAAAGGTATTGCATGAGCAAATAACTGCCGCAATTATATGCACAAGCAATTTGTACATATAGTTTCTGGAGGGCCTGGATATCTGGTTCGTATGAGAAATGAGGCCAAAATCTAATTTCACAGTTTACCCCATCGACTGAACGAAGCCTTCGCTAGTGCTTGTCCCAGGTTTACAAGCCTAGGTTTTTTACCCTGTTCGCAACCGAACGTACGGCCACACCTGCAATTTAATGCATTCGGCGTAAAACATTTTGCAAGTCGCTGTACGTGCCCAAGCGAAAAAAATTGGTGTGCGTGTATTTATTATAGTGTGCGTGTATTTATTATATTCACAGCAGCCTAGGTGCAGGTGAAATAAACGTGCTACGAAAACGCCAAGGCAACCGAAAATGCCTAGAAAAAAGGTAGGATGTATGTGAATAGTGACTGCCGGCGCAGACTGAGCACCACTTAATGATTCACAACCAACGCAAGACAGCTAGGGCCGCGCTCGAACTATATTTGCGAATGACGCGTTCGGTATACTGCCGCAAACCATCTGAAAGCCCTCTGTGCAGTGTTTGCACGACCACAACTCAATCATGCGAATGGAAGGATCAAGTTATCGCAACAAATTAACTTGCAAGGCCCACGTTCGATCCTGCATCCCCCGTAAACAAACACCGCGATATTGCGTATACGGCCCATGTGGCATATACCCCGCATAAAATATGTTCTTGTAGACAAAAAATATTAAACAACACCTCCTCAATTCGTACCTGTTGGTAAAACAGGGCTCTAGAAACCATATAAATGCAACCAAACAGTGATTGGGGTGCTAAAACGACCGAACTGCAAGAAAAACTCCCGCGAGTTGCCCGTCGCGTTGCCAGGGCGTCTGCTCTGATGCGGGCAACAAAAATGGCGGCTCCGCCGCGTAGTTAACGAGAGCGGGGCGCCGCGGGTGAGAGGAAAACAAAAGAGAAGGAGAGAAGCAGTTGGCGCAACCTTAGTAATTTTATGGACCTTAACTTCAGTATAATTGCCGCGCCATTTGTGAAAGCTGGCTACACAAGATGACCAAACACTGGCACATCACTATTATTGCACCGCCATCTGTGAAAGTGGGCTATAAACGAGGTAATCAAACGGGAGCCTCTGAAAGGGTAGCATCCTGGTCAGCAGGCTTATAAGGTTGAAAGGCCTGCTCCTAATACGTCATTGGCGACGTCACGAAAACACACGATTTAGCGGGAAAATATAAATGTTGACTTGTAATATTTATATGCTTAGGGACTAAACCATTGTTTGCTGCCAAGCAGGCGCTAAGGGCCCTATAAAGCACACGATATGTTTCGAATAAATCAAATTTGTATTTTGTCTGCATGGACATTTTTTAACGTGCGTGAAAAATTGTGAACGAATTCTCGTACGTGTCTACTAAGGTGCAGCATTCTTACTCCAGAGAGTTTTATAATTTTTGCATCAAGATTTGGCTTAGAGTGACTCAGTACAGATGATTTGTTCAATTTTTTTAAAGTATTGCCTTATTTGTCACCAATATGGTACATTTACGTTTGCCAATTATGTAGTTTTGTAGAGATGCAAGGCTTTGGGTACGCTTGATGCTTTTTTACATTTTAGTGTTGGTTTGTACTTCTTTTCGCCGATGTTTTTGGCATTTGATTTGTACGGGCGGTGTGTAAATTCACACATTTGATGTGGCCCGTTCTCATTTATCTGGTTTTAGCTTGTATTTTTGTATTTGTGGTTTTTTAAATACTTTCTACCAATTATTTTATTCACGCTTGTGTAACTAAGCTTTGTGCTATCTACGCTGTTTATGCATTTTTGTGCAGACGCAGGGGATTCCCCGGTTGGGGCTGTCGACTAACTAGGAATAGAATGCTACGGAATAGCACATATGCCGTGGCAATCTTTTTGCTTTCGTATAAACAACGCTGATGAATGCTAGGGTACTTAAGGCGTTTTCCAGATTGGTTTCTTTCGTTAGTGTTCACACCAAGAAGAAAGTGATATGGCCTGTCACCTTCACCTGTGTTATTAAAACGCTTAAGAGGGCCCGATGAATGTATGAATTAATGTGTGAAAGGAATTCAATGAGTTAATATCTTCTATATTATTTTAGTTCAGACATCTCCCTAAATTTATTCCTCGAAGTGTATACATAAAAACAAGTAATTATAAATGTTAGGGGGAAATTACATTTTATGAATAACCGGTGCTTTTGTCTTCAGCGCTTGCTGCCGCTACCTTGGTAGACCTCAAGGATCAAGCCAGCATATACGTTTCGCGAAGATTTGGACACCAGATTGTGGAAAGTTATGGCCTTACAAAAAATTTTTCTTACTGGACTGAACGACGCTACCGCTTTGGAGAGTAAGATTTTCGTTTCTCCTATTCCTTATTTTTAGCACTGAAACAGCATAGTGGTTGTGTAGAAGACAATAATTTTGGATTTACGATTAGAGTAGGCATGATGGCACGACCACCATGAGACGCGTACAGGCATTCTTCTTTGCCATCCAGATTTTTGACGCCATTGGTGGAGTCTGGGGTAGTTTTGACTAATTGTGAATTGATTGATTGATTGATTGTAGGGTTTTAACGCGCCGACGCAACGCAGGCGATGAGGCGCGCCGTAGTGGAGGGCTCCGGATTAATTTTGACCACCTGGGGATCTTTAACGTGCGCCGAAATCTCGTACACACGGGCATTTTTGCTTTTCGCCTCCATCAGAAAAGCGGCCGCCGCGGCCGGGAATCGAACCCGCGACCTTGTGCTCAGCAGCGCAACGCCTTTGCCACTGAGTCACCGCGGTGGGTCCTGGGGTAGTTTTGCTATTCCTACTGTCATCCCAAGCGGGTGTGCAGCCCAGGTTTTGACTTCCCTTCCTGCCCAAAAGACAACTTTCATTATCCCCGTGCAGCCTGTCTTCAACAACAGCAGTGCGCGTCTTTCCCAGATTTTGGGCTGCATCATATCTAGTCAGCAGCCTGTAGCAACAACTTTATCGCTGATGCCCTTAAAGCTAGGGACGGTGCACACCCTGATCAGTAGGCATGAAATGGCTGCCACGACTAAACGCTTACCCGGATTCTTCTTCCCCATCTGGGTTTGCTGCCCTTATGAACTGAAATGCACTCGTTTTAATTCTGACGATGTCTTTGAGGTCATGCTTTCATGCCATGAAGCTTTGTCAGAACCGGTTTGTTCTCTGTTCTTGCTTTTATGTTCGGACCTTGAGAGCAATCCCGGTGCCGACAGTAAACTTCTGGAGGTCATCAAAACCGTTCAAACTATGAAGGAGCAGTCTATCAAAAAGGAAAGTGTCCAAAGAAGAATGGTGGCTACTATTGCAGAAATAAACAACAACAAAGTATGGTTTTTGAGGAAATATCTGATATCAAAGTAAGAGTATAGCATGCGTAAGTAGAAAAATATATACTACAAAGCATCAGTCCGATCTTTGCGAAGTTCAGAAAGTTTGAGGTGTGTCGAATAAAGCACGCACAGCCTCCGGCCAAGGCAGCATAATGCAGAGGAGCGCTGTCGCCACGACAACCTGGATTTTGCATGGACTTCCATATGTCACGACAGAATCCGGCAAAAAATATGAAGAAAAAGGGTGACCACTTTTTAAAAACTATATAAAACTATACATATTTTAAGACAGACTGTCACGCGCTTAACAGCGGTCAGTTCCCACCGGAAAAATGTCGACCAATCATTGTAAACTCTTCACTTCGAAGACGCAGGAACTTGTTTTCTCTGAGCGCGCACTTCTTAAGGGCAGTCAGATGGGATTGAATGAAGATGTGCTTGGCAACATAAAATGTAAGAAACAAATGCACTGAATACAGCACAGGACAACATATATGATTTAAACGTCGGCATAATACGTGGCATGCGCGGTAAACGATATACGCACAGCTCAGATAATGAAACCTTTCTTATATAGGCCCGGCTGGACCCACACTAAACACGGATATAACATATCCCCAAACTTTAGCCCACCTTTCACTTTTCCCAAGAAAGGTCGATTGTGGTGGCTCCTTCATAATAATACAGTTCTTGGTCGAACACACTTTTATCGCGTACACCCTGATCAGTATTCATTACCTTTATTACTCCTTTGCAGAGATGTCGACACCATCTTACACACCATAAAGTCCTGTAAAGAAAGGATGACAGAAGCGAGAGTGGAGCCATGGATACCCAAATAGGGGCTGATCACGTTATTGCCACTGAAAATCTGCACGATAATGAAGGTGATGATTACTGATGCATCCCAAGCGGGACATTTAACATACTCCCGCGCGGGCAACCGTCACGTCTGCTGTAATGAGTGCAAGCAGCGTACTTCAGTGTTCCGACGCAAGTGTTGCAGCGCAAACCGAACTTTCTGCCTGTCAGAGGGCTTCAGCTGGCACCGTGTTTAAATACCCTTCCTGCATACTTGTCTCACACCTTCCTTATGATACGATGTTCGCAGAGAGATCCTAGGTGGTCCGATAGGTCGAGTAGCGGCTGGAATTCCTCAAGGCGTTAGGAGATGATGCGCGGCTCGTGGCGCGTTTCAGATTTCCCTATTTCAGATTTCCCTACTCTGAGTTATGGTTCCGCCTGGGAAGCGCGGAAAGTTTCTACGTCGCTCGTAACCACGCCGGTTACTTTTCTTGATGAGCGCCTCACGACAGGACTGGTTTTCTTGACGGACCGATGCCTCAGCTCAGTTGTCTTGCGAGTACAGGGATACGGTGGAAGGACGGTAAACCTGCTAAGTCTTCTACAAAGTCACAAGGCACGGGCATCTTCGGTGACAATCGTTCCAGTGACTGACTACATTCTCAGTCCCGCTCGCGACAGAATTAGTGCGAGGATTGACGATATTACCAAAATCCTCAAAGCTTGGTTTTCTTTCCATTAGGTCAATCCTGGGAAAGCTGTCGGGAAGGGCTGCCTTCTTTTATTTCCTTCAGTGCATTCCCCGTCGTGCAGCTGTCTGTACAGCCTGGCGTCGCCAAGGTGAAGCGGTAACAACCGACCCGTGAGCCCAGGTTCATGAAATTTTATAGTCGTTTAGGCTTTAAGTAGCTGTACTGGAGGTGGTGTCGGGAAACTCTAAGATTTCTGTGCCGCTGCTGCCAGTGTTGTAGAGAGAGGAGCAGTGTTCCTGAGTAAGTCTTCTGCCAGCCTCAGGTATTTCTTTTCGGTTGTTTGTGATTCCGACGATTTTGTTGTTGTAATTGGTGTCAGGTGGCAATGCGGCTTTCCTGTGCCTTCACACAGAGCCGAAGCGAGGAGAGACAGTGCTCCCGCTTTTTAACCGTCAGGGGGATGGAGCAGGTATGGGTGCGACTTTGCGCGCTGCTGCTTTGTTAGGTGGTAGTCGAGTTTCAAGAAGTTCCGGTAAGGACTCGCGCTTCATAAACTCTTCATATGAACTCGAACTTACATCGTGGTGTGTCTATCCTCTTGTTCACGTCCTTACATTTCACGTGTTTTCTTCTTTTACTTGGAAGGAAGCCGCTAGTATGCCCTTGTTTGCGGTATGCGTAGCCTCGTGTTCGTCATGTTTGATTTTCTTTCGGACGCTCGAATCTACCTCGGAGCTGGCTCCTACCGGTATGTCCTTGCGGTGAGCATAATTTCAGCATTTTGGATGGTAAAGACCGGGTTATGACGCAGTTTGTTGCTTAGGGTGACTTGATTGAACTTACCGGACCAATCGGCTTCTCCTTTTCTGGTACGGGTAAGAAGCGTTTTCCTGCGTCGCGCATCGCGTAAACGAAACGGGTTCCTGCATCGCCATTCTGGAGCAGTTGAACTCCGACGAACCTGCTGGCCTCACGCTATCCCGACGCAATATTCTGTTCATCATGTGTACAACGGGGTGTGCAGTCTCCCTCCGTGTTTTCGAAGTGATAGACGCGAAGAACCTCGTAACTATCTTCTCCATGTCGTACAATTCCCTGTGTTCGCTCGTAGTCCTCTCGAAATTGTTCGCAGGGCTCTGCAACTTCAGGTGGCTCACTCTTAAATATGGGAACCTGTAATGTTCGTAGGGTAACTTTCGAGCGCGACGTACGTGTCCTACGTCAGGTGGTTTGCTTCGATGTTTTACCGGACGATCGCCGTTCGACACAAAATCAATGGACGAGGGTAAATTGGCTTGCCTGATGTGCCATCACTAGTAACTCACGCCGGGGGCTTTCTGGGAGTTCAAGGAAAAGCGCAGGTGGTTCATAGCACGACAGATCTTTCCTTGGTATGTCAAGGCTTCGAAGTAGTCCAATTCAACTACATTATTCTGAAGAAGATCGGTGGTGATTGTCTTTTCTACCGCTTGACGTGCTTGTGACGTGCTCTCTAAGCTCGTCAATGGCCTCTTGCAGGTCGGGCGGAGACGATGAGGTGGTATCCAGAAGATTCCTCACTTCCTTGACCTGCTTTAAACCTGCACCACGACGCATACGTTGCTCTCGGAGCAGCTAATCCATCGTACGCATTTTGTCAGTGATCACTAGGCGGTTAGGGCCAGCCATACCGACCTTCCGCTGAAGGCAAGGCGACGGCGGTCAACGGCGATAAAAAGTGCTGTGTTCTATGACCCTCAATTTGTAGGGGGCCTCGGTGGTCTTCTTCGTACCACGCGGCCATTCTGCTGGGTCTCACAGCACTATATATAACATACGAACGACGAAATCGAGGCCAGAGCCACGGCTTACCAAAACTGGGCTGATTGCTTTGTCGGGAATTGCGGGGTCACAGCGAAGTGGCTGAGGCGGAGTACAAGCGTGCAGGCTTTCCACAACCGAACTGCCGTGGCGGTGCTGCCGCAATATGCACGTCCCACTCGTGTCTTTATTTCCTCCTCTTTTGGTGGCCATCGCCACGGCGCCAGCTGAGAGGGCCGACGAAGCGCTCTAGAAAGCCCCCTCCCAGACGGAATGTCGAATCGCACACGATGGCGAGACAGGGGTGTATTGGTTTCGGATGTAGGCACATCAGAGGTTAGGCCTAGGGTTCTGACCAGAGTTCTTTTGGATGCGTCTCGAGGTAAGCTGGTGTGAGGCAGTTTAATGAGACGACTACTTTGCAGTCATCCATAGGATGGTGGCAGACTTCGGCGACTTGCTTACTACACGGTAGAGGGGATCGCAGAGAGTGTAAGGGGCGCCTCACAGTGTCTCGCCTTAGGCAAGCGTTTGCTGAAGACGCAAGATCCGCATATACAAAGTCTCTGCGGTCAGAAGATCGAGGCTGGACCGGGCGCTGGTTCTGAAAGTAGGCCGGCTGGCATTAGAAGTATTGCAGCGGCTGGGGAGCAGAAGCCGAAGGCGCGAACAAGTCACCACGAAGCCACGCGGGACACAGTAGAGAAGTTCGGCCGTTGAACAGGCGAGGATCCCAAAGAAGGACGGCACGCAGTCGAAGAAGCACTATAGGAATTGATCCACCCTAGTGCTCTCGATCCAGTCATGCAGTGAGGGTAGTCTTGCGTGAGTGATGGAGCCGCCTCACCGATGCCGTTGATACAAGGGATGGTATGGCTTAGTACCATAGCGTTTCGTCCCAGCAGGTGGCTGAGGTGCGTGAAGACAGTACATTGAAATGGCCTGCCTCGATCCGTGCTAACAATGCCGGGACTGCCGAAGCGGCAAACCTATCTTGAAACGAAGGCTTGGTGGCAGTTTCTGCAGTGATGTCCGGAAATGGCATGGCTTCGCGAAAACGCGTGAAGGGGCCAATCATTGTCATTAGAGTCAGGAATTGGTCCTACCAAATCAAGGTGTGCGTGCCCGAAGTGACAGCTAGGTGTCAAGGAAGCCAGCGTGGGAGTCGAGTATCGGGTAACTTTGGTGGTCTGACAATCGAAGCACGAGTGAGCCTACTGGAGAACATCAGTTATAATGTTTTGCGAGACGTACCGTTGTTTAACAAGGCGTTGAGTTGATCGGATGTCGGGGTGGAGATGTCATGACGGATTGAAAAGCAGCCCGACGAAAGGTAGCTGGAACAAAGGGGCCAAGTGCAGCCGATGATACTTCGGACCACAGTGAACCAGAAACCAGCATAGAAGGCACAAGTTGCAGCCCGAGGGAACTGGGGTAGTCACGCAGTGCTTGCAGTTCAGAGCCTTCCATCTGCGACTCAGCTAGACGATCCCATTCTACTGCAGCTGAGGCAGAGCCGACGGAGGTAATGCGTGAGAGCGCGTCAGCTACCTCGCTGTAGATGCCTTTGAGGTGTCGGATGTTGGTTGTGAATTCCGATACATACGCAAGTGAATGAAGTTCCCTTGCGACGTACTTGGAGGCGTTTGTACGGAAACCTTACAACAAGGGCTTATGTCGCGTCAGAACGTAGAAAGACCGGCCATCAAAAAATTCCCGGAAATGATAGATGGTGGAGTAAATGACGAGCAGCTTCTGGCCAAAAGCGGTTTAGCAACTCCCGGCTGTTTGAAGCTTCTGAGAAAATAAAACCAGCGGGTGCCACTCGGAGTCAGTTTCCTGCTGTAGAACAGCGCCGATACCAACGCTGGCGGTATCCACCTTGGTGCAAGTGGGCACGTGAGTTGTAGGTTGAATGAGAAGCACCGAATCAGCGACGGCTTTTTTAACAGCGCCAAAAGCGGCTTGAGGTTCAGGAGACCAGGAAATCACGGATGAGGAGCTCTTGGTTGTGCGAACAAGCTCACGCAATGGATGCAGAAGCTCGGCGATGTGGGGTATAAAGCATCGCGAGAAATTTACTAGGCCCCACAACTCACGAAGCCGGGGGAGGCATGTGGGTACAGGGAAATCCTTGAGGGCCTGGACATGAGAGAGAAATCGGTGTATTCCCTTGGATGAGATGTGATGGCCCAGAAACTCGAGCTGGGAAGACGCCTTTATGCAGTTGTAGGAGCTAAGAATTAGGCCAAACTATTGAATGCGTTGAAAGTAGGGCTTGTGACGAGAATGAATGTCGTCAATGCATGCAAGTACAGCCGGGAGGCTTTTGTTACCTCAATAATGAATCTTTGAAAAGTTTGCGCTGCCTTGACTAGCCAAATTCTATGCGCACATACTCACACAGGCCAAAGGGTGGTATGATGGTCGTCTTCGAGATACCGTAAGCTCGATGGGAATTTGGTGATACGCCTTGACGAGGTCTACCTTGGCAAAGATCCCTCACCCTTCCAGGTGGCCTGTCAAGTCCTGGATGTAAAGTAGGGGGTAGCTGTCATGGAGCGTCTGAGCTTTGAGCGTCCTGTAGTTGCGGCATGGGAGCCAGTCACCACTTTTGTTGGGGACCATATGTAGTGGACGTTGAGAGAAATTCAGATGAGAGGCGTGGTTGCTGGGTGATGGTGGATGATGCCAAGTTCAAGCATGTGGTCGAATTAGCGTTTAGCAAACACCAGGCGTTGACAGAAGAGGCGGCGCGGCCGAGTTGCGGCTGGTAGACCACGCGTGACATAGTGGATGTTACGCTCAGCATGGGCGGCTGCTTCAAAAAAGCAAGACCCTCATCTTCGAGGATGATTCCATACGGGGATGAGGTTATTACCGTGCGGATTCCAGTAGGATCGACAGTAGGCAGCACACCTATGATAGAACGGTGCGCTTTGCTGTCGATGAGGTGATAGTGACCCATGCTCACGTCTAAGTCAATATAGGTAAGTAAGTCGGAGCTGAAGATGGGCTGGTTGATGTCGGCTACTATGAAGAACCACCAGAACGTGCGCCGCAAACCGCGGTTAAAGGTCAGAAGCCAGAGTCCATACTTGGCGACAGAGGTAAAATTTGCTGCAGGAAGCGTAGGCCCAGGTGTCTGTATAAGTGGGGTCACTCTTAGTGGACGGTAGCACGCTGATCTTAGAACCCGTGGCTACCAAGAAGCGCAAACCGAGAATACGATTCATGACGTGGAAAAGTCGCTCCGGTTGTAAGGCGAGGTCACTTGCCGCCGTCAGTAACCTGGCGTCGCATTTTCCACCCAGCTGCATGGGGGAATGGCATTTACGGGCGCGGTGCTGTAAGTGTCATACTACCAGCAGATGGGCAATCTTCGAGGGCTAGCTGTGGGAGCAGGAGCCACCAGAGGAAGACGAAGGACGGCTAGGACGTAGAGTTGCCGCATTAGCAATTAACCAACCGAAGCGTGTCGATGGAACCGGCGAGCTGATGGACGCGGATCTCCAAGCGGGATGCAGCCGAGCACTGGGGTGTTGGAGCCAGGGCAGCGAATGAAGAAGACGTCGCGTCGTGGACACGATAAGCAAGCCCGGCGAGATGGTAGAGGTTCAAGTCCCCTGAAAGAGCCGAGAAGGGGCGGGCTGACTGAGGCAAGTGCTGCACGAAGAGCTCCCATAAAAGTGCATCGCTCTTGTCAGCCTTGGCTGCACCCAGTAGCTGCCGTGTTCTGTTGAGCAGCTGGCAGAGACGGCGATCTCAAAGTTCTTCGTGCGAAGGTAGGTGCTGGAAGCGCTCTCTTGAGCTCTGTGGTGCGATCCAGAACGCTCTACGTTAGCGGCTTGTACGGGGCAGCGCCCAAAGAGGGCTCAATGACGTTCGCCACTTCATGAGCCACTTCAGGAGGCAGAGCGCTAAGTAAGCGGCGATTCTGAAAAGCCTCTGAGTTTAGGTGCTGCCGACAGAAGGCGGCCCCGACCTGAGCGAACCAAACGTGAATATCTTTCCTCCAGAACGTGGGCAGGCGGAACTGTGACGGCCACGTCTGGCGTTTGCAATGTAGCATCCGGTGGAAGAGTTCCTGAGGGCGCCAGGTTGCTAAGGTCGGTGATCGCTCAATCCAGGACACCACTGTCAGGAATCGTGGCATCACAGCCCAGCGTCCGAAGCAGAGTAAGAAGTAGGATGCTTTCCAGCATCGAACTATCCGTGGTGTGCTGGCACAGAAGGCTGATTTCTTTATTTCCTTCGTCTTTAGTGTCCTGCTACGATGCGCCGGCTGAGAGTGCCGACAAAGGGGAGCTACAAATGCAATGCAAGGGAAATAGGCCTTATTATGATAGTGAGTATTGATGAAGCATACTTAATTGGAGATTTAAAAGGGTGTGCACCCAAAAGCCCCTGCCCCTAATACTCTGTTGATAAATGGGAGGCGGTGTTGGGCGGCTCTGATCTCCGGGTCTAAGACGTAATGGTGGAACATCCTGCCGAAGTCCCCGCTAGACTGCGCCCAGTCGTGTCCACGTGGCCCTCGAGTGCATAATCCCCTTGCTTTTAACGCGAACTCGAGAAAAATGAATGGGTAAATGAGAGGGGTGGAACTTGCGCCTTCAAACCACAAATTGTTTCAATGATTCTTGCTACAGTCGCGGTTTATTTCAGAAAACAGACGAACTTATTTCAACAATATTTACTGTGGCGCTGATATATTTGCGTTAACGGAGCCTTGGTTGACTGGTAAAAATGACATCATCATCATCATAGCCGTACATCATCATCTTCTTATTCTTTTTCGTTATTACCACAACTATCATCACCAACTGTCTCTCCCATAAAATTCCAATTATCCCGGCCCTGTGTTACCTACGAGCAATTTGTCCCCACAAACTCTTGCTCTCATCAGCCCACCCAAGTTTCTCCCGCCACTGTTATGCTTGTCTTGTCTACGGATTCCACTCTGTCTCCCTTATTGACCAACGGTAATCTTGTTGTCGCATTACATGCAAGGCCAACGCCCTTTTGTACTTCTTGATTTCTACTAGTATTTCCTTAACACGCGCTTGCTCCCTCACCCACTCCACTCTCTTTTTGTCCCTCAACATTACTCATATCATCTTCCGTTGAATTGCTCGCTGAGTCCCCCTCAATGTAAGTTAAACCCTTTTAGTAAGACTCCAAGTTTCTGCCCCGTAGGTGAGTGTTAGTACGATGCAGCTGTTATTTACTCTCCTATTCAGGGACAATGGTAGGCTGCCATTCATTATCTGAGAATGCGTACCAAATGCCCTGCACCGATTTGTTATCCTTCTAATTACCTGTGACTCATGCTTGGGATCCGGGGTCGCTGCTTGGGCTAAGTAGATATAATTGCTTACCACTTCCACTGCCTCGCAATCATTTTCAAACCGCGAACCTCTCCCGAGGCTATTGAGCATTACTTTATATTTGTGCACAATAATTTTCAGGCCCACGATATTACTCTGCTTCTCAGTGCGGTTATCACGCTTTGCAATTCGTTGACAGAGTTACATAGCAAGGCAACGTCATCAGCAAATCTGAGTTACTGAGGTATTCTTTATTAACCGTTACGCCCGCCTATTCCCAATCCAATGTTCTGAATAACTGTTGTAACATTCTGTGAAAACCATTAGAGACATGGTGTTTCCGTGTATCAGGCTGTTTTTTAGGTATTTTATTGCTGTCATTGAGGAGGACTGTGGTAGCTGTGGACGCATTTTATATGCCCTCTAGTATCCTTATGTAATGCTTGTCTACACCTTGGTTCCACAAGACCTTCATGACTACTGAGGGTTCGACGGAGTCAAATGGTTACTCATATTCCACGAAGGATATTTTTATGGGTGGAATACAGCAGCATACCGTTTTTTCGGACTCCAACCATTCGGAGTTGCTGGATATTTCGACTTTCCCGAGGAAACGCCAGGTGCCCATAGGAGTAATGACTTAAGGATTTTAGAGACTGCTTTTTTATCCGGAGTATTTTGCGTTCCCCTCCGGATCCGGAAAATTCGTTGGCAACTATTATCCGCGCAATTACCTATCACATGTTGGATCGTGCGAATATGGTCTAGCTTTGAATAGCCTCCAGAAAACACTGATTTCTCATTTGAACTTAATTGTAAGGTGGCAGAAATTGTCTTAGCGATTACCTTGGTAAGTACCTTGTAGACACCTGACAGCCCATTGATCTGCCTGTAAATTTTCTCGTCCTTCCTGATACCTTTCTTATGGATTAAGATAACGTTCGCTTCTTCCAAGATTGCGGTACACTCTTGGTCATTAGGCACTGTTTATACAGGTTTGCCAGTTTTTCTTCTACAATTTAAACGCCACCCTTCATGAGGTCTGTGGTTATGTGATCCTTAGCATGTGCTTTGCCCCCATACATTTCGTTCAAAGTCTTATTTACGCTTTCTGTCTTTACTGGTTGGATGTCTACCCCCTCTGAACTACTTCCTCGTTCGGTATTATCCTGTATGTTGCGGCTAGTGTAGAGATCTCTAGGGAATTGGCCGCTACTATAAGTACTTTATCTCCTTTTGTGATGACATTGACGGGCTTGTCTTCAGGTGCATACATCGGATTTTTTCTCATGTCTAGAGACCTGTTCACTGCTTTCAGGCTGCCTGCGTGTTTTACGGCATTTTAAATCCTCTCCATATTACACTTTCGTATGTCAGCTGTCTTACGCTTATTGATTAACTTCGAAAACTCCGCCAGTTTATTCTGACAGCAGGGGTAAGGGCTGCCTTTCTTTGCTCTGTTATAAATAAATCTTTTGTATCCTGGGAAAGTTTACCAGTATCCTGTCTAGCCATCGTACCTCCGACTTCTATTGCATACTCCGTGACAATTTGTGTGAGATTGTCGCTCGATTCCGGTTTCGTAAACGCTGCTTCCTCGGGTAGACCTGAATATCGGTTCCTAAGCAGGATCATGAATTCTTCATTTTTCTGCCTTATTGTTAGCTCTTTGATCAGCTTCTTTCGCCTTAGCATGTCACGGTTGCTCTCTAAATTTACCCTAATTCGAGATCTTGCCTTACGGCGGTCGCTATACCTCCCTCCGAGAACTTCCACACCTGCATACCCAGGTTTCCATAGTATAAAGTCTATTTAATTTTTATGCTCCCCATATTCGGGGTCGTACAGGGTCGTAAAATTTCGGCTTCTTGGCGGAAAAAATAAAGCTATTTAATTTTTATGCTCCCGAGGGGAAGAAGTGAAATTCGGGGTGCACGAGTTGAATTTCGGCTTCCCCTGGCGAAAAAACTGGCATTTCCCCGAGGGGAAGAATGTGAAATGTTCGCGAAAGAGAGATCACACACACACACACGAGTTACAAAGAAAGAAAGATTTGCGCGGTTCGGCATTTATTCACAGACATCCTTTTGTGTTGTCGTTGTCCGAAACTTGATTGCTGAGCGGATCACACACACACACACAACTACAAAGAAAGAAAGATGCATTTTTCACAGACACCAAATTTGTTTGTCGTTTTCAGTACTCCTTTAAGCGGGGGCTCAGCTTTCAAATTTCGTGTCAGTACGCCCGTTCCTGGCCAATAAGCGGGGGCGTGGGTATGCCCTTCTCACGCCATGATTCCTCAGCGGCCAGGGCGCGCACCCAATCTCCCCCCGTTCCCCCAAGGAAGATGTGCGAGGAGATTCCTCAGCGGCCAGGCAGCGCGCACGTGGGTATCCCCCCGTTGCCAAGGAAGACGAGGGATTCCTTCGCCGCAATGGACGAGGTCAGGTCACGTGGGTTAAGAATGCGCATTGCACTTAAAATCGCCGCTGGGAAGGTTCAGGTTAAGAAGTGCATGCACTTAAAAAATGTTTCATGATGCGCGCACAGATTATTCCATTCTGCGAACTGTACTAATGAGTCCCCATCTGTTATTCCTTCAACCCAGACCATTGTTCCTAACTGCCTTGTCTCCAGCCTGTTCCTTGCCTACTGTATCATTGAAGTCTCCCGTAACTACAGTGCACTGTGTCTTTACTGTAGCCATTGCCGATTTCACATTTTCATAAACGCGTTCAATGAGCTGGTCGTCATGGCTTGATTCTGGTGCGTATCCCTGTCCTACTGGAATTTGTACCTTTTATAAAACCTAATGACAATACCGGACACCTTTCCGTTAATGCTCTACTATTCGTCCATGTTGCCAGCTATGCTATTATTATTGTCTAGAAATGTCTCTAGAAATTGCCTAGAAAAGTTCTCTTCTGTCCTCTAGATCACGATAAGATAGGACGCGCCCATTTCTCAGCACTGTAAAGGATTAACCTGTCCTCTAGGCTTCACTCAGCCCCATTTCATTCCACGTATTGCTCCCTAATTCCAAGAACAACAGCTTCTTCTTAACTCGAAGCATTGTGGTGTGGTGTAAAAGTGTGTAAAAGTGAATAGTAAGGTGGTGAAAACAGTTCTTTACTGAGCTCAAGGGGTAGGGAAAGGGGTGTGGTCAGCCTCCTTCATCCAGGAGGCCGGCGGGCCTGCGCTGCATCCGTGGCTCGTTGCACCAGCGCGAGTTGACGCTCCGGCGCCGAGCTGGTCAGCGCAGACTCCCACTGCTTAGGGGATGGGGATGGGATGAGGGTGAGGGGGGGGTGGTGGGGACAGGAGTATACTAGGTGGTAAGCTGAGAGTGGGATGTCACACTGTGGGCATTGTAGGGGAACAGAGATGGGAGATGGTGGGACAGGATGGTAGTGGTTGTAGTATGTCTTCGGTTGCAGTCGCCGGGTAAGATATACGCTTGATGGTTGGAAAGAGTGTGATGACGAGGTGGGTATATCTTCTTGTGTTTGTGCAATGAGAGAGAATGGAGCTGTATGTGAAGTCGAGTGGGTCAGTGCCTGTGGGACAGGTGGGGCTTGTCCGGTTCTTCCTGGCCTTGCTGTTGGGAGTGCCCGGTTGAGGAGGTCGCGCGGCTACGGCGTGGGCCGCCTCATTCCCTGCAAGGCCGGTGTGGCCTGGTGTCCAGATGATAGAGATGTCGATGTCTTCGGGGAGGTGTTGTAGGATCAGGATGGCTTGAGGGGGTGCGAGGCCGGCTTGGTATAGGCGGCAGGCTTGTTGGGAATCCGATATGATGGTCAAGTAGGGTTTTTGTTGGGGGGGTAGTGGTGGCGTGAGCGATGGCTAGCGCTACTTCGGCCGTTGCTACAGGTAGGTTCCCGATAGAGGCTGCAGTTGCTAATTTACCAGTTGAGTCGAGGACTACAAGGGTTGTGTGCTTGTGGTCTGTAGATCGAGCAATGTCTGTTTACCGTGGTGTGAGGGGTCCTGAGCTGTGTCGTTTTTCAAGGAGCCTCACCCTGGCCTCTCGGCGTCCCCCGGGTTTGTAGGGTAGGATGCATGTGTTTTGGAACCAGATGGACCTTGAGGCATTGACGGATGGTGAGAGGAATACGTTGCGGTGCTTGCTGTGAAGAAGGAGTAGTGCGTCCATGTCTGCGATACTTTTCTTCCTGCTGGTGTCAATATGAGTCTCCTGGAGGTGTTGATGCCGCTGCTGTGCTTCCAAACAGTTCACTTATAGGTATTATGCAGGCCGAGTTTGAGGAGACGATCGTTAGATGTGTAGGTTGGGAGGCCGAGGGCTGCTTTGTAGGCTTTTCTGATGAGGGTGTCCAGTTTGTTGATTTCCTGCGGTTTCAGGTTGACAAATGGGGTGCCATAGGTGATGCGGCTGACTATCAGCGCTTGGATTAGCTTGCACGTATCGTGTTCTTTAAGTCCGTATGTAGAGCCTCGTATTCTTCGGATGAGGTGTGTTAGCTGTGTGACTGTTTTTGGAGTTTGTGGTAGAAGGGCCGCTCCGGAGCCATCGTAGTGGAATGTACGCCGAGCACGCGGAGCGTGGTAACTTGTGGGATGGGGGATCCTTGAATGACGACTTTGGGATCTGGGGTAGTGGGAGGGGGTCGGCCTCTTGGGCGGGAAGCGTAGAATCAACAGGGCCGATTTGTTAGGTTTCTGCTGTGAAGGCCCTGGGTTGGAGATAAGCAATGGTGGTGTCGATTGGCTTGCTGGAGTGCGCGTTCTTGTTCTCCGCTCGAGCCATGTGTCGTCCAAATGGTTAAATCGTCCGCGTATAGGGCATGACGAATGCCGGGGATATTGTCTAGTTTGCTTGGTAATTGGAGGAGTGCGATATTAAATAGCAAGGGGTGAAAATACGGACCCTTGCGGGGTGCCTTTGGCCGGTGTTTCGAAAGTTGGGGGATTGTATGGGTCCGAGTCGCAACGTGGCTGTGCGGTTTTCCCCCAGGAACGCCTTTGACGAAGTAAAAGAATTCGGTGGCCGCATTCGGTATGGTTGAGGTTTTCCGAGAATGGCTTGGTGTGTTACGTTATCAAAGGCGCCCTTAACATCTAATGTGAGTAGGGCCTTTGGAGCGTCACGGCTGAGGTGGTCTAGTATTTGCTCTTTGATTTGTATAAGGATGTCCTGCCGTAGAGAGGTACTGGCGAAAGCCGAACATTGTTAGGGGGTACAGGTGTTTTTCTTCTGGGTGGGTAGTTAGGCGTTGATGCGCTAAATGTTCGTAGATTTTCCGAGGCATGATGTCAGGGAGATAGGTCGGAGGGTGGTGGGTATAGAGGCTTGTTAGGTTTCGGGATTAGCGTGATGTCGGAATGCCGCCACTGTTCTGGATAGGTGCCCTGTTGCCAGTGATGATTGTAGTAGTCAGGAGAACGTGGAGGGTATCTTCGCTTAGGTTGCTGGATAGTGCGATAAGATGATGTGGTTCCTTACCCGGCCGTGGTGTTGCTGGTTAGCCTGGCCAGGATGGCTCGGAGTTCGGGCCAGGGTGAAGGGAGTGTCCAAGGGGCTGTCGTTAGTTGGTCCGGTGTATTGAATGTCCGGTGTGGAGGGGTAAGTTGCAGGATCTCCGAAGAGGTGTAGCTTATGGATTGCAGGAGGTCTCTTGGGGGGAGGGCACTATTTCGTATGAGTTGTTGTATCCGGTGATTCGTTTGTTTGTGAGTCGAGCTATTGTCCAGGAGATATCGCAGTAAGTGCCACGTTTTCTTAGTGTGTAGGGTTCCTTGCAGTTGGTTACAAAAATCGTGCCAGTTCTGGGTTTGGAGTTGGGCTGCATATGTCTGGGCTTTCTGGGTGAAAATGGCAATGCGCTTTTTTAGGGTTCGATTGTGTTTTTGGCGTTTCCACCGCTTTGTGAGGCTCCGCCGAGCATCCCAAATATGCATAAGGTGGGGGTCTACCGCAGGTATGTCTTCCGTGAGGGAAATGAGTTGGGTGTGTTTCCTGACCCGTTGCTCAAGGGCTTCGGTCCAATCTTCCAGGTTTTTGCCGATGGGTGGGAGGTCTGAGTCGTCCTTGCGAAAGGCGGGCCAGTTGGTAAGATGGGCAGTGCCTTTTCTGCTCAGTTTTCTTTCGAAGGGTATGCTCGTCGATATTATATGGTGATCACTGCCAACTGTTTCACTTAGGCAGAGCCAGGTGGTGTTGGGGCAGTTTTTTGAGAAGGTGAGGTCCGGTATAGTGTCGCGGGCAACGCTATTTCCGATTCCCGTAGGGGTAGTAAGGTCGTTTTGGAGGACCAGTTGATTGTTTTGGGCAGCATGGAGTAGGCAGTGCCCTTTTTTGATGCGAAATGATAACCCCATGCTGGGTGGGGGGCATTGAAGTCGCCAAGGATAAGTAATAGATTATTGCAGGCCTTCCGTGCGGCTTCATGTATGAGGTTGTCTATGGTTTCAGGTTTTCGGATGGCGGGCTGTAGATGTTCAGGATATAAACGCTTGGGCTTGACGGGCGGGTCGGGATGAGTTCTACAAAGGTGTGCGGGATGGTCTGGTTGAGGTAGTGGGGCTGGGCTGGGTGAGTGTTATGTACTAGTATGGCGGTGCGGTTTTGAGGGTCCTGCGTGAATGCAGTATACTGAGACAGAGGGGGGTGGAGGTGTTAGTTTCTTGCAGGGCTATTACGTCCGGGGGCTCAGTCTGTATGAAGAGAGATAGTTCATGCCGTTTGCTGTTGAAAGAGCGGCAATTCCACTGGTACACTATGATGGTGTTCGGCCATGGCTTTAGTCATAGTATGGGTGGTGCTTGGTTTTTTTGGGGGGATGGGCATTCGATAGGGTTTCCTTTATTCCTTGCAATGGCCAGTTAAATCTTGTTTTGACGATCCGTGAGTGTTTGAAGATTTCTGCATAGAGTGTTGAGATTTTCAGCCTGTGTGTCGATGAGTTGCTTAAGGGCTTGCGCTAGTTTTTTTTCGATTATTTGTGTGAACGTAGTTTCGATCGATGAGGGCAGAAATTTGTTCCTGAGGGGTAGTTGGTTGTGAAAGGGTTGCGGGAGTGGGGTTTGCAACAGCTTGTCTATTTATTTGTGAGGTCAGGAATATTTTAGGTTTATTTAAGGCTCAGCTTACTGTTGGTGTTACAAGGAGGTCGCGGTTATGGCCGCGTTTATGGACGAAAAGCAGTGTGCGAGATTTCGGCGCACTAATCCCAGGTGTCAAATTAATTCCACTACGGTGTTCGCCTGCGTTCGTGTTAAACCCCCCATATTAATGTTTTAGCACGATTTATAAACATATTATCGTGGTGATACACCGGGATAGGAATTATTTTGATGGGAGATTTATACTTTACTAACAATGCCTTGCCCATGTGACGTCCGTTTTTATCCTTTTTTATTCTAGTGTAGCAACTTCATCACAGTTTGACCTTAATTTGGCTTGTCGCAGCTTGTTATCAACCCTATAAGTATTACACCGAATTCCCCTTCTCCTCTAGATCTTATATTTACATCCGCACCTAATATCTATTCAATAAAACAAAACTTGCCTTGTTTGAGTGACTATGATGTGGAGCAATTTTGCTTTCCTTCTGTTCGTCTACACTGAAGGGATGAAGAATAAACGTTTAAAGGGACAGACAACCGATTTTTGTCGCGTATATGTTCTCTCGCTCATACGAAAGCCAGCGTTTTATATAGCCCGGTAACCACAAGCAATTTCTAAACAAACCGGCGGAAATAATTTTAATCTGGCAGCAAACGTCCTGAAATCGGAAGGGTGGCGGTTCGTAGTGTCGAAACTTGGCACTACAATATGTGTCCCTGTCACGTGACCTGCAAGCCTAGCAGCTACTGTAACTGCTGAAACGTTTATTTACGTATTGAAAACCTTTCAACACAAATATTTGTACAAGGTTAAATTGTATATGTATTTCTAAACATTATTTTGAAAATTCTAAAGACGCCACCCGCCGCCGCTGGGTTGCTCTCAGTGTGGCTAACAGAGCCACCATGCCCAGAATCAAGGGCAACGTTCAGTAAACAGAGCCAGGAAGGAGCTTTGACAATTCTCCCTGAGTCAGAGGCGTTGTTCTGCCAAAATATTTGATTTCAGTTTCTTCGACTACTAATTCCCAACAAGTTCAGTTAAACACCAGTACTAATAATTTCCCTCGTCTGCCGTCACAAAAGAAAATCTTACCGGGAATGTAATGAACCTTTCAAGTATAACCTCTCCCCAGTTCAGATGAACGTATTCTCATAGGCCTAAACTTGCCCGGCTTGCCCGCTTGCTCGGCACTGGTGGTTTTGATGAATTTCAACTTTTTGAGGACTTAGATAACTTCGCCAGAAACATGAGGCTACGAGAATACTTCTACGATCACCCTGCGACGGAAGAAGCCCGCAGGCCCTACCTAGCTATAAGCACTGGATCCCTCCCACACAGCGTGATAGTTGCCTCGACATGTACATCAAAGCTGTCCAACGCGATGTGCGAAAAGCATACCAAACACAAATTTCTTTCCGCCACAACATGACTACCAACGAAAAGAAAGCCCTAGGAGAAACTCGCAAGCTTTCCCCACATAATTATTAAACCTGCCGATAAGGGAGGCGCAATCGTAATCCTTGACAAAACCGACTACGTTAACGAGGCCAATAAGCAACTATCGGTATCGACGTTCTACAAAGCACTGCCCAATGATCCCACTCAAGACTATAATCAAATCGTCAAAGATAAACTAGCTGAGCTTGTTAAAACATCAAACAATAAATTAAACCACGGCTCGTTCTTTGAACCCTTTAAGCGGTCCAGTAGCCGGTAAATTCTATCTTCTGCCTAAAATTCACAAGGTGAACAACCAAGGGCGCCGCCATTGTTTCTGGCATTGGCACTGTTACCGAAAACCTCTCGCGCTATGTCGATAATCTCATTTGCGACATGTCGCCCAGCTTTCCTCCTTCATTAAGGATACCAATGACTTTCTCTCAGACATCTCAAAAATTGAAATTCCTGATAACTGCCCCCTAGTCATTTTCGATGTTGCGTCCCTGTATACTAACATCCCCCATGAAGATGGCATCACCGCTGTATCGCTTGCGTATGAGCAGTCGTCATCGTGTGCGACAAACCTATCAATTCTTCTACTCTCCAAACTTTCCTTAGGCTTATTCTTGAACTTAAAAATTTTGAGTTTGACAGGGTTCATTACGTGCAAGTCAGCGGAACGTCAATGGGAACTCGAATCGGACCCAACTACGCCAATATCTTTATGGCTCAACTGGAATCAAACTTTCTTGAAACTCAAACTTAAAGCCACTGTACTATAAAAGGTATATTGGCGACATATTCATGACCTGGCAGCACGGTGACGCGGAGCTCCTCACCTTCACTGGGGCATTTAACCTAGCCCATCCTACTATTTCGCTTGCTCATTCCTATTCGGAACACAGTGTAAACTTTCTGGACGTCACCGTTACTACTTCCGAAGGTCGGCTTCAAAGTAAACTGTACAGAAAACCGGCAGACACGCGGCAGTATTTGTACTTTCAAAGTAGCCATGTCAGACACTGTAAGACAGCAATACCGTACAGCCAAGCCCACTGTGTTAGGAGAATTTGCACGAACCAAGCCGACTTTGACTCAAACTGTCGAGAACTCAAGACCCCCCTACTGAATAAGAAATACCCGGAAGAAGTTATCGACGACGCTATTGTGCGAGCCAACCAATTAGACCTTAACGTAACCTGTAAGAAAAAAAGCCCAGAACGTTAACCCGCAAACAAACTTAGTTGTAACCCACTCAGCCTCTGCTCCAAGAGTGTCAACCGTACTAAGAAAACACTGCAATATTCGAATTCAAAGTGAACGCTATATATCATCATCATCATCATCAGCCTATCTACGCCCACTGAGGGCAAAGGCCTCCCCCATTATTCTCCAAATACCTCGGTCCTGTGCCAACTGTGACCAATTTATCCCCGCAAACGTCTTAATCTCATCTGCCCATCTAATTTTCTGCCGCCCCTGCACGCTTGCCTTCTCTATAGGGATCCACTCTGTTACCTTAATCACCAGCGGTTATCTTGCCTTCGCATTACATGCCCTGCGCACGTCCATTTCTTCTTCTTAATCTTCTAATATGTCCTTAACACGTGTTTTTTCCCTGACCCACTCCGCTCTCTTCTTGTTCCTTAATGTTACACCTATCATTTACGCTCCATTGCCCGCTGAGTCGTTCTCAATTTAAGTTGAACCCTCTTAGTGAGCCTCCAAGTTTCTGCCCCGTAGGGTGAGTACCGGTAAGATGCAGCTGTCATGCACTTTTTCTTCAGCGACAATGGTAGGCTGCTATTCATTATCTGAGAATGCCTGCCATATGCACCCCACCCCATTCTGATCCTTCTAATTATCTCTGCCTCATGGTTGGGATCTGAGGTCACAACTTGGCCTAAGTAGATATATTCGCTTACAACTTCCACTGCCTCGCCACCTATCTCAAACCGCTGTGCTGTCCCAAGGTTATTGATCATTACTTTAGTTTCTGCATATAATTTTCAGGCCCACGGTTCTACTCTGTTCATCCAGTGCGGAAAGCATGCTTTGCAATTCGTCCCCCGAGTACTTAGCAAGGCAATGTCATCAGCAAATCTGAGGTTACTTAAGGTATTCTCCATTAACCTATTCCACACTGTTCCCAATCCAACGTTCTGAATACTTCTTGTAAACATGCTGTGAATAACATTGGAGAGATTGTGTCTCCTTGTCTGACACCCTTCCTATATAGGTATTTTAGTGCTCTCCTTATGAAGGATGATGGTAGCTGTGGACCATTGTAGATATCCTCTAGAATCCTTACATAATGCTCATCGCCCCTGGTTCCGTAATGCTGAATGACTGCTAGGGTTTCGACGAGTCAAATGCTTTCTCATAATCTATCAAGGCTATATATAGGGGTTCAGTATACTCGGCGCACTTCTCTTCACCTGATTGATCGTGCGCATATGGTCCATTGTTGAATAACTTTACGCAACCCTCCCTGTTCTTCAGGTGGACTGAAATCTAAGGTTGCAGAAATTCTGTTAGCGACTACCTTTGTAAGTACCTTGTAGACGACTGACAGTAAACCTGATCGGAATGTAATTTTTCAAGTGCTTCATGTCGCCTTTCTTATGGATATTAGGATGATCGCGTTCTTCCAAGATTCCGGTACCATTGCGGTCATTAGGCATTGCGTATACAGTTGTTGACAGTTTTTCAAGTACATTCTCGCGCCATCCTTCAAGAGGTCTGCTGTTTTCTGATCCTCACCAGGTGCTTTTCCCCCTTTCATTTCTTTCAAAGCCTTCTTACTTCTTCGGTCTTTAGTGGTGGGATGTCTATCTCCTCTGAACTACTGTCTCGTTCGGCATTATCCTGGATGTCCCGGCTAACTGTACAGATCCCTGATAAATCGCTATGTTATGTAATATATATATAGCGATCTACAGCGCAGGAAAAAAAAACACCTGAACATATAAATACTCAGAAAGTGGAGGCTAAAGTAGCCTCGACGGTAGCGTGGTGGTTATCGCATCAGACCGGTATTCTGGGCGTCGTGGGTTCGGATCCCACCCGGCGGGCATTTTTTCTCCACTTTCCTTATTTTCCAAATTCTTTATCTTGAGCTACTACATCCTCCCCTTGCTTTCCGAGGTCTTCTGACTGCCAATTCTTATTTCTGGTATATATATGTCTATATATATATCTTTATATTATATATATATATATATATATTATATAATATATATATATAGGGTTTGGAAATGAGGGGCCCGTTAGGAATATAACATAAAGAAATGCCGGCAGTCTACAACGCCAAAGAAGGCATAGGGGAATGGTTAGACTATTTTTTCGTTAATGACGTACATTTTTTTTTTATTAACGTGAGAAAGAAAGAGAGAAAAAACACAGGCGCCCAGAGTGGGGACCGAACCCACGCCTTTCGATTAGATCTCGAATGCCTTACCAATTCGGCTATCTGGGCGACTGTGTCTCCTTCAACTTTCTGGGGTATTTATATTTACTACAACTGTATCTGACGCTGAGGGTGGTAGCCAGCGCCACTCAGACTACACGACCTTCTTTTCAACCACCGGGCGTGACGCGAACGTGTACCGCCTGTCATAAGCGGGTAACTGGCGGCAAGCCCTCTTATGCTAACCTTGGCATCAAGGCTCTGCCAGAACCGGAGCCCATTCGCTAGCTTTCGCAAAGATAAGAGGGAGTTTTTGGAATGAGGGGTCGTGGAAATACAGAAAAGAAAAGAAAGGCCGGCAGTGTAAAACGCCAAAGAAGGCATAGAGGAATGGTTAGACTATTTTTTTCGTAGTGACGTTACATTTTTTTTTATTAATTAGCATGAAAAAGAAAGATAGAAAAACACGCGCCAGAGTGGGGACCGAACCCACGCCTTTAGATTAGATCTCGAATGCCTTACCATTCGGCTATCTGGGCAACTGTGGTACTCCTTCACTTTCTGGGGTATTTATATTTACTAAACTGTATCTGACGCTTGAGGGTTGTAGCCAGGCGCCAAGCAGGGAATGAAAAGGGGAGAAGGGGACCTTTTTTTACCCCCGAGCGTGACGCGAAAGTCTACAGCCTGTGCATAAGCGGGTAACTGGCGGAAGGCCACTTATGCTACCTTGGCATCAAGGCTGCCAGAACCGAGGCCCTCGCTAAGCTTTCGCAAGATAATAGGGTGTGGAAATGTTGGTGGTCTCGTTAGGAAAATACAGAAACAAATGCC
>CM023451.1:22781411-22898102 GCA_013339765.2 Haemaphysalis longicornis
CCGAAGTGCCGTGACGCGGCCCTACGTCTTTCCGGCTGGGCTCTTTACTAGGCAGCTCCCTCGCTACTAGTGTCGAGGTCCTCCGGCCTGCCCGCGCTGGGCGGCCGGGCCCTCTCGGCTTTCGCTCGGGCGATGCTGTTCAAGGGCCGCCAGTATCTGCTGGACGGCCTGTAGTTGTACGTCCTTGTCACTGCTCCGCGCCGCGGTCAGGTACCACGGCGGGATCTTTGTCTCCATTGACGCTTCTGTAGGTCTTGCCGAGCAGTCCCACAGGATGTGAGCCATCGTAGCCCGCGCACTGCGGCACACTTTGAACGTATCGTCCTCGTATTGCTCGGAGCACACATGCTTCATGATGACCGGGGTCAGTAAGAAACCCGTCTGCAATTGTCTTAGTACCACCACTTGCTCCCTGGCCAGGCCAGGGTGCGGCGGCGCCATTTTTCTTCTTCTCATCCTATAATATGTCGTGATTACGTTATATGTCCCCATCCTGTCTTTGGTTTCCCCCCACAGTTCTGCAGACGGGTTCGCTCCACCCACGCGGCCAGTTAACACTCGCGCGGTAGAGTTCGCCGTCTCATTGTTGTTCACATATTGTTCTGACACTTCATTCCCCGCGTGTGCCGGGAACCACTTCGGTCAAATCTTCACTTCTCTGTATGTTGCAATGCCGGTGTGATGCAGGCTAGCTTGGAAACGTATTCTTGGACATTAAAAAGTCCTGCATTTCTCGCACTATACAGCCTCTTCAGTTCGTAAGATCACTCACCCTGAAGTTTTGCGTATGATAAAATTCCTGTGGCGGGGTCGCAGGTATCTATTTTCGCATGCCTTGAAGTTGATGTTGAATGAATCGTAACACTGTCATCGTATACACTGAAATTTACGACAGCGAAAAACGACACATTTGGTTGGTGTCACACCATCTACACAAACACATACCGGTCGAATCGTAAATTCCCAGCACCACAGAACACGTGCCATGCCAGGGTCCATGAGAAAGGAGACTAACTGTGGCTGACTGAGCACATCCTGGTATAAGCAGGCCCATCGCGCTATCAAACAGTGCGGAGATACGTGACCATCTTTCGACCTTTTTCTAACTTGTTCGTTGGTACTTACTTTTATTTGGTAAATACAACATCGTTTTCCGTTTTCTTTTCTTCATCTGAAAAAAAAAACTATATCTGTTCTCAGTTCTCACGGAAAATTGTCCGCGCGCACGAATACTAACGCCGCGCAGAACGCCGCACAGCGCACGATGCCCTTCTAGCGCGGCCGTGTCCATCGGTACCCATTGCCAAAACTAGTCTCCCAAACAAACCGAAAATAAAACAGGAAGCAGGGGTGTCCCTCTACATTTTCATTGCTTCAAAGAATTTCCTTTCCGTGCCTCCGCACATTTCGCGTGGATCACTCAACCCCTTTCTCAATGACTAATCTCAAAGTGGGCTTAGCGAGAGAAGGAATGCGGTTGTTCGCAGCTGCCACTATATTTCTGACCGTGTCTGCACGTGCCGCGGGATGGGAAGGGTTTTATTAATCTGCTCAGAGGGCCGTTCTCAGAGGGCCGTTTTCAGAGAAGCCCGCTTTTTTACTTGATGGCGGCAGCGAAGGGTAGCAGAGGAAGAATACTCCGACGTTATACGTCTTTCGGTCAACGTTCATTTCCAAGCTTTGCCGACGCGCAGTATCCAACGTTGCAACTTCAAATTTACCATTAATCAGTAGCTGCCTTTACTTGTACATTTCCATATTGTTGGTATAATAAATACGTAACGTATTGAACAAATACTTTCATATAAGCAGCCGATAAACCTCATCATCGTTATCCAATGTGTGTTGTAGATATATCCAGGTAAATTATGGGTATATGTATTTCGCGTCATAAGTCATATTGAAACCAGCGGAATAAAATTTAATGGTAGCTCGAATTATAGCTTTAATGGCTAACACTTTTCAGTAGCGGCGGGAGACTTGGATGCTTGCCTGTACACTCTGCGACAAACCCTTTCCTAATGCCAGCTAAATTTTGCCTAATTGTTACGCGTCTAAACGTTTGCAGTTATATATCGCGCTGTAGCCAGCCCCAGAAGCTTCTATGGCTGCCACTATTTAGCTTAAGGGCAAATTCTCTCCAAGGGCTGGCAAAAGACAGCTCAATGATTCTAAGTATGTACACTTAGAACTAGAAAACGACCTATATCCAGCCAAATAAGCTTTTAGCTTTTGGATGAATTTTTTTTAATAGCTGGCAGAAAACAGCTGAATGGTTTTCAGTGTGTAAAGGTAGAGCTATACAACGGCCCATAGCCACCTCAAATAGCTTCTATGACTGTCTCTTTTTACCTTTAGGACAAATTCCTTCCCATAGCTGGCAAAAGACAGATGAATGGTTTTAAATCTCTAGAGTGACGGCGAAACAACAGCCTATCGCCAGCGAAATGATATTTAATGGCTTTCTGTCTTTAGATTGAGGACTAATTCTTTGCAGTAGCTGCCAAAAGACAGCTGAATGGTTTTCAGTCTGTAGAGTTAGAGCTAAACAACAGCCCATAGCCATATGCAAGAACTTTTCTGGCCGTCTCTCTTTAGCTCTAGGGCAAATTTTTACAATAGCAGGCAAAAGACAGCTGAATGGTTTTAAATCCGTAGACGTAAAGCTAAACAACGGTCTATAGCCAGACAAAAGAGCTTTGTCGCGGCTGGTCTATAGAACTGAAGCCATACTTATTTCTTTAGCTGGCAACAGTAACATGAATAGCTGTGACTCTATAGACTAAACACCCTAGGATGTTCTACAAACGTCTAAGAAGAATTGTATGGCTTACATTCTTTAGTGCAGGATGCATAAAAATTCCCCGCATTTCCCCGAAGGGAAGAATGTGAAAGTGCGAATACACGAGTTGAATTTGCGCGGTTCGGTAATGTTCGTGAAAGAGAGATCACACACACACACAACTACAAAGAAAGAAAGATGCATTTATTCACAGACACCTATTTGTGTTGTCGTTGTACTTGATTGCTAGAGCGGATCTGAGCTTTGAAATTTCGTGTCAGTACTCCTTTAAGCGGGTGCATTAGCCCTTCTCACGCCCGATTCTTGGCCAATCCCCCACGTGGGTATGTGCCATGTCAGCGGCCAGGCAGCGCGCGCCCATCTCCCCCCGTTGCCAAGGAAGACAAGGAGATTCCTGGCAAATCCCCCACGTGGGTATGTGCCATGTCAGCGGCCAGGCAGCGCGCGCCCATCTCCCCCCGTTGCCAAGGAAGACGAGGAGCGCGCGCACGCGCAGCTGTTGCTATGCGGACGGCGGCGGACGATTCAGGCTCGCTTAAGAAGTGCATTCGCACTTAAAAACTTCAATAGGTGGCTATATCCTATTTAGCCCTTTTATGGGTGACCATAGGGACCTGTAGGCCGCCATAAGGCACCGTAAATTTTTCCAAAGACGCACATAAGACATTTTTGTATGGGTGCCTATTATTCGGAGGGAGAGAGACAGCTCTACGTTTGTCCGCTATAATAAAACTTGGGCGTTTTTCAAATTTCATTGAAATAATTAGCTAGGAAGTATCCTCAGTCGTAAATTACAAAAAAACATGTTTTGTTTCATGCCCTCGGTGAAGGGCGTGGGGCTTTGCTGGTCACGCTTCTTCACAGAGTGGAAGGGCTCTAAAAGTTTTAACACGAAAGTGTTTTATTCCGGGATTCATGAAGATTTAACGTACGACATATCCGTCAGGGTTGTAAAGCCAGTACGACGAAGCAAGCGGCCTGTAAATGGTGCACCCCAGCACACAGGGTCTTCTCTAGGAAGCAACCTTTAGTGCTGAAGAGTACACTATACCTAAGGTTGTTGGTTTTGGTTTTTTTATTTTGACACGGAAGTTTTTTTATGCCAGAAAACACCAAGATTTCAGTGACGCCATATTTATCACCGAAATTACGACAGTACACCTTTGACGAAGGGACGCGCCAGCATGACGTCGCTAGCCAAGCACACCCAAAAGACAGCCGCCGACCCGCAAATCCTGCTCAGCTGCAGATTTCAGTGCCCATTTCGCTTTCGTGTTTTAACGATTCCTATGACAGAGAGAACAGCCACAGTTTTGTTGCAGTAATTCGCCTCATGCAAAGAAATTCAGGGAAGCTTGCACTCACGCGCATAACTTGAATGGCGCAGCTGTTGTAGGTGCGCATTGCCGGACCATCCTTAAGTTTTAGTATCATCGTTTATTTTCAGAGTTGCGGTGCTAGTAGTCGTCGTCATATGCATTGAAGATGCCACCGTCTTCTTCGCGGCGAGAGGTGGATGCAAAGTCATCTTCAGCATTGTACACTCCCACCAGTTCCACTGGTGAAGCTTACGCTAAGCCGCGCAAGGCTTCAATCATAGCAAAACTGGAGGGTTTCTTGATACGTGAGTACTGAAGGACAAGTCACCACGCATTTTGACAAGTTTGAAATTTGTATTTACATTGTAGTAGTAGTAGTATTTTATTTACATGCCAGTAGTAGTCATCGCGATATACAGCAATATCGTCGTGTTCGCCATGCCAAGCTGTACACGCAAGGTAGTGCCTGGCTACAGCGCTGGGTTATTTTTTTTGCTAAAGACCCTGCGCGTGCAAGACCTCCGCCTTCGTCACGAGGCACACGCTCACGAGCGCTCGGCATTTTCTCGCTCCTCGTGGTTTTTCCAGTTTTTTTGCTGCTCTTGTTTTTCGTGCAACACTGAATTTAAAGCTTGTACAATAGCTCCGCTGTTGAAAGAGATATTTATGCGGGGTGATGACGTCCATGATCGCTATTGCGCTGGCCATGACGCTGACCGCAAAGAAATTACGAAAATTCAAATAATAATCGTCTATCGTCATCTTGAAATCCTTATAATTTTTAATGCATTCTATGACGGGTAACTTTAAACGAACATGTAATACTTAAAAAAACTCGTAATTGCTCTTCACCAGTATAGCTTTCAAAAATGTAAGTCGATTTAGCTATCGTTATTCGGCCTAGCAAACGGTTTATAAAAGTCACCACAAAAAATTGCATACCCAGGGACGAATGCTTCGCATAGCCGAAGCATTGGACTCCATTAAACACAGCATACTTAAACAAGATCGGAACGTATGGTATACCAAGATACCCGCAGCAACTCATCAAACGCTATTAGACAAATTGTAAACACTTCGCAATATTAGGTTGGACGTCCTCAGCTTTAATTACATAAAAAATAGAGTTCGCCAAGGCTTGATAGTGAGACCTCTGCTTTCTTGCTTTACAATTGTGGTATAACTTATAATCTTCACAAGCAATACGTTAGTATGAAGGAAAAAAAAGTTTCTTTTTTGGAAGTATCGTAACGAACTAAAAAATAAATGCTAGGAATTTTCTAGGGGAGCTCACTGATATGGTTTCTGGGAATAAGTTGGGTTGAGATATCAACAAAACAACTTACCAACGTGAGGGTTCGAGCTAGTTGGTACTACATAGTGAAAATTTAAAGCACAACAAATTTAGACACAAGACGTATAACACAGGGGCAATTGTGTCATTCGTCTTGTGTCTAAATTTGTTGCGCTTTAACTTTTCACAACAAAACAACCTACGTAGGTTCCCAGCTCAGAATACAAGCTCTGACAGACGACTTGAAACACAATCTCCCAGCACTAATAATTTTAAGAGTGTTTTAACGAATATCTATCAGGAAATGAGCACACTAATAATATCAAACTAACATTATCATGAATAATAGGCGCAATGTGGTAGGATAAATACCAGATTCCTGGGAGCTGCAGAAGTAGCATATATTTTGCCATGATTCAGTCTCATATGTAGTATTTTCTTGTCATGTGCAATACTACGACAAACTCCAATTTATAGGCCCTTTTAGAGATATGCTAGAAAACTAGTAATCTAAACATTTACAGATCGTGTTGCAAATGTTTTAGTCAAACATGTCTTGATCGATGCCTACCAGCTTCAAAAGCGCAAGGTCGCATGTAAAAAAAATACAAAGAAGTCTAGGGGACTTTGAACACGCATATCTCGTAAATAATCAATCCTTCAAATTTGGAACTAATAACTATAACAGGTGGATGATCAGAACACTTTACGGCTTGCAAAATTTAGACCACCTAATTACTAGCATTTTAAGTAAAATTAAGGGCATAACAAACATAATGGATGAGTGCCCATTTCTTATTTCTTATGGCAAACCCTGGATTCGTTTGGGACTTCTGTGTAACTCTAGCGAATTACAACATTGGGTTTTTCTGCATTCAGTTTTATTTTCTATTGCAAGCACGGTTTTGTAATATCCTGAACTTGTACATATACTGCGTATAATTTTGTCTTTGCCTGTTTATTTCTGTTTGTCGACACTGAACGCACGGCGTCAGAGACCCAGTCAAGTGCGTTTCCTTGCGTTTCAGATGACGTCCTATTCTTCTCGCTGTATTTCAATTGAAAGTGGGAACATCAAGGGGACAATGAAGGGATTTTATCAATCTTCTGTTTTGTTTACATTGATAGACTTTCTCTAATAACCACACTTTTTTATCGCGTTTATGCCGTCGATGGTGCACTATGTAAGTGATAAATGCTGAAAGAAGAAAAAATACCCTGCGACATTTGAAGCGGTCGCAACTAAAAGCAGTGAAACGTATTGGAGTTGCGTTGTGATTGGGCGATGTTTATTATTTGAATTCAACAAGTTTCGGTTTCGGTTCCGAGAAACAACAGAACTGGCCTTCGACGTTATCGTTGGTTGGGCATTCCCGATATCTCAGGAATAGGGATACCGCACTTTTGCCAGGTTGTCAGCTGAGTGGTCAGATAAGCCTGCAGGCGCCGCTTAGTATCTTAAAGTTTACTAGCAGAAGCGGATGCAATGGCTGGACATTCTACACGTTATCGGGTGCTTTTATGCAACGTCTTTGATTTCATAGACTTTTGTAAGCTTGAGACATTGTAGTTACGAAGAAACAAAATAGCGGCACATTATTCCAGGAAAAAATCATGTAGTGGCTTATTTTCCACTGTGCAAAAAAAGCACGACGGCCAGCTGGCAACCAGCCGACTGACTATTTACGAGGGTCGAGCGCCACGCAGAAACTCATAAAGCTAAGCCTCCTCGACTAAGGCTCATAGAAAACGTCATAGAAACTGAGCAATAAGGATGCAGATAAGACAACGGTACATTCCAATTGATGTTGTTTTACTAAATAACGTCACGAAACCGCACCAAGAATGTTGAACACGTCCTAGAAACTCGACTACAATTTGCGCAAGTAATCCCACAGAGCTAGAACATCACTTCAGTGTCCCTTTAATGAAAGAAAAAAAGAAAAAAAAATCATCATAGGTTTATGCAGCTATAGGTTCCCTACAATAGACCGGCGAAACTTGTTGTCTTTACATTACCACAAAATTAAATTGCAAATAATTATGGTTTCAAACTTCTGCCTGCCCACGTCTTTATTATTTATTGTGTGCGAGCAAAACTGGGGGTCATGTGGATCAGTAGAATATCGTGTACCCGTAATTAATATTATCATCATCATCATAACCATCATCATCAACAACAACATTGACCTGTCTACGCCCTCTGCAGGGCAAAGTCCTCACCCATAGATCTACAATTATCACTGCCATGCGCTAACGCCGACCAATTTATCCCAGCAAACTTCTGGATCTCATCTGCACATCTAACATTCTGCCTCCCCCTGCGACGCTTGCTTCTCTAAGGATCCACTCTGTTACCCTTAATGGTGCGGCTAATGGCGTAGTCTTTATTTTGCGTGGCGTTGATAGTCGGACGCCCTAATAGTGTAACCGTAGTACTGCGTACCCGTAATATTGTTACAGTGTTAGGTACAGGACAATCACTAGGTTGTCTGTTACGTTAGTCGGCAGTCAATCGCCTGTGTAGGGTATGTCCCAGTGGAACGGGATCCAGGGGGTATGCTGGCACGTAGAAGAGGAGGGCGAAGAAGAGTTTTCCCCGGCTCGCTGCTGACCGGCATCTGTGGTAGCACGTCTTGCCTGTGGCTCCGCACGACTTGTAAATAAACGCTTCATCCATTTGTTACGTCCGTAGCATCTGGTGGAAGTGCTGGGTAATTCGTCGACCTGGAAGAAGCGGAACCAGCCTATTTTCTACGCAGCAGGCGTGCTGCCGGGCTACCTCCGGAAGAAGCGACAATGCCAACGGGGCCGACGGGTGCCACCTCCCCTGGAAGGGTCGGTGTCTGGCCTCATCAGAGAGAACCACGCAAGTTTAACGGAACTATCGAGGAAGACGCCGAGGACTGGCTCAAGCACTACCAGCGAGTCAGCAAGTATAACAGGTGGGACGCTCGCGAACAGCTCGAGAACGTGGTCTTCTCCTTGGACCTTACTGCATTATGTGGTATGACAATCATGAGCACAGATTTGATACATGGGACAGTTTCGTCAACGAATTCCGGGCGAGCTTCGGCGACACGGCTGCCCGAAAGAAGAAGGCAGAGCAGACTCTTGCACAGAGAGCTCAAGTTCCGGGCGAAACTTGTACCACATATATTGAAGAAGTCCTCAAACTGTGCAGCCTCGTTAATCCTTCGATGCCAGACGAGGCAAAGTAGGTCACCTGCTTAAAGGTATCGCTGAGGATGTTTATAACTACCTCATAACTAAGGAAAACCTGGCGTCAGCTCTGGATGTAATTCGCCATTGCCGCGCGTTCGAAACCCTGAAAATGCGACGTATCACCCCCAAGTTTGGACGCCTGGCAAACGTGACTACTGTTGCCAGCGTGGACGTCGGCTCGTCCCCTTCCGAGGACATAGCTTCGGTGGTGCGTCGCATCGTTAGAGAAGAACTCGCACAGCAAGGTTTGTGTCGTGACTAAAGCTTTCACCAGTGCGCTCTTCCTGACCCAGTATTTCGTCAATGCACAGTGCAAGCCGTCCAGAGTCACTCTCAGGTGCCTTGGGTTCGAGCAGGGAATAGGAATGAGCGTACCGCTTACAATGAAGACCATACCAGGCGTACAGCTTTCAGTCCTCCACCTCGGGAGTATGAAAATTACTTCGAGGAGCCAATCCGTTACGCACCTGTCGGCTACTCCCGACCACGCCGTTCCTTAGGTCAACCGGTCGCATTCCGTGAACAGCGCACCTGCTTCAACTGTGGTATCCGCGGCAACATTTCCCGCTTTTGCCGTCGGCCTCCCCAGCATTACGAACCGCCACCTCGACGGCCATACACAGATAACCAGACCAACGCACCCTTCCAGCGGTCGTTCCAGCCAACTACAATGCGCAATAATTCCCCGGGTTCCGACAGGAGCTTCACTCCTCCTCCGACCACTCGACGGCCGCGATCTCCAACGCCACGCCGCCGAATGAGCCCACCACCCGAGGGAAACTAGATGCTGCGGCCGACGGGGGTGAGGTCGCGGGCCGGTCATTTTCGCCAATTCCCCTGCCCGTCGTTATGTCAAAGAACAAAGTGACTGTTTCTGTAGATGGTGTGAACACGGAAGCCTTGGTAGATACTGGAGCTGCGGTTTCAGTCATGAGGTTCGCTTTCAAAACCCGTCTTGGGCCAAAAGTTATGTTTTTCTGTGACCGAAAGATTCAGTATCGTGGAGTCGGAGGCGAGCGTTTGTTTCCAGTTGGAATCTGTTCAGCGACGGTTTTTCTTGGCGAAGACAGCTTTCGAACGGAGTTCATTGTTTTAGCCCAGGCAACTCATGACGTTATATTGGGGATCGACTTTTTACGTGATTGCGGTGCTTTGTTGGACTGCGGAACTGGCGAAATTTCGTTCCGAAACGAAACTCTACCTACTTATGTTGAAGAAGGGTGTAATGACACTAAAGGCCTGTTTTCTGTCACCGATGACGTCCTGCTACCTCCCATGACGGCTATGTTTGTCTCTGTGAAGTCTGAAGCATTTCTTCGAGGGAGCTACGAAGTTCTGGTGGAGGCGGATGCAACAAACGCAGTTAAGAAGAATGTGCTGATACCCCGTGCTTTGGTTGATGTCGTTGATGGGTGCAGCTGCATTTGGACGGCGAATGCTTCCAGTGAACCCGTACTTTTGCCCCGTGGACTTCAACTCGCTCGTTCCGACGAAGACGTTGCCGTAACCATTCATGCGGTGAATAGGACGCAAGACGCGACTACCAACAACACAGACTACACCACCCAGCTCAAGCGCATGATAAATACCTCGCTTCCTTCTCATAAGCAGCAGGTGTTACTTGAGGTGCTTACCCGACATGCTGCGGTATTTGATTTTGCTCGGGATGACCACGAAACTTCACTGCCAGCGTCACGCATGCAACATCGGATTATCACTGAGAATACGGCACCGATTCGTCAAAAGCCATACCGTGTGTCCCCTTCTGAGCGCAAGGTAATAACCGAAGAGACGCAGGAGATGTTGAAAAAAGGGGTAATCCGGGAGTCCTCAAGTCCGTGGGCAGCTCCTGTGATTCTTGTAAAGAAGAAAGATAACTCTAGGCGCTTTTGTGTAGATTATCGTCGACTCAATGCTGTGACAAAAAAAGATGTGTATCCGCTTCCGCGTATTGATGACGCCGTCGACTGCTTACATTCAACGTCGTACTTTTCTTCGGTCGACCTTCGGTCGGGCTACTGGCAAATTCCAGTGCACCCATCCGACAAAGAGAAGACGGCCTTCGTGACGCCTGATGGGCTCTTTCAGTTCAATGTGATGCCTTTTGGATTATGTAATGCGCCCGCTACATTTGAGCGCTTTATGGACAGAATTCTGCGTGGCTTAAAATGGGACATCTGCATGTGCTATCTCGACGATATCATTATTTTTGGGAGGTCATTTGAAGAGCACAATAGCAGGCTTGCCATTGTCCTGGACCGCATCGAGGAAGCGGGATTGGTGTTGAACTCAAAAAAATGTCATTTCGGGGAGCGCCAAGCCCTCGTACTAGGCTTCCTCGTAGATAAGGAAGGCATCAGGCCGGATCCCAAGAAGATCTCCGCCGTGCGCGATTTCCAAGCCCCACGATCCCTGAAAGAGCTGAGGAGCTTCTTGGGTCTGTGCTCCTATTTCCGACGATTCATTCAAGGCTTCGCGCAAATTGCCCATCCCCTGACGTCCTTACTCTGTAAAGACAGCCCTTTTTCTTGGACGTCCGACTGTGAGTCCTCTTTCAGCAGCTTAAATTTTTGTTAACTTCTGGCCCAATTTTGCGCCACTTTGATCCCACGGCACCCACCGAGCTCCACTCCGATGCGAGTGGCGTGGGCGTTGGAGCTGTTCTCGTCCAGTTACACGAAGGGGCACAACACGTCGTCGCTTACGCCAGCCGTACCCTGTCCAGAGCCGAGCGCAACTACACCATCACGGAATTGGAATGCCTCGCCGTTGTGTTCGCTGTACAAAAGTTTCGCTGCTATCTGTATGGACGCCACTTCACTTTGGTCACGGACCACCACTCGTTATGCTGGCTTGTCGGACTGCGCGACCCCTCCGGTCGCTTAGCTCGATGGGCCTTACGCTTACAAGAATACGACTTCACAGTCTCTTACAAGAGTGGGCGCCGTCATACCGATGCGGACTGTTTGTCCCGCTTACCTCAACCGGGCACATCGACCGACGACGACACCTTCGAGGACTGTCTGGCTTCCGTGTCACCAGAATTCCCAGACGCCCCACTTTTTCGGGCCGAACAACGGAAAGATCCAACGCTGCGCAGGCTTTTTGCAACCGCGGAGGACACAATGTCGACACCCTTTATTGTCCGCGACGGCGTTCTGTTCAAGAAGAATTACTCTGCTGATGGCGCGCGTTTGCTTCTTGTCGTCCCCACTACGCTCCGACATCTGGTTCTCCGCGCAATGCACGACGACGTAACATCAGGTCACTTTGGCCTTTCCCGCACCCTACATCGGCTTCGGGAACGCTTCTACTGGCCTCGTATGAAGACAACAGCGCAGAAATATGTCCCCAGCTGCCCTCAATGCCAGCGTTACAAGCGTCCTACGTCTCCGCCTCCGGGCCCTTTGCAACCGGAGAATCCTCCCATGTCTCCCTTTGACAAAGTGGGTATTGATCTGGTGGGGCCACTACCGAAGTCCAAGGCAGGTCACCGTTGGATCATCGTCTGCGTGGATTTTTGACCCGCTACGTTGAGACTGCTCCTCTTTGCACTGCAACGGCCGCGGATGTCGCATCTTTCCTCTTGAATCGTGTCATTCTACGTCATGGAGCTCCTCGCGTTGTAATCAGTGACCGTGGCCGCCAGTTTACGGCGGACGTTGTGGAAGCGCTTCTTCGGCTTTGTGGCTCCGAATATCGACATTCCACACCATACCACCCGCAGACGAACGGACTCACTGAACGCACAAACCGCACGCTAACTAACATGCTGTCTATATACATCGATTCAGAACAAAACAATTGGGACACTGTTCTTCCATTCATAACCTACGCGTATAATACCGCCAAACACGAGGTCACAGGCTATTCTCCGTTCTTCCTTCTGTACGTCCGCCTTCCTCAAAGCTTCCTAGACACCATCCTTCCATTCTCCTCGCCTAAAGATATGTCGCTGGCTGAAACTTTGTGCCTCGCGGAAGAAGCCCGGCGACTGGCTCGACTGCGCACCCTCAGCTCCCAGGGGCGAACCAAAGCACGCTACGATCAGCGCCACCCACCAGTCTCCTACTACCCGGGCGAACTCGTTTGGTTGTGGACTCCAGTTCGCCAACGAGGCCGCTACCAAAAGTTTTTGCCTACGTACTCTGGCCCCTTTGTAGTGCTGTCTCAGCTGAGTACCGTGAACTATGTTATCGCAAAAGTTGCTGCTCGGGACCGTCGCTCCCGCATGACCCAGGTCGTGCATGTAGCTCGGTTGAAGCGTTGTCATAGCCGCACTCCTTAACTCGCTCGGTGCGCTTCGTCTCCACGGGGGGAAATTGTTACAGTGTTAGGTACAGGACAATCACTAGGTTGTCTGTTACGTTAGTCGGCAGTCAATCGCCTGTGTAGGGTATGTTCCAGTGGAGCGGGATCCAGGGGGTAAGCTGACACGTAGAAGAGCAGGGCGAAGAAGAGTTTTTCCCCGGCTCGCTGCTGACCGGCATCTGTGGTAGCACGTCTTGCCTGTGGCTCCGCACGACTTGTAAATAAACCCTTCATCCATTTGTTACATCCGTAGCAATATTATGACTTGTGTACATTCAAGTAAAGCTGCTGCTGGAAACAAGAAGTCTAGTTTGCACCGTCTACTGTCCCAAGAAGGCGTGAGCATGTATCTTTGTAACTGTAGCTTGAAGCCGCAAGGTTCCAGCTGAGTTAAAGGATTTTATAAAAAATCTCTTAAGACGTGCACGGACTATTCTGCAGGTACTTAAAACATAAGAGTTGGGATTAACTACCTAAATCTACGTAATATACGTTTCACGGCGGCAAATGTACACAGAGGTATTGCCAAGGCCTGGCGTGTTCCTGAAAGTTTCGTGCAGGTAGCGCTACCTCGGCGTAGGATGTACAACACCGCCAAAGTAGCTGTAAATACAAGTCCCGAAAATAAGGTGTTGATACTGAGAGGATTATCTATACAAAAAAATTCATTACAATTGATTTCTAGGCGTCCTTTCGGTTATAATGCACAAAACATGTCGGAGGCACAGGGTCATATATACTCTCGTTAAAGAGCATGAGCAAATAATCTTTTAAAATAAATTTTCATCCTATTAACTGCTGCATTTTCAGAAATGGTGTATTAAACAGCAATTAGGTGATTTGAAACAACGAAGAATAAGGCCGAGGTGTTGCGTAAAGAAGTATATTTTGGATTGGCGTGATTTATAAGGCCACCATATATTTAAACTCTTTTGAGAAAATATGCAAGGTATCACGGGAAATTCAGGGTTGTATAGAGCTGTTTGAGACGCAAGTCGTTACCTGAGGGGTTAAATTAAGCTATGGGTGAATAAAAAAACGGCAGAATTGAGGATTCGGTAAAAAGAGCATTTAATATATTCCGATGTCAATAAAAATTCTGTGTAACATACAAAAATGTCAGGGAACTAGAAATTTTGGACTCCCTTCTGCTTGTTTTTTCTAACTACTTTCTGCAGTTATGTGATTTTACTGAGAAGTCCGCCTAAAACACCTTGTTCTTTTGTCACTAGTTGTTTTTTCTTTTAAATTTTGTTACACGGGTAAAGTAAAATGCACCCGGATTAGAAGGGCAAACGCCACTTTCTTTTCGATATTAAAAGCCGAACCATTTGACATTTTTTTCTTCTCGAGATTGGGGCTGTATAACGCTTTGGTCCTCCCTGAGTAGCTGGCCATACAGTATTTTATGCCCGTCTTCGCACGCCAAGCCAACTGCCGTTGGTGGTCTAACAGCCTAAATGGTCTGGTTTCATCCCCTCAGCAGCGGTATCTGCTCCATACCACTGATTTTGTTGCTCGCAATGCAAATTGCGCCCCCATCGCTTGTATTGCTTCTCATTTGTTGCTCGTTCTGGCTATAGACACGATTGAAAAGGAGTACAAACGTTCGCGAGGGTCAAAACCCGGCTGAGGCAGCCTCACGTGGCGCTAAGGGCACCTGCTTTACTAGATGGAGACGTAGTCAAACTTGCGAAGGCTCTCGCGGCACTATCTCTATTCAATCGTCCTCTGCTTCTACCCCGGTTCCCATCGTTACAGAAAGACGGCGAAACAAACAGCGCGCCTTAAAAATTTGGTCCTAATGTGAACACATTTGTTGCGGCATGCGCCTTTGTGGAGTTTTCGGGTGGAAGTGATGTCATCTATTATTACAGATCTAACACCTTAGTGCGGCGTAACTAAACCATGAGCATCAAGTCGAATGACGCGTGCTTGGTGCACAAGCACATCACCAGCCATTTTTAACGAAGGTCGCAAAGCTGACAACCTTTATCCTAACTCTTACGCCACATCATTTTCAAAGGCATTCTGCGTCTCCGATTGCGAAAGTAGGCAATGTTGACCGAATAACACTTCCCCTGTATCTGGCACTCCTGAATTGCGTTAACCTGCGGAACCAATATTCCGAAATTCAATCACAGAGTGTTTTGTATTTTGTGAAAAATGCTTAAACAGCTGATTAACCCTGAACGGTGTTTGAATCGTTTCTTTGTGAACAATTGATTAGCATAGCTGAAAGGCGCGGCTGGGAATATGGCTTGATACGTATCCCTACTACCAGCTCGATATTTCCCATGAGTTAAATCACGGCATCACCTAACAGTGTTTGCATAACCAGGCATGAAGGGTTAGAGCAAGCATAAATTAGGACGCCATTGAGTCGTAAATAGATATACTATGGGCTGCTCTACTGACTTCGGGACAGGCGGCGGCTGTACCTAATAAAGAAGTGCAACTAATACTTCTGAGCAAGATAAATATCGTCGAGTTTCCTAGTGTACCTGATTTGATTTTAGTATCCTCGGTGCTGCATAGTGCGCTAGGTATTGAGTCTTTTAAATGGGTCATTCTGCAAGTGAACTCCAAGATTTCACAAATTCTTTATAACCAGTTTTATCAGTCAGTCACCAGCTCTAGACATGAAGAACACAATGTTTGCTCCGGACGGCTTCTGTGGAGCTATGAGAAAAAAATGAACCTGTTTTTTTGGCATTTCGCTTGGTTTGTGCGTCTAAGTCCTAATGTTTAGGCCTACGTATTAGTTTAGACACTCTATCTATTGTACACAAAGTCTCTAGTTGCATCCATGCAACGCATTTGCTTACGTCAGAGGAGTTTTTATCAATCCAGCGGGTTCGGGATTGCATATTTTGACTTTTAAGTCGAGAAATATACGCTCGAATAGCAGGAAGGTTGGTATGAGATGAATGCAAACCTGGCTTCGCTACTTTACGGCTATCATATTTACATAAATATTTATACTGGCAAAAAAAATATGTCTGAGGAGAACGTCGTGGAATCCTTGCCTGTGCGGTTAGCTATGCGAGAGTGCAAGGCCATTAGTGCATCGGAGCTATGCGAGAGTGCAAGGCCATTAGTGAGAGCTGCCTGAAATAATTATGAAAATATTCCCCTTTAAATGCTACTGTATTAAAAAATACTTAACATAGAAAGGAAGGAACAGTTTTTTTAATACTGACGTAAAGTTCGGTTTCGACGGCTAAAATGTTTGACGCGCTTTTTTTCTCCTTCCTTGCTTCACTGCACATTCTAAAGTTTTCCAAAACGACTGTATTCCAAGCAACATATCTCACTCGAAATGTTAGACTGAATTTCTGTGTAAGAAGTTTGCGTGGGGTAAAAAAGAAGGGCCCGGGCCCCCCGACTGCATCTGCATGATAGGGTAATGTGCATTTTGTAAGATATCCCGGTCCGCACTATGGCTGATGCAAGTGAATTTTTAGCGTTTTCTCGCTTTCTCGATTCGTACTTGCAGGGTTTTTTAGTGTGTAATAAAACTGGTTGAGTAGTCAAGTACTGTAGACAAACGCGTCACATTTTTCCAACTGTGTAGGCTATAAACAAATTTGTCAGGTCGGACGTCACGCTGTTTTAAAATCAGTGTTTTAAACCAGTTCCACTCAACTTGGAAGCTGTCAATTGCGGATGAAAGACTCGCCAGGGGGGATGAGGCGCCGTTCTCCGCTTCTTTCTACTACCTTGCAGGCTGTTTCACTTCCTCCCTCACTCCTCTCTTGCTAAATTGGACAGATGTTTTTTTACTGCAATTGAATTTTCCGCCTCAGCAGTGCTCGCGCATCTTATCCTGGGACAGCTTGCATCCTTTCCATTCATTATCGTTAGTTTCCTCCTTTCCTTGGAATAGAACGAGCGGGAGTTCCGTTCTTTTTGTGCTTGCTTTGACCTCGCACTGGCTGGACCCTTTCTCCACCATTTTGAACGTGTCTTCCGCGGCCACTTTTTATCGCTTACTTTATAAAAAAAAACTCAACGAATATTCCTAACTAAATGAACGTGGCGGCTGCCGGTTAAATGCATATTTTTTGCTTCAAATTTACCTGCAAGTTTTTTCCGCTAAATAATGCGGACATGAATAACCTGTGCCAGGGGTCGGAGTATATATTTTTTCTCGAATGGTTGTGCTTATATAAACCTCTTGGTGAAGCGTCCTCTTAACAATTCACAGCAAGGCGGCATCGATCGAGGGACAAGCGGGTATCTTTTCTAAGCCTCTGCTTGGGAGCATCACGCCGTGTGACACATTTTGTGTGCGTGAGGCCGTTTACAGCGCTGAGCATATACCTTGTCCGCAGACGAGGTACGGCGACAAGGCGGGCCCTAAAGGGCTCCGCACTTTATTAACGTCCTTTTTCAAGTATGAATATAATTTGATGCTCTTTTTTATCGAAACATACCACTGGATTCACACTCCTGGTATTTAGCGAACGCACCAACCACAACCAAAAATGTTTACTTAAAAATAACAATAATTACCCACTATGAAAAGCTCCTCCATAAAGGCAAAAAATCATGGAAAAAAATTGTAGGGGCGAGCCTCTATGTAAGCGCCACCGCTTGTAGTAGGCCAATGAGCGCACTCACTGTCGGAATGGTCGCGCTCCCCGGCCATTAGCAGAGTGAGACCCTACTGCGTTGGAGGTGGCAGACTGCGCTGGAGGTGCGGTCGTGGGGTGAAGCTGGCAAGACACTGACTTGCGCTGCTATGTCTACGAGGACCTTCTCTCCAATGATGCAATTGACGATATAAAAAAGGCGCAATGTTCAATGGGCCCAGAACAGCGCATCGCTGATAGCAATGTGCTGGGCCGTTTCCCATCCATGAGCATGGCATCAGGCAGTGGCGAGCGTATGCGCCGAAACAGCGATGATAGAAGCACACACCGAGGAATGACGATTGGCTGTGTCCATTATTGGCATTGCGGCGCCGGGAAAACAAGCGGCACGTAGACATGTCGGGCTTGGAGATTGTGTTGACTCGCCTAGTCGCATCGACGATGAGTTGCTCCAGTCACTCACACTGGTGATCGGCATTAGTAGGCGCCCTCGATTTTGCCGACTTTCTGGACTTTCCGTCCTCGAATTTATTGACTTCCCGTCCTGAACTTTCTGGGTCATCGACTGAATACGACCGAATTTCGGACCCTCGCCAACAAGGTCCAGGCCATTCTCGACCCCGCAACGCCAACGTTAGTCACCAAGCCTTGCCAGTTGTCTGGTAAGCTTCTAACATCGTTTAATCAGGAACGCCACCCTTTTCGAGCCTCTCGGCCGCCTGCCTTCCGGTAAGCGCTCTGCCACCGAATTGGTCTCGAACGCAATTTTTATGGAAACGTTTAGCACCATAAAATGTGTGACGCCAACACCCCTCTTCTCGCTCACGGCAATCCAGGACGCCGACTTGCGCTGATGAGAGACGCCTTCCGCTGGGCTGTGGAGCGGTCCTTCAACAGCACGCAAAAGGAGCGTGCAGCACTTGGCCTTACCAAGACTCCTAACCCTGCAGCAAACCCGGTAAAGTGCTTTCGGAAGTGAGCTGTTGGCAATATGTGTACCTAGGGGTGCGTCCTTTCCGACATCTCCTGAAGGGTCGGTGGTTCACCATCTTTAACCACAAACCATTGGCGTATGCCACCATCTCCCAGCCACACATTCCACGCCACGAGATGTGCGACAGCTTACCTACCTCTCCGAGTACACGACGGACATAAAAATGTCAGGGGCGTTTAAAACACAAGCGGATGTTCTCAGCCGCGGGAAATCTCTCGTCTCTTTTTGTCGCCTGCCGTTGCCCCCGACATCAGATGACTGGCTGCTGAGTAAGATGACGACAACCAGCTGCTCCGCCTTCGCACAGCGCCCACTTGCTCAAGCTCGAAGACGCAACACACGACCGATAGCGGCTCGTTTGCGACTTGTCAACCGGAAGGTCACGACCCATCCTGCCGAAAACCGGCCCTCGGGAGCTCAACAATAACCTGCACAACATTACCCATCCTCGTATTCGTGCGACACAAAAACTCATCGCGGGTCATTTTGATGATGATGATCGTTGGGTGTTCATGGCGCAAGGCCAACTGGGGCAAAGAGCGCCAAAACAATAGTCGATGATAGGGGTGAAACCTTAAACACTAACTAAAATCAGCAAAAACAAAAGTAAAATCACAACACGACAATGAGCATGGCTGGTGTATAGGGCCAGATTTCATGATGCGTGATAGGAAATGAGGTTTAAAAACTTGACGTCGGACAAATACTCAAACACACGTTTCACAGAAACAATGGCATCATCACCTAGGAAAAACGATGGATGTAGGGGAATATGTTGTCTGTAGAGTTCTCTGAAGTGTTTGTGTCGTGTTGTGTGAAGTGCCTTGCATGTGATTAGTATGTGCACTACGGATAGGGCCTCTCCGCACCTGCTGCACTGGGGTCTAGAAGATCCCGTCAGCAGATACGAGTGCGTCGCATGGGTGTGCCCTATCCGCAGCCTACCCAAGGCGACTTCCGTGTGTCTGTTGTGTGAGTCAGATGTGTACCGTCCCAAGTGTGGCTTTATTACATGTAGTTTGTTGTCTGTCTGTTCATCCCAGTGTGTTTGCCATGTTCTACGCAAGTGTTGTCTTATGTGTGGCTTGAGGTCTGTATATGGTACGGTTGTTATGTCTACAGTGTTCCTGAGTGCAGCAGCAGCTGCCCTCTCGTCTGCCAACTCGTTTCCAGCGATCCCAGCGTGTCCTGGGACCCAGCAGAGGAGCAGCTGATGCTTCTGCGCATACACAGACATGATAGATTTAAATACAAGATTAACTATGTGGTTTTTGGGGGGTGTATGCGAGGACAGTGCGCGAACAACACTCAAGGAATCTGTGTAGATGATAGACTTCGGAATATGATTTTCAAGTATGTGTCGTACAACCAGCAAAATCCCGTACGCTTCTGCTGAAAAAATTGTCGTGTGGACGCTCATGGTTCTGGCTGCACTGAAATTCGGACCATGAGCAGCGCAGGAGACCATAGTGGAGGTTTTAGACGCGTCACTGTAAATTCTGCAAGTGGGTATTTAAACTGCAGAGACAGAAAGTGCTGCAGTATTGCAGCTCGCGGTACCCGATTTTTGTCAAGTTTCATAAAAGAAAGGTCGGAGGACACAGGACGAACTTTCCAAGGAGGTTAAAATGTCTGAAAAAGGATGATCTGTACACGTCTAAAAACGAAGCGCTCAGATCCGAGGCTCGCTCTCTCACTCTAAGTGAAAAGGGCAGAGGAACGGATGGGCGATTTACAAAAAGCAGTGATGTTGATGTGTCGTTAAAGACAGGATAAAAAGGATGGTTATTCAGAGATGAAATTTTAAAAGCATAAAGTAAGTCCATATACGTCCGTTGGTTCTCAAGGCTCCACTTATTACACTCGGCATACAGGCTCTCGACAGGGCTAGTGCGAAAAGCACCCGACGCAAGCCGTAGCCCCAAGTGTAGCACTGGGTCAAGCATTCGCAACGCTGTTTTAGTCGCCGACCCATATACCACACTGCCATAGTCTAAACGAGACCCAACCAAGCAGTATAGAGCCGTAGTAGGAGTTCTTTGTCGGAACCATACGATTGATGGGAGAGAACCTTAAGTATATTCATTGTTTTCAGACCATTTATGTTTAAGTTTCTTGATGTGTGGAATGAATGTGAGTTTCTGGTCAAACACAACACCTAAGAACTTGTGCTCCTTGTTCACAGGAAGCGACACGCCATTCAGAGTAATGTCTGGGTCCGGATGGACCCCCGCGCTTTCTGGAGAACACAACGCAGGAGCTTTTTGCAGGATTCAATTTAAACCCATTCTTGTCTGCCAGCCGGCAAGCTTCTTGACACCAAGCTGGACTTGACGTTCGCATATTGACATATTACATGATTTAAAAGATATTTGCACGTCGTCTACATACATAGAATAAGAGATTGTTGGTGGCAGTGCCTTTCCAAGAGAGTTCATCTTTACTATGAAGAGAGTGCAACTCAAGACGCCACCTTGCGGCACGCCATTTTCTTGGACGTGAACCTTTGAAAGTGCACAACCAACTCTTACTCTGAACGCTCTCTCCGACAAATAACTAACAAGGGTGTTCAACATATTACCCGAAACACCGAATGACCTGAGGTCACTAAGGATCCCATAACGCCAAGCGGTGTCGTAGGCCTTCTCGAGGTCGAAAAATACAGTTAAGCAGTACTGCTTATGCACGAAGGCATCCTTGATGTATGAGTCAAGTGCAACCAGTTGATCGTTTCGTCGATCGCCCCACCCTAAAGCCTGCCTGGCAGCTCTCGAGAAGACCATTGTACTCGAGGAAGTACACAAGCCTGCGATTGATCATCTTCTCGAAGAGCTTGCACAGGCAGCTCGTCAGGGCTATTGGACGGTAACTTGAGGGGGACGACGGGTCCTTTCCCTCCTTCAAGAAAGCCACTACAATGGCCTCCCTCCAAGAGTGTGGAATGTGCCCCGAAAGCCATATTTTATTATATAGATGTAGAAGTGCTTCAAGTGTGTCTGCGTGTAGGTGTTGTATCATTGTGTATGTAATGTTGTCTGGGCCTGGAGCTGAGGGTTTACACGTGTTCAGAGCAGCCCTCAGCTCATGTAGTGAAAACAGGTTGTTGTAAGAAGTCTGTGATTTGTTATTGTCGTGTAGGGACTTCTTTTCACAAGAGGCTTTATACTTCAGGAAAGTGTTCGTGTAGTGTGCTGAACTGGACACGTCTTGGAAAGTGTTGTGCGAGTGTGTCAGCCTGGTCTTCCAGTGTGTCCCCTGTTGTACTGACCAGGGGCAGGCTTGTGTGTATGTTGTCCTTTGAGTTAGCGTATACGTGTCCATACCTTGCGTGTGTCTGTGTATGAGTTTATAGATGTTATGAATGAGCGCCAACTCTCTCGTTTTGCCTCACGGCGCACACGTTTACCTAACGCCTTGGCCCCGTTTGAACAAAATGGAGGTTACCCGACGTGGGGTACCGACGAAGGACACCCCACGCCTTGTTCTGGGCCTCTCGCGCCCGCCTGCAGTCCTCATTCCACCACGGCCTCCGCTGGTTGCGCGGGGCACCAGAGGCGTGGGGAATGGACTTTTCGGCGGCGTCGAGGATGTGCGCCGTGAGCAGTTGGGTGGCTTCTTCAACGTGTAGGTGTCCTATGGATGTGTGGTGTAGTTTGGATGTCTCTGTAAATGTGTTCCAGTTAGCTCGTGCTTCATTGAACCTATTATGGGAAGATGAACTGCTTGGGCCTTTACCTATATATGTAAGTGAGGTGGGGAAGTGGTCACTGCCATATGGGTCAGTGCCCACACCCCACTCAAGACATGGAAAGAGAACTGCGGAGCCAATCGCCAAGTCAAGACATGAGTATGTGTTGTGTCCTATATTATGGTATGTAGGCTGTTTAGTATTGAAAAGGCATGCTCCTGAAGATGTAAGAAATTTTTCTATAAGGCGACCGCGGGCATCCGTGCGAGAAGAGCCCCAAAGAGCGTTGTGAGCATTAAGGTCGCCTGTCAGGATGTATGGTTCGGGCAGCTGGTCAACCAGCGCCTCGAAGTCAGAGCTTACAAGTGAAACATCAGGAGGAATGTATATGGAGCATACCGTTATCAATCTATTAAATATTATTGTGCGGACGGCTACAGCCTCAAGGACGGTGTTCAAGGTGACAGGGTGGCATGCTAAGGATTTGCGGGTGATTATGGCAACACCGCCAGAAGAGTGTGTGCAGCCATCCCTGTTCTTTTCTGTATACCATGTAACTATTCAAGAAATTTGTGTGTTTGAAATTCAGATGTGTTTCCTGGACACACATATACTTGGCTGATTGGCATGCAGAATCTCATAAACGTCGTCAAGATTATTCAGAAGGCCTCTGCAGTTCATTGAACAATATTTTCTCTTCCCATTATTATGTGTTTCAGAGCTACTGGAGTGTGACTATTTATGTAGGGTCTTTCGGGGCTTGCACTCTTGGAAGGGGTTTTCTGACCTTCTCTACTGACCTGGACGTCGCAGCCCGTTCCTTCCGCTGCGATGAAAGCCGGAGGGCTCGACGTCCATGTCCGTCATCTGAAGGCAAGGGGGTGCCCAGCGGACTGGGCCCCCTTGACATGGTACCCTTTCGGGTGTTCTTTGCCTGCACTGCCAGTGCCGAAGGCGTGGGGAGCACCCCAGATGGCACAGGCAGTGAGGAGAGAGAGGGGGGTCGCTGCGACTGCCTCCGTCTCCATCTCGTCCGGGCCCTCGCGTGTGCTTCGGGCCGGTGGAGAGGGGGAAACGGTGGGTGCAGCAGCATCCCCACCGGACGTGGATGCCACCACAGCCGCTGCTGGCTCAGCGAGCGGTGCGGAGGCGGGTTGGGCTGCCAGAGGCAACCCAGAGGGGGGCGGGGGCGGGACCAAGTCCGACTCGCGGTACTGGGTCCCCGCCGAAACCAGACGCCGCTCCGCCCACCCGGCGAGCTGCGTCGGCGTACCTCCCCAGAGGGAAAGAGGCGAACCTCTTCCGCGCCTCTGGGAAGGTGATGTTTTCAGTGACCTTGATGTTAATGATTTTCTTTTCTAATTGGAACTTTTCACATTTTCTGGAGTAGGCCGCATGTGGGCCCTGGCAGTTTACGCAAAGAAGTTGTTGAACGTTACAGTTGTCAGGACGGGTGGTCGTGCTGGGGCGCATTTTGCGCAGGTAAGTCGGCCGCGACAGGAGTTTGTGCCGTGCCCGAACCGTTGGCACTTGAAACAGCGCCGCGGGTTCGGGATGTACGGCCGGACTGAACATCGGATGTAACCTGCGTTGATGAATTCTGGAAGGATGGACTTGTCAAAGGTTAGGATGAGGTGCTTTGTCGGTATTTGTTTTATCGTCTCTGCGGATGGTTATCCGCCTGACTGCTGTTACGCCCTGACTACGAAGGCCCTCCAGCAGGTCAGCTTCAGATTCATTTAGCAGGTCATACTCGGAAATCACGCCCTGGGAGCTGTTTTAAGCTGCGGTGGGGCGTGACTCGGATTGGCAGATCGGCGATGCTGGTTTGAGCAAGAAGTTTGTTGGCCTGATCCTGGCTACTGACCTCGACAAGAATTTCACCTGTTCGTTGTTTTTTGGCCTTATACGACCCTCCAACAATACCGTCAAGAAACTTTGAAATGAGAAATACAGACTGTGAAGCAAGAGGTTTTGATTGGTCTACAGATTCCATCACGATGAAGCGAGGATAGTTGTTCGGTTTCGGAGGACTCAAGTTAGGAAGTGGTGGAAAAGAAACTTCGGTGCGGCCCCTTTTCGGGGGCCGATCACGTTTGGGGGGGGGTTTAGAAAATGCCATATAGCATAGTATAAAAGCAGGGAGACGGGGGGTACTTTCTTCTTTGACCTTACCCTGGTAGCCAAAGAGGTCCCGGAGCTCCCTGCCTGGTAGACAGACAGGGAGCCCATCCGCCGGAGCTTGACCTGGGCTCCGACGGCCACCGTTAGAGGTTTCTACCCTTCACCTTAAAAACACATCACCACGGTTGGATCCAGCTTATGTTTGGGGGCTCGGGGTCCGCGGTATCGCCAGTACCGTCACCAAGATTGCTCAAGGTGCCCCGTGCGGGGGCGGGTCATTTTGTCTGGGCTCGCCGAAACGCCCATGTTCGTGACCGGGTCCGCGCCTGTGCACTATGCCAGCGCCCAAATATTCACCGCTCCCTGTTCCACCGGAAAAGACGTTCCCACAGACTGATGAGCACTTCGCAGTCGGGCACATCACCCTTGCTGTTCTCTTTCCCCCATTCCAAGGCTACCGCTACCTACGGACGTATGTGCACTGGTTAACACGTTGGCCTGAAGCCTCACCGCTACCCGACATCTCCTCGCCCATGGTAGCGTCATCATTTATTTCAACATAGGTAACGCGCTTCGGTTGCCCATTATCCGTCGTCAGCGATCGCATACGGCAGTTAGAGTCGCCCTTCTTTGCTGGCCTACTTCACCTTCTGGGCACGTATCGTTTACGTACTGCCGATTACCGGCACCAAACAAACTGGGTTGTTAAGAGCTTTCACCGTCCACTTCGGGCTGTGCTCACATCTACGACTGCACAACACAGTGGGTCCAACTTTTGCCCCTCGGAGATATCGGCATACGCACCACCTTCGAGGGTGACCTCCCCTGTCCGTCGGCGGAACTCGTTTATGGCGCTCAGAATCGCCCACCAGCCTACCTTTTCGAGCTACACGAACTACGTGAGGTCCCTGCGCTTGATCGTCGCCAACCTTCGAACACGCCTATACACGACGAAAACCCCGAGCAGCACATATGCTCCTGAGCCTTGAACAGGCAACACATGTTCGTGCGTTAACGACTCGTACGGCACCCTTTGCAGCAACACTAACTTTGCCCTTACCTCGTAGCAGAGGAGCACTCGTCGACACACGTCATCGACATCAACAGGTCTCATGACACCACAGCCTTGGGGCACCTCAAGCCGGCATACGACACCGCCATCACCAGCAACCTACGACCTTTCCAACCGTTGCTGCACAGCATCGCGACCGTCATGTACGCTAGGAGCATGTTGATCATAGCGTCGCACCAGCTCCGCTCTTGGGGGAGCGCTGCAGCAGCAAATCTGAGTGTAAGCGGCAGCAGCATGACGTAGGCCAAGGAGCGTATTCACCGCTGGAGGGCTCGCTCGAAACAAAGCGGCTTTTCGCCGTGGTGTGGTGATCTCCTTCAACGCCTCCGTGGCTTGCGCTCTGCAAAAGTATGCACAGCGTCCCACTGCATCACCAAGTTTTCTATCTTTAATATTGACCTTCTTCGTCGTTAAGGCTGCTTTCACAATAGAGCCGTTTAAGCGAAGCGTTATCCTCCCGTCGCACGGCAAAATCTTGCACAGTGATGACATCACTACCCGTTGCCTAGAAACCCTTGGCGCAGCTGTGCATAACATCGCACCCGTTTCAGTAGCCCAGGAATGCGTACGCCGACCCTCACCGGCTGCCGTCAAGCCGTGACGTCACTGCGGGTTACGTGGTTTAAAGGCACATGTCCAGCCGCGCTGCCCACGCTCGCTCGTGGGCACTGTGACGAAGAGAAAGGGGCCGCGAGCTCTGCTGATTCTCCAGAGCTTTGCACCACAAGTGCTAGATCGGCCAAGTTTTTTGGTGTTGCGGGGTTTTTTTATCGTTGTTATTATCGCTCCATCTATTTTGTCTGGCATCCGAGAACCACAGAAGTAAATTGCGGTGTTTGATGCTGGAACAAATCAATCGTTTTACGAAATCATTTTTTTGTGCTTAGAAAGCACCCCACATCTTATCTGGTAAATAAATCTGTTTACCCAACTACGTTGTTCGACCAAGGCGCCGACATGCACAAAAGAAAAGCTCGCTTCCTCATATTACAACCAGAACCATCAAGATATCTCCAACGCAATTTCCCCGGCAGTTTTTGCCACCATGTTCCCACTGGGAAACGGCGAAACTCCAGAAAAGTTCTTAGCTAGGCTAATAGGGATCACAAAAATGGCTATGCCGCATTTGGATGGGAGCTGAGCGGATCTAAATCCAGGTACGAAATACACTGAGAAGACCGGGTAATTTACGTCAGACGTCTACACCTCCCTGCAGGGGGAGATTGGCGGCCCATCGGCCTTTCGGTTATACACATGAGGAGACTGGCCATTACCTCTGCAAGTAGGGTAAGGGATCTGCAATCGACGCTTTTGTAACTGGGTGATTAAGCGAAGGCGTAGAAAGTGGGCCCCGCCCCCGTGTGAGCCACTGGCAAACATCACAAATCAGTGTGTTGTCTTCTCCGCTTTATCACCTGGGTGGTTGATAAGGCATAGAAAACATGTGCCTTCTTGTTAAACCCGTGCGACTCACGCGTGAGCACGAGGTAACCTGCAGGTGTGGTTTTCGGGAATCCAAGGGTAACTCGAGAATGCTTTGAGCGGCCAGTAAACTACGTTACAGGCCGCCCGTTCTCTGTGAAGAAACGTGGCAGAGACCGATTCGGTCAATTCCACGACGTATTTTGTACTGTCTCAGCGCAGGCGACCAGTGGTAGTCACACGGGCGCAGCCAGGCCTTGGTTGTCTGCCCATTCCTGGCAGCGAATCCTCGGTCCATGTTCGCAAAGTCCAACAAGGAAGCCGCGATTCCTTGTACCACGCACTGTTTTTTTTCTTTCAGAGAAGGCATGAGGGCATTCGGGGGGCGTTTCTGGGTCTTGGTTTTCTTGAGAATTGTGGCAATCCTGCCGGTACCACTTCACAAATGGCAGAGAGTAGGTGCACATGGTAGTGGAGCGATCGCATGGACCACCCAGCTCCGCAGCTACCTACATTAACTGCTTTAAACAGCGACATAGGTAGCATGGATCCTTCAACTACACGCACTGTTCTCACTTGACCATTAGCTCACGGGTCAGGAGCCCGCAATTCCGACATCATGTATTCAATGGTTGCTCTGTTTCCAGCCTTGCTACGGTTGCAACACAGTAGACGCAGAACATTTTTGCCCTCCTCTTGAGTACTACCCGTAGTTTAGTGCGTTAAATGTTCAACTAAACTAAAGAAACCCCAGTTTAAATTTCAATTCTGGCAAATGTTTGGTGACCACATTTTTTCTTAGCCGACTTAAATGCCAAAAACGGAGAAGGAGAGGGTGTCCCGTTGCACAGTCGGCAGATGACGATCTTACAGGGACAAATCTTTTGGGGAAATTTCCAGTGAAGCCCGACGAAACGCAGCCAGACGTTTCAAGAAGGAACTTGTCTTGGGCGGCGAAAGTGTGACGCCTGTGGTTTTACTGACAGAAATGCAGGTTTTCTGGTTGGTTTGACGCAGAAACGCTTCCTATTTAAAATGCCAAAAAATGCTGCTCTGGTTACATCGAACCCACGAAATCAGAATATGAAAATATTGCGGAGTGCCCCATAATTGCTTGGGTTTGCAATATTTTGTACATCCTGTTGCATTGACCAAACTATCCCAATATTTCTTTCCCACTGAATTCATTTCCATCGAGTGAACATAATAAGCTTGCTATAGTACAAAATAGTGTAAATATACAGAATTTGAAATAGAATATGAGGCAGATATAACTAACCGTTCGAGTTCTTCTTTGCGCTCCCGGCCTAATCTTTTTACATAGTAAATTACTGTGCACCCTTGTGCGGTGTACTTCCCTTGGTCGCATTGTTCTCAAGCGGCTGTCCATTGCACGCTCTACATACATGTGAGAGTTTTGGTAGCATACTCATGACAGGATGCTTTCAATCTGCGCAAGACAAGTCTTCTAGGGAAGTGGACCTTGCTCTCAATACTTCGAAATCCTCCCTATTTTTTGCTGTACGTACGCACCTGTCCCCGTTAACAGGCAAGCTGGGCGAACGGGAGAACGAACTGCAAGTTGTTGATTTTAATAGGAGCCACTTCTTCTTTGGCTATACTACTTTGAAGCACTAAGACGGAACGTGAAGTTTAGTTCTCAATGGTGTACGACGATTATTTTTGCGTCATAGCACGAACAACATACATCTGATGCAGCTCCACCAGGGCGGCAGTGTGCTGAATGATATAAATAAATAAATAGTGTTTTGGAGACACTTTAAGTATAGGCGTTTACATTGTGAGGTGCAGCGCACATTGTCAACACGATCAATTAAGCTGCCGCTGGGGGCGCGGAATGAAAATAATCTCGCACTTTTAAATCTGTAACGTTTTGATGTGGACTAAAGGACAAAGTTTGTCTGTTCGTCTGCAGTGCTACAGGGCCCAGCTTTAGATACCTGAAACAGTTCTCTATGCAAAAACAGTTTGCCAGCCGTGGTGTTTCAACTTGCTCTTTTGCGTTTGACTTCAGCCTCGTTAGTTCGCGAAATGGAGGCAAACCTGTTCCTGGGATATCCGCTATAACAACAATAAAAACGCAGCATCCAGGCAAAACTATGAACGCTACACGAATAGGTACCATAGCAACCGCCAGTTGCGACGGTGGTCTAGTGACAGGACAGCACGATATTAGGGGATCAGTGTAGCTTGCACCGCAGTTCAGACATGTTTACTCAGCTTGGAGTGATTACGTCCAGGAAATGGGCGCCGTCGCTTGCGGCCGACCAGACCATATTATTCGGCCAATCCGTTACCTTGTTGCTTTTCCCGCTAGGCTTTTACTGCAATCTTGCCAAAGCAATAGCCACTATGCACTTATAAAAAATACACTTAGACGTGCTGAAAAAATGAGAGCGTGTCGTGTGCTAAATAACTAAATAATAAAAGCAAAACCCGTCGCGACTTTTGCCAACCACAACATGACAAAACACTGAGTAAATAGGCCTAGGAACCTTCCGATACCACCTGAGCATAACCTGCGTAAAAAAATATAGTTTAAGAAGACTGCGATTTGAGCAAGTTGGTGAACATTCATGTATAAAAATCAGGAAATCAGCGGGAAAACGCTGTTTTTCCCGCGCGGATTTTCAATCATGGGCGTAAAAAACATAAAAAACCATTACGAAAGATTGGCTAGAGTGTCAACAGAAAATGTAAATCGAGATTTAAAGAGAATGGTGCAGGATAAGGCCCGGAAGAAGTAGGTGAGAAAGGATAACCCACCGCGGTGGAACCACCGGTACCCAGGATGCGGACAAAAAAATACCGGATTTTTTGAAACCGGAATTCAGAATTGCGCAAATATGGTTCCAGCAAACAGGATATTATCCTACAGTTTTTGAATAAAATAGTGGATGATACCCTATCACCAGGTAGAGGATAAAAACAGCGCCTCTATCTTCAGGTGGCCTAAAAATACACCCACTGATGTAGGTCTGGTGTCGTCGCTTCGTACCAGTCAAAAGTTTAGGGCAAAGTCTTCAAAGGTCTTGCTCGAAATTCCAGGCTGTTGGCCAGAGGCCGTCTTGCAATAGCTAGAAACGCAACGTTCTAATGTTATGAGGCCGCAACACCACAGAAATTTCCGCTACGCAGAACAACCACGTCAAATACATGTGCGCAATACAATTATCACCGTTGCCAAAAATATTACTTGGATTGCAAGAAAAATTGTGATCATCCACGGGCACCGACCGCCAAGTCGGCCGGGGAATAACTCCGGGCCTCAGAAGTCCATGATGCTGATTCTAACCTTGTAAAGCGTTACGGCTGACAGTCCTCAAAATGCGAAGCCATAGCACCGTCGAAAAAAGTACTTTAAAAGAATGCTGCCGAAAAGCTATATCATATTCTTGTGTGACACTTGCTGCGGATGCCAGTTTCGAATCTGCGTTACAGAAGCGCCGTCAATCCACTTTAGCAGGCTGCTAGGGGCATTTCCTGAAAACAATTGATCAAGTAGAAGAAAACAAGAACTACACAACACACGCTGCAAACAACAAATATTTATTATTGGTTTATCTTACTTTACAGATCTCTCAAGCGTTTCAGTCATAAGTAGTTCTGATGGAAGCTCTGATGAGGCGGTACGTTGCTACCATTACAAATACTTTGTCTTCTTACGTTTGTAAATGGCATTTCCTCTTTCTAACGGCATTCCTCAGTTTTCACGAGTCTTCGGCGTTGTCACCAATAAAAGGGAAACCGCTGCGCATGATGCCAAACACCAGTCAATCAGCAGCAAAAGCTCCGGGTGATTCATATTTCTAGGACAGGTGTTTTGCATCTTTTTCAACCCTACACAGCTCCTTGCCTATAATGTCTTTGACGCGAAAACAATGCAGTAAACCAATTATCCTATAGCCTAAGTGCTGTGAAAGCCTAGGAAAATTTTCTCGGTGGTTTGTGCCGCGTTATTTTCTTGGAAATCCCGCAAGGGGGAACTTAAATATTCATGGGGACGGTGAGCTGCCACATCGCGGACCCAGAGCTCCCATACATAAGCTGTGTCCAACCGTGGCGAGGTGTTGAAAGGTGAAGAGTAGAAACCGTAAATGGTGGCCGTCGGAGCCTTAGTCAAGCTCCGGCCGATGGGCTTCCTGTCTGTCTACCAGGCAAGGAGCTCCGGGACCTCTTTGACTACCAGGATAACCTCAAAGGAGAAAGTACCCCAGTCCTTGCATTATACCAAGGCGCGTGGTATTTTCGAAAACCCCTTTCCAAACTGTGTGGCCCCGAAAAGGGGCCGCAGTGCAGCAACTAAGTCATCGTCCAATTGCCAAATATTTTTGCGCCGCAGAATTTCCCCAAATGTCTTGTTTTGACTCTCTTGAAGCTGGAATTGTGCTCACCACAAATCGTTGTCCAGGTGGCACGATTGCTCGAATGTAATGTCGGTAACAATAATAAGGCAAGGAAACTGTCATCAGGTATTATAATTGTCAAAGTATACATCAAGGACCAGTCCGATAAACTTATAAACCAGAATAACATGTCTGACCTCACAGTAGCTGTCTCAGCGAACGGCACTCTGAAGACTTCGCTGGGCATCATTTCTAAAATAGAACACTTGAACGATACACAACAAGATGTTCTTGAAGGCCTCCGTGATCAAGGTGTAACAGCTGTAAAACGAATTAATATGAGAAGCAATGGCAATAAACTCAAAACTAAACATCTTGTCCGAGATAACCTTTTACAGAAGGTCTCTTACTCAGACCATCAATGCTCCTTTCATTTGCTCTCAGGTTTGCAGTTGCATTCCAAGCCCGCATAGATGCTTCAAGTGTCAGCGTTATGGGCATGGTACCAGCTCACGCAGGGGTAGGCTGACATGCGTGAAATGATCTTAGCATGATTACCTAACTGGAAATTGCCCCGGCAACACATTCAAATGCTCGAACTGCGAAAATGGCCAGCCAGCCTATTCTCGGTATTGCGACGTCTTCAAAAATAAAAGCAAATCATACACTTGATAGTTACTGAAACCATCACTTTTGGTGAAGGGCGCAAAAACCACGCTAGAATTTCGTCTAGAGCATATGGCGGCGCGACTCAGTGGGGATGGAGGGGCGTCTTGCCTCGGCAGAGACCCAGTTCTGCAGTGCAGACACGGTCCTACGCCCACCCCCCTCTGTGTTGCCCAAATCCGCGCGGACACTGCTCCACCGGTTCGGGAACCACCGGTAGTAGTGGCGTCCATCCCAACTGCCGTGAGACAGTCTGCACTCCCCAGTCCTGTTCCACTGGCCCCAGAAGGCATGGTGGACAGGATGTGGGGGTCGTTGGCTCTCCTTCTGCAAACACGATGCTGCTGCAGCGAGCTGTTGCATGCATAGCAAGCACTCCTAAGGGTGCCAGGCTGAAGGAACATGACCCGTCAGCTACTTCGTTGCCATCAGATGAAGAGGTGGGAGTGACGCCGGCCTCAACGGCTTCATAAACTTACAAAAAGAGGCGCCAATACCCTGATTGCCAGAAAAAGCCATATCCAATAGTTGTACCGTTCAAAAACAATTGGTAGTATAGAAACACAATAAACTAAACTTCCTCTTCTAGTAAATAAAAATAAAAGAAAGCCTAATTCACTGAAATTGCAGGGGCCTGTTTAAAAATCTTGAAGACATAAATGAAATTCTGACAGGGCACCACCCAAGAATATTATGTCTTGAAGAAACACATCTAAACAGTCCACACACAAAGTTTCTTTGACAATACACTCTCTATTAAAAAGACACAGCCGGCTGCACTCATCCATCTGGCGGTGTAGCGTTAGTTGTTGAAAAGCTAGTGGTCTGCCAAGACCTAAACCTGCAAACTAATCTTGAAGCTGCAGTGATGAGTGTCATTACTTTTTTAAGTTAACAGCTATATCCTCAATATACATTTCCCCCCGACTATCATGTAACAACAACAGAGTTGGAAGTTTTATAGAAAAACTTGCGGTACCGTTGTTATTCACGGGGCATTCCAGTTCTCACAACCCACACTGGGGGTTCAGCATGGGCCAATCCTTGAGAGCATCTGCTAGAAAAGTTCTTGTTCTCTGGCCGTTGTCTGTTTATTAAAAAAATAAAAAAAAAACATTTTTCAGTGCAGCACACAATATATTTTCTTCTAATGAACTGGCGCTGTGTTCCGCCACTCCATTTCCTCTAGTTGAATACAGTGTTGCTCCAAATCCATTAAGAGGTGATCACTTCGCTTTCATAATCTAATTGGCTTACAACCCTGCAATTGCAACCACCCCAATAGGGTTTAAAAAATAGGGAGCAAACTGAAAGTTCAAATAATTAACTGTTTTCGTACACGTGTGTACAGTATCTAGACCCTGACCAAACCACAGACATTACGACTGCACATATTATCGATGCCAGTTATTCCTGCATTCCTCGAGCTTCAATAAAGACAAAAAATAGACCAGGGCTATGGTGGAACGATGAGTGCAGGACTGCTCGCAAAGAACAAAATAAAGCATGGGGAACCTTCAGGAGATATTCAACAGTTGAAAACCCCATAGCGTTTACAAGAGCAAAAGCCAAAGGGAGACGCATTCGACATGCTGCGAAAACAGCGTTCTGGAGAAAGTTCCTGACCTCTGGGAACTTATTCACTGACACACAAAAGGTATTGAAAAGAATGAGAGCACTTCAGGGTCAAAAGGCGAATGCTCCCACTTATTTGCACAACAGGCGGCACACTAGAGGACCAGGCCAACGCCCTCCAGCATTTTCTACATATCTCCTGCTGTACTCACTATTCTTCAGAATTTCTTCATCATAAAAAGATTGCAGAATATATCCCCGTTACAACAAGAAAACATTACACGATGGTTCGAATTGTCCACTGGCAAAACAAGAATTTACCATTGCTCTTTTATCATGTAGGAAAATAGCTCGAGGGGCAGACAACATAACTTACGATATGATAAAGCATTTACACCAAGATGCCTGAAGCAAATCTTTACCTTTTTAACTTGATATGGCAAACAGGATGACCGCCAATATCATGGAAAGGGGCAATTGCTATTCCTGTGCTGAAGCAAGGAGACCCAGGTCACCAAACAGCTACAGGCCAATAGCCTTTACAAGCTGCTTGTGTAAATGGTTAGAAAAAATGATAACCTGGCGTTTATTGCATTTATTGGAGCTTCGTGGTGTGCTGGATAATCACCAATCAGGTTTTCGTGTACAGCGTTCCACAAACGACAATCTTGGGTGCGTTGAATCTTATGTACGAGATGGTTTTGTACACCATCAATCTTCCATGATGGTGTTTGTTACATAGACAAGGATTACAATACCACGTGGCGCCAGGGAATGTTACTGAACTTAAACCACTTGGAATCTGCGGAAACATGTAAAATTGTATTGCAGGATGCTTAACCCACGGTATTTGAAGAAGTCTGCTGGTGTGGGTTCCTTGCTCTCACATACCCAAGAAAATGGTGTTCCTTAGGGGCTCCCCTGAATTGCACCATTTTTATTGTCAAAATGAATTCCCTTAAATTTTTTACTACACTCATTATTGTATTCTCTTCATATGAAATGCACCGAGTACTTTCAAATCATATAACCTAGCAGTCTGTGACATACAGGTACAAATAGTAGTTAACAGGATGTCGAAATGGGCGACCAAAAATGGTTTTCTGTCCAACGCCGACAGAAGTCCTGTGTTTTGTTTTCTAGAAAGCGAGGCATCACAGTAAAGCCGTGCGTTACGCTCAATGGGAACGAAATCTCAGTGAAGGACAGACACAAGTTTTTGGGTATTTTGGTTGACGAAAAGCTCATCTTCATTCCATATATTCTGCAACTCAAAATGATGCGATGCAGTCCTTAGACACACCTAAAGTTTTATCACACCTGTCCTACGGCGCCAACAAGCCATGCTTACTGAAAATATTCTGTAGCCTAATTGATCTCGAAAATTCACAGTAGATGCGTTGTGTATCAGTCGGCATCAAAAACAGCCTTCAAGTTGCTCAATGCAGTTGACCAGCTAGGACTGCAGCTAGCAACCGGCGCTTTCCGTACGACTCCCGTTTTAATTCATTATCTGGAGTCTGACGTGTAGTCCCTAGAACACCAGTGTGTTCGATCATTGCGCTATTCAATCAGTGCTCTTCAATCAGTTGCAATGAGTGCGCTCTTGTATGCCATCAAAGTTGCCTCGTTAGCTCAGCCACTCCATAACACACTAATGAGCAATCACTCTACCGCAAACTTATGTTTAAAATGCCTGTCAGTTTCCCAACCTTTTTATTTTACAGCCGGATATGACGCCTCTCAGAAGAAAAATTTTTTACGGACACTCAAACAATGTTTTTACGGATTTATTTGCGCCTTGGAAATTTCTAGCCCGGTCGCACGACTTGTCATTTGTTATAATTGATAAGAACCAAGCTGTTCATGCCATTGTCACGTGAACGGATGGTGGGGTGGTCTTAACCAGCTCGGGGAAATGGACACAGGGAAGCCGTTGACTTGTTTAACAACATACATTTAAAGTACACACAAAAACCCTCAGGCAAAGCACTCAATATTTAAACTACACCCAAACGATAAACACTCGAACCTCTACAATCCCAAACTACAACTCGCATAAAAACCCCTAACTTAACAGCTCAATATACAATTCAAATCAAAACCCAAAAGTATCTACCATAAAGTTCTACACAATTCGTCCTAATCGACTAATTCTATCACCCTCTAGGTGATCTCACTAAACCACAACCGTCCTAGTTGTGCCCTATGCTTGCGTCCCTATTGAACTGGCCTACCCCGGTCGTCGGCGCTGACGTGTCGCACCCTTGCGTGGCCGCGACTCGGCGATAGCCGTCGTCGTCTCGCTTCTTCGGTGACGGCGTTCGACGCGCGCGGTCACTCCTTGGACGGCGTGGGCTCCGCGCGTCCCGACTTCTTTCCTCTGTGGCTACCCCCTGGTAGCCGCTCTCGCTGGGGGTTCTTGATGCCGGCGTTAGACGCACGCGGTCATCCCTTGGGCGGCGTGCTTCCTCAGTGGCTACCCCCTGGTAGCCGCTGCCGCTGGAGGTTCCAGGTAGGCTCGGCCCAAACGTAGCTTTTCGGGGCCGTCGACACGAACGTCGACGGAGCGTGGACGTTGGCCGCTGGTGCCCGACCGATGCCGCTGGGGCCACGAAGACAAAGGTTCGTGGAGCACCTAGGATGACGGTGCCGATGCGCAGTCGGCCCGCTCCCGCCCAGGCTGGGATGGCGTGGTCGATGGCCTGGCCGCGTCCCCCTGGCTCGTTCCGTGAAGCTCACGTGCTCCGGCCGCCTCCTGGTTGTCGGTTTCTTGCCTCCTGTTGTCTTGCCTCGCCTTCTTTTTGTGCGCCCCGCTTTTATACCCTCTGGACTCTCTCGTGGCGCACTCCCATTGGCTTCTTGCTTCTTCCCTGTCCTTATATGGTCAATACGCAACCTGTCCCATGCGCGGCCTTCCCTGATTGGCCGACCAGTGCGCTGCCACCTTTGCCCATGATTCCTCGGTGCGTGGGCGCTGGCGCTTGCTGATTGGCGCGCTCCTGACGCGCACTTCAAATGGCCGTTTCTTTGTTCTTTTTCCTCGTTTTTTCGGGGGTTTTGATGCGTCCTCCTCTCAGGGGGTGCCCTGACACATTACAGCCATTACATAACAATTCCTAAGTTTCAACACAAATACAATGCACAGAAGTCTATACTGATGTATCGAACACACGCTCTGCAGTAGCATGCCGAACACTTGGATCAAACTTCTGTTTAAAAAATGAATTTAAATACAAGCATATTCCCAGCAGAAGTATGCAGAATTACGATGGGTGTTCAACACGTAACACAAAGCATAATGCCTAGGTCAGTTGTATACACAGAATCACTTAGTGTTGTAACGCCTTTATCGTCTGCTAACCGACACTAAAATACATATTTCAATGAACTTCTAAAGAGTCTTATGTCTGCATACTCCTTAAGGTTCTAAATTACAATCTTCTGGGCCCCGGCCATCAAGGAACCATTGGCAATGTGTCTGCTGACAGACAAGCACCTACCGGCATTCACCATGATGAGGTTGACGGGACATTAATGCATTACAACTGATTTAAAGGCCCTCATCAAACACAAACTCCGCAAGCAATGGAAAGAACAATGTAACAAAAATACAGAGAATAAACTTTATGTAATTAAACCCAACATAGGTGAATACATCAAACGGAACAGAAATATGAAGTTACACTTTGCAGGTTACATGTAGGACCGACACACGGCACAAATTTGTACCATTAAAATGCACACAGAGACCCCAATGTTCGAGATGTTGACACGCACTTACCTTCTTTCGCATCCTTGTTGAATGCAAAGTCCTCGACCCTGACTGACGCAAAACTTTCCCAGAACTGTACACGCAACACGTCCCAGTTCACCAAGAACATTTCAATGCACACAATGTCATCTTTGCATGAAGTCGAGGTTTAGTTTGTTTATTTAGTGTTGAATTCTTACAAACATTTTATATCAATTATAATTGTTTCCACGATTTCCCTCGCATGAGGGCGGTCATCGTAATCACCTAAGGCTGAACTGCCTTTCCATTCACCATTTCTACTTCTGAGCAGTATGGTCCTCTGCACCAAGAAGTTTTGTTTTTTTAATTTATAGGCTTTCGATACCAGTTTTTAACCATTTACTAAAGAAGTATACCCCCCAAGAAATGTACAAAACACTGTTATTTGGCGCTCTTTGGCTATGTAGCCGTTGTGCCAGTAAACAACACATACAACAATTTTGTTCGAAAGCAACCGAAGGTCAGTTATTCTAACCAGCTGGTACTTGTTTTTACATGTTTTTTTTCTGCTCCAGTATTACCGAGGAAAAGTTTTATTTTAATGAGGAGAATCTCATCCACTTTGTAGGTAATTTGCACCGAACCAAAAAAGTCGTGAAAAACATTTCCACTGCATAAACATCGCCATACCGTACGTTCCCCCTAAGTACACGGGAGAATGCATTCATTGACTAGAAAACATAAATTACGCATTTCCTGTACTCTAGAACACACTTTAGCAAGAAGATATTTATTCTACTATTAAAATCTTTAATACTGGCGCTCCCGGCTTGTTACAGAATACCATGGACTACATGCAAATATTGAATACCCAATGTGTCATTACCCCGGAAAACACGAACTACCATATACACAAATTTTTGCCCTTGCTATTACAGGCAAATGCTTTTCTCGAGCATTTTGTGGGCCTTTGGATCTGCGTTTTATAAAATTACATGCTATGCATTTTTCGGGAAATATTTTTTATACTATGGTATCAGTACCTATTGCATATACGGTGAGTGATATTTCTTTTCCTCTCAATAGCTCGAATCGCACAAAATACTGCAGATTTAAGATCATCAGTTAAACCCTCCGGAGCAGTGGGCATTGTCATTATATTATCAGGTGTCAACAACGCTAATACTCCGTAGCAGCGTTTAAAGAAGTAAACGGGATAGTTGGCAGATACACAAATAGAGTTTGTGTTTTAAGTATGAAAGTGGTTTACAAATCAATGCTTTTGTAAGATTTGTATGTTTTGAGGTTCTATTTTATTGCCTTAACGTGCTCTTTGGTTACGATGCGAAATTACCCGCTGGAAGCGACAAACCGCCGTGGTAACGAATGCCGCTGCTTGAAATTTTTGCTTCCCTTCGAGGGCTTCATTCAAACATGCGAAAACAGCATCGAACAACATACGCACGCAGTTATAACCGTGCTTCCAATGAACGAGTTTAAAGGTTAATCCTCATTTATTTACTCCCTGAATGTATCACAACAACGCAAAAGGGCATCCAACTGTACAACGCCAAAACTACCCACCAGCAACACTCTATCAGTGGCAGGGTTGTGTGCCGCTGCTCCCTGGGACGGGTCTTCTATTCTGGCTACGCGGCCGTTTTTCTAGTGAAGGCGACAAACGAAAGGACTTGCCTGCGTCGATTTCTTCGCAAGTGTATTATTTCTAGGCGGCGCTTTAATTGAACCATAGCTGTCATATACGGAGTGCGTCAAAAAGTCGTGGTGTGTTAAACGCCTAGCGGTTGCTTTTTTAAAAAAGCAATAAATTGCCCACACAGGATGTAGCACGCCTTCCGGCTTGTGTAGCAGAGAAATGGCTCTTCGAACGGTTTTTATGCAAAGGGAATACACATAAAGTAGCTGAGTTTGTGAAATTCGCTGTTTTAAAGGAGTCAACCCCACGAAGACTGCAATTTGGGGAAAGCACGCGTCCCACCACCATGCTTCCTTTTTTCTTCACTGCGTTTGATTTTTAGAAATGCTCCGAAACACAAATAAGCCCGCTTATATCGTTATACAAATGTAACAGTATCACGGAAGAGGTACATTACTGCAAATATTATTCGATGTTATCTATAGCTCGGCCGGCAGAAGCGCTCTGCCATTACACTTTGGCAGCGTGTTCAGGCTTGCCACTAGCCCGACCTATAAGCGAAAACAATTTGAGGTAACCTACGCCTTTCGCACACACTTAAAATGGAGTGTATGCGAGAGAATTACAGTCTGATTGCCAAACGTGTTTATCGTTATCCGTATTTCAACAAAAAATACTTTTGTGTCTACTGTTCGTAGCTATAGTTTTTTTATACACTGTAATTCCTGTTTTGATACCTGTTATTGTGACTTTTTGTACTAATTGTGTATTCACGCGTAAGCAATTATGCCTCAATTATCGCTTGCCCATGCTTCAGACATGCACGGAGAAGAAACGGGAACCTTCAAGCTGCGAATGCAGCTTTTTTGGTCGTTCCTACCCACTCAAACTGGGCAAACTGCGCAAACGAAACTGGGCAAAGAAAAATCGTGAAATCGCTGTTTTCTTCTTACGCCTTGTTATTCCTCTTATTCAGAACCTTCCTATACTTGTCTGGCTAATACCAATTAAGGCAGACACTTTACCGTTATTTTGAAGCGAATATGCATATGGCTAGTGTACCGTAGAAGGTAGTTGTGCTCATGCGGTCATACGTCGAGCGCTATGGGTGTGCACGCGCGCATTGTTCAGGAGTACAGAATCATTTACCCGCCGGTTTTGACATCCGTGAAAGTTCCATCCCCTCTGTGACGAGGGACTGGCCTGTGTCGAAAAGCAGCCTATTCCTAAGGAACCACTATGGCAGCGCGAGAAAACCCAGATGGATAGTGCTGGCCCAGCGTTGTGATGTGCCAATCAAATCAGTAAAATCAAATCATTCAAACACAAAGTGCCCATGACCGTGAATAAGAAGCCTCAGGAAGGGCAAAACAGTGTCCACGGCCCCTATAGAAACCACATACAACCAGAACAAAAGTTCACCCTATAAAATTTCCAAACATGTGGCACATGGTTGATCGGCAGTCATGGTAGCTCTTAGAATTCCCAGATTCACACATCATAAAATTCACACACATGGAACATCACGTGTGTTCCCCACAACTGAAGAGCACCATGCTTCAGAAAAGCATTGGTCGCATTTCAAACGGGAATGTGAGAAACGGCGGCGTTGGGCTCAGGCTTCAAATTTGTGAATAAGAAGGACGAGAGGCTGACGCATTACTAAGGGCCCACCAGTAGATCTTCAACTACCTTCTCACGATCAATCATACCGTTTGGCGTATTTTATGCTTTTGCGGCTTAAAAATGGCGAGCTGAAGTTTACTTTGTCGTTTACCCACCCAAGCAACACACAAAGTCAGTTACTTAACCTGCCCATCTAGCCTGTTTTCTTGAATCCTCAACAACCAGCCACGAACTACCAATCGTTGACCATAATATCAACGCCACGAACTTGACTCCTCCTTTCTCCTCCCATTTTCAGAAGCCAATGTTCACAATTTTTTTCGGCTTTCACCGGTTCGCTATCAGCGCAGTTTCTTCCCGGCGTGGTTTGCTCAAACGTTATATGATAGATCACCCGCCGGCTTGGAACAACGCTTGCTCCCGCAATGGTGATCACAAGAACTGCGGAAGGCTTCCAGCTGAATGTTCGGCTGCCAGTTTTGAAAAGATTAGCGCGCGAACCTGCCGCCAAACGACCGCTTTTGCCGGAAAACACACATAAAATGACTTATCAGATTTTAGAACACTGGTTTTTTTGTTTGCAACAGATGTTCAAAAGTTTACTTTGAGACGTATGTTCTTCGCTCTGCATACTTCTCCTAACCCTGGTCTTCAAAAGATGAACAGCTTACCGTTTTAACAGGTCTAACACCACGTTTCGCGCGCAGCCACCAGACCTCTTAGAACATGCATGGGCATGGGGCTGTTCGAGGGGAATCAGCTAAAATCCCTTCCACGAGTGTATGGGTGAGAAGTCGCGGCAACCTTTACTCTTCAATGATATTGTCTATTAGTTGCATGGGAAATGGATAAGGGTGCCGTTTTTCAGCCTACAATTCTGTAATCTGCGCAAAACAGCAACGTAAAACAGCAACACAAAACAGCAACGGGCCGAGCGATTCGCTCTTACTCCGACACAAGGCTGGTCAGACGCCACTTGCCCTCAGGAGCTCAAACGCTCCCGCTCATACGCAAGGCTCAAGCGGGATCCTCTTGACGGAGAAGGAGGCGCGCGGAGGCGGATAGATATGTGACGTCAACAGCACGTTACCGGATCGCCCGACTTAGCGACGCATCCGCACGTGCGCAGCTACGCGGAATGACTAGCAGACAACAGCGCAGAGGAAGCGAGGGGATTCTGGGAGAGGGACCCTAAGGAACCAATTTTATTTCCTTGCCGCCATATGTGCCAAAAACAGGTTCCATACCCCACGGATGGCTGCAACCATTGAGCGAAAAAATAGGGAGGCATTTTCTTTCTCCGCGCATCTGTGGGCGAACCCCACCGAGGGGCCGATCCTAAATCCGGTTACGTGAGTGGGCGAAGCGGTCCAGAAAAACAGGGTTTCTCCGTCGTGTGAATCCCGCTTGATGACGACAGCACACACTCGCTATCATCTTTGACTACACGAGCGCAAACCTCCTCTTAGCCAGGCTAAAACCGCTTTCGCGGCATTTAGGAAAACGCCGATCAAAAAATTTTAAATTGGGCGCGCGACAAATCATGTGGTCAGGCGGTAATCTAGCTGCTGATAGCGCATGCGCCAGGCCTGCTGCAGGCCGAGGAGGTCGGGGCGGCGAGTCACATGATGCGTTGCGAAAGCCATGGTGCAGCTGCGGTCGAATCTTGGTGAAGTTGCTGAGGATGGCAAAACTTGGCTCTACCAGGTTGGTAAAACGTTTTTATAAAAACGCCGCCAGCCAATCACCATGCCATCGCTACCCTCTCAGCACATAGCTAAAGACCTTCTACGCCCGTTTCCTTCATCACAAGGAGGATCAAGCGGATTGCCGTAGCCACAAAATATATCACCGGATACGCAGACATCGGCGCTTATAGCGACGGGCGCCAGAAGAAGCCGCTAAATTTGTGCTTCAATTTGTGCTGTGACGTGAAGCACTTCAAGACACAGTCACGGACCGAGTGACCACCTTCACTACAGAGCTTATACAACAGTACTACACTCCAGCAACACAGGCAAACAAAGAAACATGGCGTACTACTCCCTAATGAACGTTCTAACCGTACGCCTGAACAAGACAAACGCTGATATGCGGTATATGTAAGTCGGCGCTGAACGTAAGGGAGGACACGAAATTATCCTAAAGCGGAAATGCCCGTGTATTGAGATTCTACACGCGTAAACCTCCCACGGCTCAATATTAACCATGAGCCCTCCACTAAGGCGCGCCTAAAAGCCTGGGTGTATTTTCACTGAATTCAACGCCACAATCAATCAATCAATCAATCAATCAATCAATCAATCAATCAATCAATCAATCAATCAATCAATCAATCAATCAATCAATCAATCAATCAATCAATCAATCAATCAATCAATCAATCAATCAATCAGTCAAACATGCTCTCTCCTGTCACGTTTGTGTGCGACATACCTATCCAAGAAACTACTTAAATGACACCGTCTCAGCTTGTCGGTGGAAGACCGCTGACCATAATCTCGACGCCATGGTGCTCGACACAAAAGACCGTGACCTCAACGCCGACGTCCAAGGCAAGCTAAAATGTTTGAAGAAGGCCGGACAGCTTGCATGAATCTTACAATAAACCAGCAGATGGGCCCCGCCGGCCGCTATAAACTCAAACAACCATACACCTAATCACTCCATGTTGATGTATAAGTGTGTGCCCGACTACGATGACACGGCGTAAACAAGAAACTTCAGGGATGATAATTTGGGCCACACGGAATTCAAGAACGTGTAATTTGGACCACATGGAATTCAAGAAAGTGTTGGTCAACTTGTTTCTGAGGTTGTCCCTGATTGCAAGAACGCGACACCACGACGACGCTTTTGTACCAAAGTCGTCCACCTGTTGCGGCGCCTTAATAGGCCCCATGACGGACTTCTCGTTTTGAGAGACGTTTTATTAACATTGTTGTTTTGATACTTCTTTATGTTAAATCGGTTCGGCGTTCTCTGATAGGAGGTGAGCTAATGCCGGAAATTTGCTTAATTTATGTTTTGTGACCTTCTCCGTAGTACGGATTGCTATCTTATCAATCATATCTGTGCACGGGTTCATTTTTTTTCTTGTGCCACGCTGTTCAATCTTGTTGAATAAGGAGATAGATTTACCCAGTCTACACTAGACTGCATTTTTCTTCTATGATTTACGACGTTCTGAATTTGTTTTGATGGTTCCTTGAAGAATAGTGGAGCTATAAATTCTTGCCGAAACAACGCTGAGGAATTCAATTGTGCCCAGCTTAACTGTGGTAGTCATCATCATCATCATCCGCCTACTCAAGCCGACAGTAGGACCAGGGCCTTTGCCATTACTTCACACCACTCCTGTCTTGCGATGCTAGAGCAGGCAGTTAAACCCGAATTTCTTAATTTCAAGCCTCCGTGGGGTTCACCGCCTTGCCCTTCCTCTAGAGCACTATCTTTTATCCACTGTGTTACCTTGATAGTCTACCTGTTGTCGGCATGTCTCACTACATGGCTAACGCAAATCCACTTCATTTTTTGTTTAAGCAAATTATACCTTCTACTGTAGTTTGTACTCTAATCTAGAAAGCTCGTTTCCTGTTTCTGAGTATGATTCCTAACATTATTCGTTCCGTGGCCTATCGAGCTGACCAGAGGTTGTTTTCTATTTGTTTAGTAAGGTGACAGTTTCCAGCTCCGTATGTCATCACCGGCAGTATGCACAAGTTGTAAATATTTATTTCGAGTGACTGAGGTAGCTTACGCGTCAATATTTGGGAGGGCTCTCGAAGTGCTTCCCAACCCATACGTATTTCTCTCCCATGGTTAAAGTCAGCACTAACAATAAGTCCGAGGTGCTTATATTCATCTAATTTTACAGCGTTTCGTTTTATAAGTAAATAATGACGTTTTTCACATGCTTATTCTTGTTACTGCAGATTTGTTTGTAATAAATTTTAGCCCCATGCCCCAGTGTCAGGAGTCAAGGTGCGAAGGCGGATGAGACGGTGAAGAAGGAGAGACTAAGAAGCGAAAAATTTCTGAAAGCTGGAGGAAACAAGAGGAGGAACGATGAGAAGGAAGACGAAGAGCAGGTGGAAGGAGAGACCGTGGTTCGAGGTGACCGAAGGAGGCGGGCCCGAAGTATGGGAACCCGCAAGGTACCAGCGGCACTGCTCCGTTTGCCTCTTCAAGCAGTCGACGTGGGTGACCCTGGACAACAGCGGCTCCGCTCCGCCGGCTTCAGCACCGGATTGCACGGGCACGCACGCATCAGCGGCTTCGCCCCACTGGCCCCGTCACCATCTTAACGGCGCTGCGCTCAGGGAGCCACCTAAGCGACAACTAACACCCGAATGCCGCAACGATCTGGTCCAATGCAGCAACAAAAAGTGCGGTAGGCCTTTAAGGAACTATAGGGACCAATGCATATAGCGTGAGAACACTGTTGTAGTTTAGGAACTGAAAGCCACCTGGGGTTTTCTCTGTATTTAATGTATTTCCAACACTTGTATTCTTTTTTTTCTTACCTGAGCAGTACCTTTACCTGCCTAAAAGTCTTATCTCAACTTGATCCCTTTGTGTCTCTCCTCCATTCTTTTACCGAGGTGACGCGTCACAAAAACATTGGTGAGGTTACCAGGATCCCTTTACTCATTGCCACTTCCTTACCGTGGTAGAAGAGATGGATGTTGAAAAGTTAATAATATTGGCGAGTAGCTTGGGGTTGACTAAGGAAGAGATTAACGACTTCTACGTGTGGGAAAATCGAAGACGGAGAGAGGAAACAGCAGCAGTGAGAGAGGCGAATCGAGAAGAGGAAGAGAAAGCCAAGGGCATGGCGTATGTAGAAAAAGAAAAGCTAGCCCAACAGAAAGAGTTGGTCCAGTTAAAGCTATGTTTAGGAAATGCTAGCTCATCAAACCAAAGCGGTGAACAATCCCCTGTATCTCCAGTACCATAGACCTCAAAGAGACCGGAAGTTTGCCCAAGAAAGCTCATAGCTCCCTTTGATGACAAAAGAGATGACCTTGATGCTTATCTCCAACCCTTCGAACTAGCAGCACTAGGGCAAGGTTGGGAGAAGAGCCATTGGGCGACAGCATTGAGTCTGTTGGTGGTCGGCGAAGCACTTAGCGTCTTCAGTAGAATGCCTGAATCAAAGTCTATGGATATGACACTGTAAAAACAGCATTACTGCAAAGATTTAGACTTACAGCCGATGGTTTCCCACGAGAAATTTCGCAACGCAAAGCAAGAGGACGCGGAAACAGGAAAACAGTTTGATTCACGTCTCATGAGCTACTTTGATCGGTGGTTGGAGATGTTCAACACATAAAAAACGTATTAATAACTTCGAGATCGAATGGTGACGGACCAGTTTTTTGCGTGTTGCAATTTCTAGTTGGAGGAGTTTCTGAAGGAGACCCTTACCCTAAAAACCCTTGAAGAGATGACTACAGCCAAAGATCAATACTGCGAAGCTCAGAGGCTTAAGAACTTGGGCAAAGTGAAGAAGGAGAGCATGGCGACGGACATAGAAGCACAGAAAATTTGACACAAACGTTCACTTTGAGGCTCCATCTTGTTGTTTTCTTTGCAATCCCGTAGGTCATCGTGCCGTTGACTGCCGAGCTGTTGGTAACTAGAATCAAGCACCTTCGACTTGCCAGGTGTGGAAGATAAGATGACATACAAAAGAAGAATTCAGTTTTCAAAACCAGGAGAACTCAGCTTTTGCAATAAACGCGCACGATTCCGGCCCAGCCCAACCAAAGCCATTCGTAAGCACCAAAGAAACGCAGACAACAGTGAGAGAAGGAGAGGATTAGGCGACACAGGAATGTCAAATTTCTTTTGTAGATGACGGGCTGCGGGGCGAGCGAATCTCAGTTCTCCAGGATACTGGAACGAACACGGTATTCGTGAGGAGGAGCTTGTAAGGGAGGAGATGTCTACTGGTCAGGAGGCACAAGTGGTTCTTGTAGATGGAACGGTAAGGTGCTGGCCGGTAGCTATCATTCAAGTTTCGACCCCTTACTACACGGGATAGTTAATAGCCAAATGTGTCGATAAACCACCGTATGACTCTATTCTTGGTAATGCGACGGGAATTAGATAAGTAAATGACCCTGACACAAAATGAACTGGCAAGTTAGCAGATATTAATGGAGAAAGAAGATGCCCGGAAGAAGAACGGAAAACGGCTAAAGAAACAACAAAAGCCATCATTTCAACACCGATAATGTCTATGACAGCGCGGGCAATGACTGAAATTGAGAAAACAGAATCGCTACATGGACTCGCTGATCCAGGTGCACCAGCGTTGGGCAGGTCACCCGAGAGAATTAGCCGACGTCAAAAGAAGGATCTATCTTGGAGACATTTGTGTCGACAAGCCTATTGCGCAATTGCGAAGATCACTGGGGACATTTCCAAAGTACCAGACGACGACGTTGGAGCGCAGAAAACAGTGAAAGCAGTGCATACGGCAACCCATCTCAACGAGGCAGAAAGTTTTGTCAAGATGCAGTCGTACCAGGCGGTCATCGTTACCAGTGCAAGGACAAAACCTACACTGGACCACGAAAATCACATAGCCACGGAGAACAACGAAGGCGATGGCGAGTAATGTTTCAACAGAGCCTAGCAAATTGTCGGCTCAAGCTTTGTGGCGTTACTCAAAGGCGGTACCAAGCTTGCTGGGGAATTAGGGACGCCGGAAAACGGAATAAAGAACCGCACGAACAGAAAGAGGTTCGAGGAACATGGTGGTGCAACCCGAAGGATTACATTGACGAAAGACATTATGCCGGACCAGCTTATGGACACAAAGACTATGACAATTCAAAACAGGGCGGTCTAGATGGTAGACATGGAGTTTGCCAAGAATATCACAATACGAAAATGAACTATTAGGTGAACAGAGTAGGGTGACTCGGTAGATTCGTGAAGTAGTACCCTATTTTGTGCAATGTTCAAAATGAGAAAGATCAGTTAAATTGGCAGGTGAGCAGTACACTAGATAAAAGACAATATACTGCTCCAGGAGATTTTGAGAGTACGGTGTCGTGATTAACCAATGAGTAGTTTATGTGTTAAGAATTGCTGGCGTAATACGTTAGAGAAAGAATGTTTTCTGAACTTACACAAACGCTCATAGAAAGTGGCGAGATTTTCAGTGACTATACTTTAGTGAGATAGGGCTGACTTAGTGTGGCTTAGGACTGAACTGAATTGTGCTGCGAGGAAGTGACTGACTGTGGCTTGTAGTATGAGTGTGGGTGTCAGAAAGCAGTTTTTTATGGAAAAATGTCAGCTTGATTTCTTTGTGTCTGAAATCCATTCTTTTACCGAGGTGACGCGTGACAAAAACATCCTGGCAGGCTCGCCAATGTTTGCGTCACGCATCACCTCGGTAAAAGAATGGAGTCGGCACAGAAAGGGATCAAGTTGAGATAAGACTTTTGGGCAGGTAAAGGTAATGCGAAGGTAAAAAAAAAAAAAGGAGTGTTGAAAATACACTAAACACAGAAAAAAACCCAAATGGCTTTCAGTTTTTATACTACAACTGTGTTCTCACGCTATGTCCATTGGTCCCTATAGTTTCTCAAAGGCCTATCGCACGTTTTGGTGCTGCGTTGGACAAGATCGTTGCGGCATTCGGGTGTCAGTTGTCATTTAGGTGGCTCCCTGAGCGTAGCGCAGTAAAGATGGTGACGGGGCCAGTGGGGCGAAGCCGCTGGTGCGTATGTGCCCGTACAATCCGGTGCTGAAGCCAGCGGAGTGGTGCCGCTGGTGGACTGCTTGAGGAGGCCAATGGGACAGTGCCGCTGGTGTCTTGCGGCTTCCCAGACATCGTGTCCCGCCCCATTCGGTCGCCTCGAACCACGATCTCTCCTTCCACCTGCTCTTCGTCTGCCTTCTCTTCGTTCCTCCTCTTTGTCCTTCAGCTTTCAGAAATTTCTCGCCTCTTAGTCTCTTCTTCACCGTCTTAGCCGTCTTCGTACCTTGTCTGCTGAAACCCTGATTTTTTTTTATTTAATTCATCAAGCATTGTTGGAAAGTGTTCTGCAGTTACACTCAGAAAGTCTATATCGTCTGCAAACCTGAAATTGCTCAAGTAGTTCTCCTTTATTCTTACTCCTGTTTTCCCACTGAAGCTACCTAAATATCGCCTGCAGATACGTTGTACACTAGTTTTCGCGAGGTAGTACCTCCCTTTCTTACAGCCTTTCGAATCGGCAAGTTATCGCTTTGCATGTGGAGGGTTATCCTGCCCTTGCATTCGTTATATACGCATTCTAGAAGCCCTAGGCAACTTTGCTCCATTCCCTGGTCTTTTACTACTTCTAGCATGACTGCGGTAGGTACGAAATCAAACGCATTCTCATAATCTATAAATATTCTGCAAAGGGGTTTTGTGTAGTCTGTGGATTTTTCGATAACTTGATTGACTACATTGATGGGATCCATGGTTGAGTACCCTTTCCTAAACCCAGCCTTCTCGCTGGAATGTTGGGAATCCAGGTTGTCACCTGTGTGGCTAGCTAACCCTTTCGGAAACCGCTTGTAAACAACTAAGAGTAGGCTTTTGGGTCTGTAATTCTTGACATCCTTGGAATCTCCCTTCTTACAGATTATGATAATGTTAGCGTTTTTTCGGACTATGGGCAGTTTTTGAGTCCTGAAGCATTCCGAAAATAGCACAGCGGGCTTTTCCAGTACAATATCTCCTTCTTCCATCAAAAGATCTGCGGTTATGCCATCGTCAACTGCCGTTTCTCCTAGTTTCGTGCCTATAAAAGCCTTTACAACTTCCTCTTTGGTTACTTGTGGGGCAGCGCAAGTTCAGCTTGTACTCCCACTAGTGCCCCCTGGTCTAACGTCGCTGGCATACAGCATGTTGCATAATCGTTCTGCTAACATTATTAGTTTTATTACTCTGTTTCATTAACTTTATTACCATGCTACGTTCCTAATGTGTGCATCATGTCTTTGCCGATAGCTATCTGTCTCTTATTTGTTTTGAAGCCACCCCTTATATGCAGGATTTTTTTTATCACTACCATATTATAAGCACAAATGTTGGCTGATTTAAATCTGTTAATCAGATTCGAAAGTTCGGTTTATTCAATTTGATACGCTGTACTTTTCTCGTGTGTGTTGTGGGGCTTGGAAATTCGTTCCGTCGATTTCTTAGCAGCTTTTTCCTAGAATGTTTAATCTTGCACACCTGCTCCTCATACACTAAGTGCCGATGTTAGGTTCTCATTTAACCAGTCTACACTTACGTATTTCTCCTAGTTCAGAAACGGTAATTTGTTTGAAAAATCTATTTTAAACTTCTGCAATCTGACATTGACTAACTCCGTGACAGTTTTAGTTTTCACGAGTTTCCTTCTTTCCTTCTGATATTAAGCCTCAGCTTGCATCTGATCATCTTATGATTGGTGCCCTGAATTTCACTTACCACCTTAAGGTCTTCCGAGATTATTAAGTTGTGACATAAAACGAAGTCAATTATTTCTAGCACCGACACCTTTCCATGCAGATTTCCTCTTCTTCAGTTTGTACACGATTGTGTTCACCAACCTAAGGATATTTTTCTGTGCAATTTCTACTAGTGTATCTCCTCGACTGTTCCGATTGCCTTTTAAGAAGTTTCCCACAGACCTTTCCCTATTTGCTTCTTATCGACCTTTGCGTTAAAGTGTCCAATCACAATCAACATCTTCTTTATTGGCTTCTTCATTGCTGATTCGACGTCCTCGTAGAAGCTGTCTTCGGCTTCGTCATCCTAGATAGTTTTTAGCGCATAGGCCTGTACTATCTTTACCCTGCATCGATTGTTTAGCTTGATGACCACAGCGACGCCTCTATTGTAGGTGCTGAAAAATTCCTCCACATTTCCTGCTATTGCTCTGTAGAATAAAAATCCCACCCCGTGTGCTTTCTTGTCTTGGGGTCTACTCCAACCGAGAATGTCCCCGCTATTGGGCTCTATGAATCATTCTTCTGTCCTTCTAACTTCGCTAAACGCTTTAATATTGCACCTAATCTCCGGGACCTCCTTTAGCAGTACCGCTAAGCTTCCTTCACTAGACCAGGTGCGTTTGCTGAACGTTGTCGGGGTCATGTTCCGAAGGCAGCCTTTTCGAGCCCACAGCACCTTCTGCTGTATGCTCTTCTGACGGCCGCAGTGGCCAGGCTCTCTACAGCTTCTGGGGACTGGAACCCTTAGTTGACTTGCTCGGTGATGGTATGTGGCGGCCAAGACCTACACCAGGGTAGCGAGGTTCCTCTCTGGCGAGGGAGTGCTCTTTAGGTCCCCGAGTGCCTTCCTGGCATGGTTGAACCTTTCTAGTGTAGCCTCTTTGTTATCTGGTACGATGGGTACTTGCGGAGGAAGCAGCACTTCATTCCAGCATGGGTTTGGGACAGGAAACCATACCGAAAAGAGCGAGAGAGCGAGAAACATTTCCAGAAGACGATGTTGCCCCGCACGCCTACAGTGATACTGAGCCGGCATTTGTCAGGTTTGCTTTTTTTACACGCGTTTCTGAAGGAATGCGCTGAGACGCATGTTTACTTGCGAGATCCACTGACATCTGGGTATTGAAAAGGCAAGCCACTGCCATGCTCGAGGGTATAGCTACAAAACTAGTTAGTTTCAAGCTCACCTGACCAAAAAGGCAGCTTAAGCGGGATGAAAATCTTTCCTTGCTCTTTAATACTAATATAGGCCAAAAAACTGTTTACCGTGCCCTGCGCCTAAAACGTTGGTCATTTGACAGGGATGAGAAAAAGGGGGGCAAGCCTGTGGTCTCTATGTTACGAAAACGTTGGGACCACAGCAGGGGTGCTCAGGCTTTTTTTTCATATTTTGTATATCAAAAACATTTACATTTCGAGGTAGCCCTTACTCGGGCGGTCATGGCACGTGGTTGTACTATACTGTGCGGCCAGGGATTGTCGAGGTATTCAAATTTCAGCGAGGTACCTGCGTCACCCTTGGTAGTCGTTCTATTCCTAGTCCGGTATAGGCGCGGCGTTTCTGACGTAGCGCTCAATGTATTTAGAGATTTTTCCCCGTCGTAACTTAGTGACCGATGCTGCGGAATTTCTTTTTAGCTTTGCCAACTATTTTGAACTTCTGCCTAACAAATAATTTCATTTTTTTTTATTTAACCCAGCTGCTTGGACCGGTTAGGTTTACGAGTACTGCGGGTTGTTTAAATCGCGCTTTGACGAGCGCTCTTATTGGACGGCCTTTCCGTGTTACTAAGTGGCTGTGAGATACAGCGGCAGGCTTTTTTAACCAATTTGAAATGTTTAAAGCCCCGCCTGGAAAATTACATGCTTATTCTGAGACTTTGTCCAAGCGTCTTCCCTGAATAGGGCTGCGGGGACCCTTTTGTATATATTTAAGATTTTCGCGGTACAATTACCAAAAATGTGCCTGGAGAGCAGATTTAACGTGAAACTATCGAAACAGTCCCGCGATAACGCGACTATGGCTTTAAGGTGCCACTCTGTTGTGGAACGTAGCTAGGTTTGGTGTACTTGGGCTCACTCTAGGTGTGACTGAACGCACCCAGCCCCGTACTGAAAAAAGAACACGTATTTATATCTAAAACTGTTAGTCCTAGGGGTTCAAATTTCGTACAAGTCTACTTTTGAGTTTTTGTGAAGACGCGCGCAAGGATTAGATCTTCAAGATTCTCCCAGTCATGGCGGACGTGTTGATACGGAGCTGCGCGCATTTAGAAATTTTCGACTGTCGAAATGTTATCATGTATATTGCGGAGCACATGGTCAGCCCGAAAACGTTGTTTACTGAAGAACCCTGCACCGTTCTTGCCTCCGTGACGATATACCTTAAGTACCTAAAACACTATGCTTCGCATGGCGTTGGCGTAAAGGAGGGAAGTAAGGTACTCGCCTCTGATAGCGAACCGAATATGTTACATGTATTGCATTGTAACAACAAGAGTAAAAGTTCAAATGTAGTGAACCAAATGCCGGTACAAGTTTTGTAAAATCGCAATATTTGCGTATACTGTAGTTTTCCACAGCAGAATATCGCCGGAGGCTTTTGAACTGGTACTGAGATGCCACACATAAAATGCTGAAAAAAAGGAATGATGTAGGCTATTGGTTAGGTCGCCGGGTTGTCACTACACACGAATGTATTCTGTTGCCCTCCTGCAACTGTATTTTAATTAGAGCACGTGCGATTTTGTGGCACTTCACGAAGAACAAGTGCGTCTTTTTTTGCTTATATAGCACAATATGCATTTTCAGAATGTAGAGTTCATCCCCAGCAGCGACATTTTCGGGGAGCATCATTTCTTTCTCCCTTGCAGAGCATCGGTGGGTTTAGTGTGTTTTTATGTCCCTCTTTCGCCCAATTCACAAAAAATGGCTGCGGCTTAGCTAAGCTAAACTTGGATAAGCAAAGCAAAAGGCTGGCTTAGCCTGTTTAGGTATCTGTTTCACTTTGTTAGAGTTTGATTTAGCTGTAGTTATTATAGTATTCGTTCAAAGATTGCCTTTGTCGACGGTTGGGGTTCCGCTTCCGCCGTTTTCGCAGCTGAATGGCTTGCCACGCGTTATCCGTGGGGTCGTTAGATGCCGCGTTCCGACGATGGCTTATACCCTCAAATTGAATGAAGCAGCCTGACCAGTTTGTAAAATATTATGCACTCTCCGGCACATAGTAGAAAAAAGCAGGTTTAGTGCTAAACATCCGTCGGTTTTACGTTTTTCTCGCCCCAACGCTCACAACCAAATCTTAAAAGATGCGATAGAGAATCTTGCTGTACAGCCAAGCCCCGGGGAAACATCTGTGACTGGCAACCATGGGCTAGGCTGCAAGATCAATGTTGCGTCTTCCCGTGGCGGGGGAACCCCCTTCGTTAAGTGTGAATTTAGCACTGAAATCGTCTGAAATAATGTTTCTTCTCTCTCCCGCGCAACGCCCAGAGAAGGCGGCCCGGACTCGCTCTCGTTCATTATGATTGGATTCTTATGGTGCAAGGTCGACTGAGGGGAAAGAGCGCCAAAGATGGTTAGTTCCTTCGAATGACATATGAGTAAATGTAAACCATTTCACTAAAAATAAACGAAGTAAAACACAAGGTTACGAAGAAGACTGGTGTGAAGGGCTAGGTTTTCATTGTGCATTATAAGAAATGAGGTGTAAGCACTTGACATCAGTGAGAAACTTAAAAACACTCTTGATAGAAAACATGGGCTCGTCTCCTCAAAATATGACTGAGAAGGGTTGCATTATCTGTATAGTTTTGGGGAGTGTTTGCGTCATGTTGTATCAAGTGCCTTGCATTGAAGTAGCACGTGAATCTCGGGTAGAGCTTCTCCGCACCCGCTGCACGTGGGTCTTGTAGATCCCTTGAGCAGATGGGAGTGTGTTTTATGTGCGTGGCCTATCCGTAATCGAGCCAGGGTAAATTCATTGTGTCTGTTGTGTGTGGAGGTCGCGGGTTCGATTCCCGGCCGCGGCGGTCGGTTTTCTGATGGAGGCGAAAAGCAAAAACGCCAGTGTGTACGAGATATCGGCGCACGTTAAAGATCCCCAGGTGGTAAAAATTATTCCGGAGCCCTCCACTACGGCGCGCCTCATCGCTTGCGTTGCGTCGGCGCGTTAAACCCTACAATCAATGAATCAAATCTGTTGTGTGTGTCAGTGGTGTATGCTCCAAAGAATGGCTTTATAACGTGTAGTTTGTTGTCTGTCAGTTCATTCTAGTGTACTTGCCATACTGTGCGAAGGTGTTGTCTGATTTTTGACCTCAGGTTGGTGTAGCGTCTTGTTGATGTGTCAACTGTACTTTTAAGTGCAGCAGTGGCAGCCATTTTGCCTGCGGCTTTATTACCTGCAAACCCAGAGTGCCCTGGCACCCAGCACACAGTCACTTCAATGTTTAACGCATTTACAGATATAATAATACTGCTGAGAACATTGAGCACATCGTTTTTAGAATTTTGGGATGGCGATATAGGCACAACACTTAACAAATCAGTATAAATTACGGATTCGGGAATAAATTTAGAAGAATATGATTAGCTACAAAAAGTGTTCCTTAGGCCTCTGTTGTAAAGATACTTGTATGTCTATTCATAGTTTTACAGACATCAAAGGTGCCACAATACGCAGCACAGGAAACCGTTGTGTCAGTTTTTGAAGCGTCAATGTAAAATTCAGTACCCTTGTATTGGTGCTGCAGAGACAAGAAATGTTGCAGGAGCGCGCTTCTAAGCACTCGGTTTTTATCGGCAGTTGTGAAAGATACATCATATGATATTGGGCAAAGCTGCCACGGTACTATAAATTCAGTAACGGAGTTTCTGATGGTGTTTCAAAACATGACATCAAGTTCTGACGCTTCTTCTTTTACTTTAAAAGAGAAGGGAGCAGAGATGGGCGATTAAAAAGGAGTTGAGATAATAATGTATCATAAAAAATGACGTAAAATGATGGTGAGGCATTGATGAAATTTTAAAAGCATAATGCAGGTCCGTGTATGATTGCTGATGTTCTAGGCACCATTTGTTGCACTCTACATAGACGCTTTCAACTGGACAACTCCGGACGGCGCCACAAGCTAAGCGCAGCCTTAGATGAAGCACAGGTTCCACATTCTGTGCGATGTTTACTGACTGACCTATAGACAACGCTACAAAGGCCCCACTAGGGAACCCATTAGGCTGGTAAAAACACGTAAAAGAAGTTTATCAGCACCAAAAAAAATTTCAGAGAGAACCCCAAGGGTAGTCATTCTTTTAAGGTGTTTAAGTTTTAGTTGTTCTAGGTATTGGATGAATGTAAGCTTTTCCTCGAGGGTTATACTGAAAAACTTGTGTTCCTCTTTGAGAGGAATCGAGACACTATTGAGTTGATGGTCTGGATCCGGCCGGATGCCACGCCTCTTGGAAAACAAAACACGAGTGCACTCTCCTGTATTAAATTTAATACCATTGCTATCTGCCCAGCCGGCTAGCTTGTAAACACCATAGTGGACTAGGCGCTCACAGAGAGACAAGTTACAGGACTTACAGGAGAGTTGAACGTTGTGTACATATATTGAACAGAAATTCAATGGTGGCAGCGCTTTCCTAAGAAAATTCATTTTCAAAAAAAAGGGTTCAGCTCACAACTCCACCTTTGGGCCATGCCATTTTCCTGTGCATGAACCCTAGAGAGTGCAGTTCCAACCCACACGCGAAACATTCTTTCAGACATGCAACCGGGAAGCGCGTTCATCATGTTACCCGACATGCCAAAGGACTTGTAATTGCTATGGATACCACACCGCCAAGCAGTGTCATACGCCTTTTAATCATCAAATAATACTGTCACACTGTACAGCTTCTGGAGGAAGCCATCTTTTATATATGACTCTAATGTAACTAGTTGATCGCTGGTAGATCGCCCCCCTTGAAGCCTGCCTGGCAGCTCTCGAGAAGACCATTGTACTCTAAGAAGTACGCAAGTCTCCTGTTTATCATCTTCTCGAAGAGCTTACACATGCACCTTGTGAAGCGAATGGGACGATAACTGGCAAGAGAGGACGGGTCCTTCCCTTCCTTTAGGATGCCACTACTACGGCTTCCCTCCAAGAGCGTGGAATGTGCCCTGAAAGCCGTATTTTATTGTATAGGTATAGGATTGGTTCAAAATCGTCTGGGTGCAGGTGTTTTATCATGGTGTATGTAATCTTATCTGCACCTGGAGCTGAAGGTTTACATGTGGTTAGAGCAGCCTTCAGTTCATGAATTAAAAAGGAGAATTGAAGGAAGAGTGCGACTTGTTGCTATCGTGCAGGGACTTCTTTTCGCAAGATATTTTGCGTTTAATGAAACTGTTTGTGTAGTGTGCTGAACTGGACACGTGTTGGGAGTGTTGTGCAAGTGGGTTAGCCTGGTCTGCGAGTGTGTCCTCTTTTGTACTAACAAGAGGCAGGCTGTGTGTTTGTTGTCGTTTGAGTTTTCGTATGTGTGTCCAGACTTTGCGAGTGTTGATGTATGAATTTATGATGCGACGAAAGTGCGTAAACTCTTCCTTTTTGCCTCACGGCGCACACGCTTCCCAAGTGCTCTTGCCCGTTTAAAGAATATGAGGTTATCTGACGTGGGGTACCGGTGAAGGACACCCCACGCCTTGTTCTGGGCCTCTCCTCATCGCAGGCAGTCCTCGTTCCACCTTGGCGCTCACGTTGGCGCTCTTGGGGTTAGGTGGGGCACCGACCACCAGGGAAATGGACTATCTGGCAACATCAAGGATGCGCGCCGTGAGGAGTTGGGCGGCTTCTTCTACGTGTAAGTGTGCTATGGCTGCGTGCTGTAGATAAGCGTATATGTGAGGGTACTGCCGTTAGCTTTTGCTTCGTTAGACTTGTCCTGGGAAGATGAACTGTTGGAGACTTTACCCCTATATGTTATGTGGTTGGGAAGTGGTCGCTTCCATATAGCTGTATGGCCAAGTCCGACTGGAGTGATGTAAAAGAAACTGCAGAACTGATCGCCAAGTCAAGGTAAGAATATGTGTTGTCTCCTAGATTACGGTACGTAGGCTTGTTTTTGTTCTAAAGCCATGCTCCCGATGAAGTAAGAAAGTTCTCAATGAGGCGTCCTCGAACATCCGTGCGGGAAGAATCACAAAGGGGATTATGAGGATTGAGGTCTCCTAATAAAATAAATGGTTCTGATTTCTGGTCTATCAGAGCGTTAAACTCGGAGCTAGATAGCCAGTGATCAGGACGAATGTAGATGGAGCATACCGTTATTAACTTGTTTATTATAATTGTGCGAATAGCGACAGCCTCAAGAAGAGTGTTCAGGTGCATAGGGTGACAGGCTAAGGATTTCCGGGCAATGATGGCCACACCACCTGAAAACGTACCACCACCATCCCTTTTCTTTCTAACCACCATGTAGCTGTTCAAAATATTTGTGTCTAGAGTTAAAATGTGTTTTGTGAAACCACATCACACTTGGCTGATTCGCATGCAATATCTCATAGACATCATCAACATTTTCAAGGAGGCCTCTACAGTTCCATTGAATAATATTTTCCCTTGGCATTATGAAGATTTAGGGGCTACTGGAGTCTGTGTGAATGCGTGTTCATGTTTAGTCTTTCTGGGCTTGTACTCTTGGAGGGGGCTTTGTGGGCCTATTTGTTGTATTGCAAGTCGGAGGCCGCTCCTTGAGTGCGTTGCAGGCAAAAACAGTCCGACGTCTATCTTTTCATCATATATCCTGGGGGTGCCCTACAAAACTGGGCCCCCAGGACTTGGCACCTGTTCGGGTGCCATTTGTGCCAGCCGTCACCGCCACTGGAGCTCGGAGCGCCCCACGTGGCCCAAGCGGTGGGGCGAAGGTGGGAGCCGATGCGATAGCTCCCGTGTCCATGTCCTCAGCAGCCTCCAGTCTTCCAGAGGACCAGAAAGGAGGGGCAGGAGTGGCATCGGTCTCGCTGGGAATAGTTGCTACCACAACTGCTGTGGGCTCAGTAAGCGGTGTGGTGACTGGTTGGGCTGCCTGAAGCTACCTAGGGAAGCGGGCGAGGACGGGACCAAGTCCGACTCTCGGTACTGGGTCCCTGCCGAAACAAAACACCGCTCCGCCCCCGGCGAGCTGCGTCGGCGTACTTCTCCAGAGGGAAAAACGCCTCTTTCGCGCCTCTGGGAAGGTAATGTTCTCTGACCTTGACAGGGATTATTTTCTTCTCCTGCTGGAATTTTTGCAGCTGCAGCTCCATGCCGCGTGCGGTACCTGGCAGTTTGCACAGGTGAAGGTGTTGGAGTCACAGTTTTCAGTCGGTTGGCCTTGTGCGGCACATTTTGCACAGGTCGTTTTGCCACGGCAGGAGGCTTTACCGTGTCCGAACCGCTGGCACTTGAAGCAGCGGCGCGGGTTTGGTATGTAAGTTCCGACTGGGCATCTGATAAATCCTACATTCACCGACTCGTGGAATGTCGAGCGGAAAATGTCAAGATCAAGTGTTTGGTACGTATTTCGATGTCATTTCGTCGCATAACTTTCTTTCGCACTGCCGTCAGACCTTCGAACAGACGGCCCTCGAAAAGATATATTTCTGCTTCGCTCATTATGTCAGGATGGGATATCACGCCCTGGGAGCTGTTCAGTGTGCGGTGGGGTGTGATCTTTATGTCTTTATCTACCATGCGGTTATGTGAAAGGAGGTTAGTAGGTTGATGCTCGTTTTATCCGACCAAGATTTCTCCTGTTTTGAGTTTTTTTGCATTGTAGGTCTTTCCAACAAGGGCCTCCAGGAGATTTGACACCAGAACAACAGACTGTTTAATGACGGTTTTGACTGGTAAAGAGATTCCACTATTAGAACACGGGAAAAATTGTGGGGTTTTATAAATGTCAATTCAGGCGAGGCAGGAAAAGAGAATTTGGTGCGGCCACTTTTCAGGGACGGACCACATTTTGTGGTAGGGGGGGGGGGTTTAATTATCCAGATGGCATAAAAAAAAGCAGGGAACGAGGGTACTTTCTTCGTCAGCCTTACCCTGATATCTGAAGAACTGAAGAGCCTATCCGCCGGAGCTTGACCTGAGCGGCGACGGCGACCGTTTGTAGTTTCTTACCCTTCCCCTTTAAACACATCCCCACGGCAGTTTACAGCTTATGTTGGGGGGCTCGGGGTCCGAAATCTCGCCAATACCTTCACTAAGATTGCTCAAGGCGCCCCGATTGGGGTCTCGCTCTCGTTCATGACCATGCTTGCAAGAACGCTGCCAGCACCTCGTCAGTGATTACCCAGCTGCGGAGAGCGCTTGAACCAACCAGGCAGTGGCGGTGGCAGCAGCAACGCCACCGTCAGAGGAGCTCAGCCCGTCGAATAACGTGATGCGTTGCCAATGATACGGCCACGATCTAATGCAATTATGGTCTACTCTACCACACAGTGAAATCGCTCCGCGATATTAGTAATATTTTGCTTTAAAATCATTAATACTTAAAAATGCGCGTGATCGTCTATGGTGGCTAAATATACGAAACCAGTTGGAGAAAGACGCCGCACGCGGAAAGAGACCAGAAGGACGTCCACTGGTCGTACAACTAATTCCTAGTTGAAGGTCTTTTTTACATAGGCTTAAGCGTTTGAAATTCGCAGGGCGTTCGAAAAGAAAGTAGTTAAATAAACCTTTTTAGTACATTGGATATCCTTGTGCTCTCTTTCCGCGTACAGAGTCCTCGCTTTATGCGTTTCGCATATTTTTGCACAGAATGAATACTGTGAACAGGAAAAACATAGGGCCAGCAAGTGACTGTGCCTGTGTTCGCTAGTTGTGGTCGTATCGATACTCCGGGCCGTGTCATTTTAATGAAAGTGGAGCCGCTCACGCAATTCTCAGCACGGAGGGTTCAGTTGTGCTTCAATAGTAGGGTATCAGAACACCGACTTAACGCCTTAACAGATCCGTTATCTGTACAATAGGTACCAGCTTATCTTGGATTTTAGTGAACGTATGCTACCTTGAAGCATCGTACAGAATGTTTTTTTAGCACTACTACCTTGCACCTGGCTTTGCAAGACATCCCATGCAGCACAACATTTCGTAATTCATACTTAACCTTTACTTTTGGTAATGTTTTAACCAATTATTGCTACCGCACAGCGCCAACAGTAATATTAAAAGCGAAACTTTTTTGAATAAATACATTTGATTCTTGTGTTTGTTACGCTTTAAAATAACCCCAACTCTCGAAGCCCAAAAAGGCAACTCGTAGATATTGCCGCGAACCATACATTGGGTTTGTTTATTTGTGTTTTGCTTTTACCGCCCGGCTGCGCCGGTCTGTGTTATCTCTGCGCCAAGGGAAGCGCGTGTTCCATTCTTTCTTTCTTTCTTTCTGTTCCTCATGTGTTATCTGTTGTGATAGGGAGAGCATTCCGATCTAACGTGAACAGCCCAGAATAATCTTCTTGGATCTACTATGTTCTCGATGTGAATCGACGTTTCGAGAACCACGCGCGCCGAAAGATAAAAAGCCTGCAGTGCGGACGCCGGGGCATTCGATTCTGCGACGCTCGCCGACGCACGTACGTCACTTTGTTGACCACTGCTTCGCCGCCTCTGTATTCTTTTTCAGTTGTTAGGGGAGCACAAGTTCGCTCCAATAAACTTGTTTCTTTTCCAACCAACTGCTTCGTCCTTGGCTACGTGACATCTGGTGGAGGTGCTGGGTACGCACCCTTCATGCCCACTACAACCTCTGGAAGCCGCCAAGCCAGCCCAACAAGAGCCAGCCTCCGCGTGCAAGATTTACCACCCGAGTTCGGTCTACTACCGGAGAAGACGAAGAAGAAAAACGTCGCAACCAGCACCATGCTCAACCAAGCCAATCCTCCTGTCGTTCTGCAGCAGCCACGGGAACCGCCATCATTCCGAGGAGCCCCCGCAGAAGACCAGAAGAATGGTTGGAGAAACTGGAGCGCGTCCGGAAATTCAACAGGTGGGACGACGCAGAAACGTTCCGGCACGTTTTCTTTTACTTAGAAGATTCGGCTCGCACTTGGTTCGAGAACCACGAGAGCTCCTTGACAAACTGGGCTCAGTTCAAAAGCGCGTTCATTAAGACCTTCACTACCGTCGTGCGGAAAGAAAGAGCCGCCCTTTTGTTGGAAACGCGCACGCAACACCCCAACGAAGGTGTCGTGATCTTCGTTGAGGAGATGAAGCAGCTATTTCGCCGCGCGGACCCCGAAATGACGGAAGAAAAGAAGTTGCGCTTCTTAATGCGCGGAGTGAAGGAGGAACTGTTTGCTGGACTTGTCCGAAATCCGCCCAAAACCGTCGCCGAATTCATGACCGAAGCCAGCACCATTGAGAAAGCCCTCGAAATGCGTGCTAAGCAGTATGACAGCAACTTTGTTGGCGCGGCCAATGCAAACGACTTTGGCAGCACGCGGATCCGGCCGACAGCCTACGCGAGACTATCCGCGCAATAGTGAGAGAGGAGCTGCGGAAACTTCTCCCAACGCCGCCGCAGCCCCAAATCGCTTCCCTCGCCGACGTGATTAGAGAAGAAGTGCAACAAGCGTTGGGAACTTCTACGCCATCCGAGGTACCCCGAGAGCCACAAGCTATGACCTACTCTGCGGCTGTTCGTCGACCCCGCCCTGCCCCAACACGCCGTCAAGAGGCCCCGCCGTACCGCCGCCCACTGTCACCCGCCCGACCCCCGGTAGCCCAAACCAGACGCCGAGGAAGACGGACGTATGGCGAACTCCCGATAATCGTCCTCTGTGCTACACTGCGGAGAGGCCGACCATATCTACCGTCGCTGCCCATACAAGAGACTCGGACTGCGTGGTTTCTCCGTCGACGCACCTCGCCCTCTCCCTGGCCAACGACCACGTGAGATCGACGAGTATCTATCTGAAACCAGCCGTGGCCCAGCGCGTTTCAACCGCTCGCCATCGCCCTACCCGTACCAATCGCCGAACCGCCGTAGCAATGCTGACTTCGCCCGTGGAAGGTCCCCCAGCCCACGCGGGGGAAACTAAAAGCAGCAACTTCTGGAGGTGAAGTTGCAGAACGGCGAAAAAACGAAAACCCTCCAACGACGCATGGCCGCACCGAACACCGTACCTGCAGCCCAACGACTCGATCTAACCCGGACGTGACTCCCGAACCCGACGACGACACGACGCGACGCGTACCCGAAACGACAGAGCCTGCCGCTGAGAAGATGACGAGAATGACGACGCATGGTGCCCGACCGTCAACACGCACAAGCCGAGATACAACGCCCCGACGCACCAAAAACTCCAGGAAAGCGGCGTCCGACGTCCAGCTGTCCATCGACGGATTTGACGTAGTCGCCCTCATCGACACGGGAGCCGACTACTCGGTAATGAGCGGCTCATTCGCGTCGAAGCTGAAGAAAGTTACGACAACATGGGACGGTCCGCATATACGCACAGCAGGAGGCCATCTCGTAACGCCAAGTGGAACGTGCACATCACGCGTCACCATAGGCGGCCCCACGTACCCTGCTGAGTTCGTTATTTTGCCTAACTGCTCCCGCGACGTAATTCTCGGAATGGACTTTTTGACGGACAACGGCGCAATAATTGATCTGCAGACCAAGTCGATAACTTTTTCCTCCGATTACTCCACGACGCCGCAGCCGAACCCCGGTCACCGTGCTGCTGTCAGGATCGCCGACGATCACATCACCCTGCCACCCCGCGCAAGCTTGATGATCGCCGTCTACTGTGAGGATGCTGCTTCTGACATCGACGCTATCGTAGAGAGTGATCGAAGGTTGCTTCGCGACCGCGGTGTCCCCGTCGCAAAAGGCATTGCGCACTTTAAGCAACGCCAATCTCACGTTTTGGTCACTAATTTCACCGAAGAGTACCAGCATTTAAACAAGGGAACTGCAATTGCGTTCCTCGAAAAACGCAAGAAGCAAGTGACGTGATCGCGGTCGCCGACTTTGAACGCACACCGAAGACACCTTCAAGCTTCCGCAGCCCTTCGACGTAAATCCGGCGCTACAGCAAGAACAACGGAACAAATTATTGGCTTTGCTGCGTCGCTATAGCGAATGTTTTTCGTCGAGCGCAAAACTACGTCAGACCCCTCTAGCGAAGCACCGAATAATAATCGAAGATGGAGTCCGACCTACCCGACAGTCACCGTACCGCGTCTCTTCACACGAACGGGAAGCCATCCGGACTCAAGTCGACGACATGCTCAGCGACGACATTATACAGCCCTCGAAAAGCCCCTGGGCTGCACCCGTCGTACTCGTAAAGAAAAAGACGGCACATTAAGGTTTTGCGTTGACTACCGGCGACTGAACAAAATCACAAAAAGGACGTGTACCCCCCCCCCCGAATCGACGACGCCCTCGACCACCTCTGCCACGCGAAGTACTTCTCATCGATGGACCTGAAGACCGGCTACTGGCAAATTGAAGTGGACGAGAGGGACCGAGAGAAGACTGCATTTATAACCCCAGACGGCCTATACGAGTTCAAGGTGATGCCGTTTGGGCTGTGCACAGCACCAGCGACGTTTCAAAGAGTCATGGACACTGTGCTAGCTGGCCTTAAGTGGCACACCTGCCTCGTATACCTCGACGACGTAGTGGTATTCGCCCGGACTTTCGACGAAGACCTTGCAAGGTTGGAGTCTGTACTCGAGGCCATTCGTACGTCGGGGTTGACGCTGAAGCCTGAAAAGTGCCGTTTCGCATACGGGGAACTCAAGTTCTTGGGCCACGTCGTCAACGCCGCGGGAGTCCTACCTGACCCGGCAAAAACTTCAGCCATTGCGAACTTCCCAAGGCCGAAAGACAAGAAGGGCGTGCGAAGATTTCTCGGGCTGTGCGCATACTACCGGCGCTTCGTCGCAAACTTCGCACGCATTGCGGAGCCACTCACGCGCTTGACGAAAGATAGCACCCTTTCAGCTGGGAAAACGACCAAAAGCATTCTGCGAGCTGCAAAAACGCCTGCAAAGGCCGCCCGTGCTCGCTCATTTCGACGAAAATGCCGAAACGGAAATGCACACGGACGCCAGTGATATAGGCTTGGGTGCCGTCCTTGTCCAAAAGCAAAGCGGCTGCGAAAGGGTAATCGCCTATGCCAGCCGTGGTCTGTCGAAGGAGGAGAAAACTATTCTGCCTCTCAGAAAGAGTGCCTGGCTATTATATGGGCGATTTCAAAATTTCGCCCATACGTGTATGGAAGGCCATTCAAGGGTTTTGTAACAGACCACCATGCGCTGTGTTGGCTCGCCAATTTGAAGGACCCCTCTGGCCGTCTTGGGCGGTGGAGCTTGCGCCTGAAAGGAGTTCGACGTTACAGTCGTTAGAAATCCGGCAGGAAACACTCCGACGCCGACTGCCTGTCCCGCGCCCCCGTCGACCCACCACCACAAGACTCTGATGAAGACAGCGCGTTCTTCGGGATCGTGACGGAGAGCGACCTAGCCGCCCAGCAGCGTGCCGACCCCGACTTACGCGTCATAATCAAGTACCTCGAGGGATGCAACGTTGCCGTTCCTAGGACCTTCAAACGCAGCTTACCAGCATTCAGCCTGAGAAACTCCGTCCTTGTGAAGAAGAATTTCAGCCCCGGAACAAGAGCGAATAACCTTCTCGTCATCCCCGCGGACCTTCGTGACGAAATTTTGGAAGCGTGCCACGACGACCCGTCTTCCGGACATCTGGGCACAGCCCGCACTATTGGAAAAATCAAGGCGAGGTACTACTGGCCCGGCATTACCTCTGACGTCACCCACTACGTCCGGAGCTGCCGTGACTGCCAGCGACGAAAAACCCGCCGACAAGACCCTCCGGACTTCTGCAACCGATCGCCGTCCCATCGAGACCATTTCAACAGATTGGAATGGACCTTTTAGGCCCGTTCCCTACGTCACGAGCACAGAACAAGTGGATTGTCGTAGCGACAGACTACATGACGCGCTACGCAGAGACTGCCGCTCTTCCGAGGGGGACTGCACAAGAAGTGGCGAAGTTCTTTATAAGTCAAGTTGTGCTGCGACATGGAGCCCCGGAAGTCCTAATCACAGACCGCGGAACGGCATTTACTGCGGAGCTGATGCAAGGAATATTACGCTACAGCAACACGGATCACCGAAGAACGACGGCGTACCACCCCCAAACGAACGGACTAACAGAACGTCTGAACAAGACAATCGCAGATATGCTGTCAATGTACGTCGACGTTGAACATAAGACTTGGGACGAAGTGCTCCCGTATGTCACGTTTGCGTACAACACGGCTATCCAGGAGACGACGCAGCTGACGCCGTTCGAGCTTGTCTACGGTAGAAGGCCGACTACGATGCTCGACGCCATGCTTCCGCACGTAGAAGACGACGACCTCAACGCCGACGTCCACGGATATCTTCAACGTGCGGAGGAGGCCCGCCAGCTCGCTCGAGTTCGTATAACGGACCAGCAGCTGGTGGATGCGGGCCGCTACAACCTCCGACGCCGAGACGCCGCGTACCAACCACGGGATCGTGTGTGGGTTTGGACTCCCATTCGACGACGCGGACTCAGTGAAAAGCTCCTGCGACGGTACTTCGGACCCTATCAGATTCTAAGACGTGTTGGGCAATTAACCTACGAAGTGATCCCCAGTGGTGATTCCGGCACATCACGACGACGCACGCGACCCGAAGTCGTCCACGTGGTTCGCTTAAAACCTTTCTACGGACGATGACGAACTTTTATTTTCATTTGTTCGGACTGTCGCTTATGTTAGCATCGGGTCGATGCACTCTTAGAGGGGGGGTAATGCCGCGAACCATACATTGGGTTTGTTTATTTGTGTTTTGCTTTTAAAGCCCGGCTGCGCCGGTCTGTGTTATCTCTGCGCCAAGGGAAGCGCGTGTTCCATTCTTTCTTTCTTTCTTTCTGTTCCTCATGTGTTATCTGTTGTGATAGGGAGAGCATTCCGATCTAACGTGAACAGCCCAGAATAATCTTCTTGGATCTACTATGTTCTCGATGTGAATCGACGTTTCGAGAACCACGCGCGCCGAAAGATAAAAAGCCTGCAGTGCGGGCGCCGGGGCATTCGATTCTGCGACGCTCGCCGACGCACGTACGTCACTTTGTGGACCACTGCTTCGCCGCCTCTGTATTCTTTTCAGTTGTTAGGGGAGCACAAGTTCGCTCCAATAAACTTGTTTCTTTTCCAACCAACTGCTTCGTCCTTGGCTACGTGACAATATAAATGTTTGAAGACTAGGGGTTTGTGTTAATTAGGGCTACTTGAAAGTTAGGGATGCACACAAAAATCACAGCCACCAGGATACAAAACTTCGAATAAAGATGTTATTTTTAGGAGCATAGAATTAAGAACTATAGAGGGAACTAAAACCTTTTCTGGCTTTCCAGAGATCTCTTTAGAGGACAACAATGCTAGTCAACGTCCGGAATGTTTGATACGCGAAAAAGCCAGGAAGAACGTTCTGAATACTTTAAAACACAGGGCAGCTAAAAACCTTCTTCTGTGGTCGGAAAGTGACAATTCCATAAGCGGTATGGACGACTAAACTATTGAGAATTGCTAAATTATTATATATTAGAAATGTTTAAAACATTTATCGTAGAATTACGTGCATTTATATTTGCACAGGCAACCCGAATTATTAATTTGAGTCAAAAGAATAGTTTTGACCCTGAGCATTTAAGAGAAATATTATTAAATAAATCCAGCTAAACTGCCATTCAACATAATTTACCATAATGTAGTGTTCAGCCAAGTTTTGTGGCTTTCTCGGAGAGTATTTTGCGATTTTGGAATTACAGAGCTCTTTTCATGGTGAACATGGTATGGAATGCTTGTTAAAAATTTGCTCACATCTGAAATTTAACCATCCCGGTTAGTCATATCTTGTGCATTTATTGGCCTTTTTAGGTTTTATGAAATATCATTTGCAAGAGAAGGGTAGTGAGCAGGTCACCAAAAGAATGCCAAAATGGCCAGGGCCTGTCATGTGCATAAATATGGCTGCTGAGTCCTCCGCTTATTAGTGTGAGGAGCATACTCAAGGGCCCCATACACAAGGTACGTGTTCCTATCTAAGGTGCATTTTATACTTCCTAACATATTTTCACTGCTCTCTGCTGAATTGGTGCTTTAATAGACGTAGTGTTTTCATGCTTCAGCCGCTTTGTGTATAGGGACAATTGAGTGTCAGTGCTACCACTTTTAAATGTTAAGCTACAAGTTATGTTTTTATTGTAATATTCCTAATGGACTTTGAGAGCCATGCTGAGTTGTTCTGCTGCAAACCTGAAGTACATGATGTTTCAAATGAAAACTGGACGAACAAATGCGATACTGGAAAGCCGTGAATCCCTATGAACAAAAGACAATAAATGCAACTAGTAAAAAACGACGAAACATGAACCAGACGTTTCGAAACCAGCTCAATTCCTTGTTTAATCTTCTCAATTACTCCTTCTTTGTCTAAAGCACAGTTCAGCATTTTTATAGGGTGGGTGGTGGCACTCACCGTGCCACATGATTGAAAGTTCATCATCTGTGTTAGCTGCAGTATCATTTAGGAAATGATAGTTTGTGATTTACGCTTTCGATGTTTGCGCCAAAGTTTGTGTCCTGGTCTTTTTCAGAGGTATTTTTAGGTTTCGAATCGAACTGCGGAAAAATTCCAACTTGTACCTCTAATGCTTTCGCTGTGAGTACTTAATTGTTCGCGTACTTTCCAGGTATCATGTAGATCCCAACATGTTTTCTAACTGCTGTATGTATCCCTGGAAGAATGGCGTGCAATATTGCGCAAGAAACCTACGCATGGGCGTCAGAAGGACTTTGTCGTGATGGGGGCAAACAGATCTCGGTAGGAGGGTGTTAATGGTGGTTGGGTGGGGGGCTGTTCCGTTAAAATATATACAAGAACTTCCGCAGCATCCGGGGCCCAGCACGTAGTAACATAAAGGAAAGTTTTTTTTTATTATTGATAAAGCTGATTCGTCGCTAACACCTGGTAAAATACTCGGTTATATCACGAAAACCTAATAGAGATTTATAGCAGAGCGAAGAACTGGTGCTGTAGGGTGCCCAGTCTGACTGCGCGTGCTCAGAAGGGTGAATGTGGTTGGGCACCAACCGTATAACGGGCGCCATACCGAGGCAGGTTTTTTACTCTGCCATTACTCAACTTTTAAACAGAACGATAGAAGGCACTGGTTTGTGAAACAATTGTCTTAGGCCGTCCGAATGACCATGTAAAGTTACCTGATGTTTCCCGGCGAGGTTCCGAAATGTCTGTATTGCTTTGCGCAAAACCAATTTCCAATCTTAAAAGCAGCATGCGCTTACAGGTGCGCCCGTGGCAAAGTGGTTATCTTGGCGAAACGCGCTTTGCCTCTCCTTTTCATTTTTTTTTCATGATGCAACAAAACCATACCGAGCCCGTGGACACGGTCGCCATTCTTCGTCAAACTTAGCGATGTTTTCACACTCGATAGAGGCAACACGTCATCGCTGAGACTATACGGTGGCCGCCTGCAGCGCGCCGCTAATAAGACAGTGCACAGACCCCCTCTGTGAATGCCACAAGATCCATCGGGTATTCCACCTGCCTCTATGGCTCAGTTGTTAAGGCTTTGAGCAGCTAAGCCCAAGGACGCAGGTGCGATTCAGGCCGCTGAGGCTGCTTTTCAAATTGAGAGCAAAAACAATAATGCCCGTTTGCACATATATAGTTAAAGACCCCAGGTTGTCAAACGTAATCCGCAGCCCTACACTATGTCACGCCTCATAGCTCTTGTGTACCTTTGGCACGTAACCCCCACCAGCCAACCCTGCACCCTCGAGTATAATCTATTGATATCCACATTCATCTACAATCATTACCGAAGGTAGCAGATTTATAATCAAAATTATCAAAATTGTGGCCTTTCCTAGATTGCCCGCAATTCTTCTTAATTTCTTGTTTGTTCCCTCAAAAAATTTGGGTGATGCGATGAGAGCGAAGCAAATGCGGGGATGCCTCCACTTTTTTTCTATGCGGATAACAGAATCGAAAGAACGTATGAAGATCCTACGAGTATTCTTTCGGAGATTAAGATAGTTCGGTTGCTGTGCAACCATTTTCTGGACACCGACTTTTGTACCTACTTATTCCGCGCTATCTTCGGTCTCTGATTATAGGTACGTAAACAATTCGTCCGCTTCTATCTTGGGCCTGAAAATTATCTTCTTCAGGGGACGCATGTGCTGCAGAATCTTTAAAGTGTCTATCTGTGTACCTAAAACGTCTATTTCCTGGAAAACTGTAGAAGAAGCAATTTTGGCGCATTCGGCATTTTTATACGGACCCCTTCTCAAACATATAACATCCTAGTGTTAGCAAGATAAGCTCCTGAATCGAGCTAGATTAAAGCTAAACACAGCTTTCTATGCAGTTCTAAAGTAAATCTTGTTTACCAAGCTAAGCGTCTGAAGATGCACTTTTAATAAATATTTCAAGAATTCTACATATTAGATGTTTACAGGCACAACAATACTCAGTGTAAAGGTGAAAACACGCAGAACATGGGTTTGTCTCTGATGTACAGACCATAAAAAAACAAGTCGGTTATGAGCCATGAAGCTTCCACTTGTTTTCTGCGTTAAAAATTCGGTGTACTTGGGTGCACCTAATAGTCTGGCTCCATGCAAAAAACCCGAGCCAGACTCTTCAGTGGGACAAGGATTACCCGCAAAAATTGATTTGGTCCTTCAAAGGTGAAGGCTGCTCAAGTGCCACCATGGTTGTAGAAACTCCTTCTGATTCGGGATTGTTTACGGAACGTTGTCTCATCTGTATCAAACAGGCCGCAACAATAAAACCAGCCGGCTTCTTTCTTAAAGAAGCTTCTGGTAGTGCTGTTAGGTTTGCACGGGCACCGCACTTTTTTAAAAATAGTTCCGCAATGCTCGCAGCCGTAATATTACTCTGGCGCACGGAGCCCAAAAATGTACCATTGCCTAGCGAGATGCTTCCCCTTTGTTCTATTTAGACTACGAGGTACAAATTGTGAGGCCTGGTTTAGGTGACGAGGTGAGAACTACGTGGATTAGTTGACAACGCCACCTGAACGCTGCTGCTGCCGATTATAAGGCCGCCCATTCACCTGTCGCCGCCATCTAACAGCAAACGAAAAATGTGCGTGTGTGTGTTTGCGGCACGAATTCTACGCCCTTTTGAGCGGAAGCCGAAACTACAATTTCAGGCGCCTTGGTAAACTGCAGGTCCACTTACAGAGGTAAAGTGGTAGCAAGAAGCGGCCAGCGGGAAAAAGAGTTTACGAAAGTTTTGAGGGCATACCCAGAGGCACCTTGGCCTAGTTGCAAAAAAGATGAGGTGCATCTGAGCACCATGCTCTATTTTGGTGGGGCCCATGGTCCCTCTGGCCTTTTGTGCTCAACACAGCGGGAGGATGTGGGGATGGAAAAGGTTATGATTTTCCCCCTACCCTCGTTCCTTACCATCGCGACCGTGTAGGTTTAGCAAAGCTTTGAGAAAAAAGTAAATATACCTTCGGTCCCGGAGCTGTTTCGCAAGGATGAAGCATACACATGCCATCCTTTCGAACGCATTTGACACAGACATCGAATAGCTCAGCACCTGCTATTACAAAATAACCTACGCATAGCTAATCCGAAGTTGTCCGAAGCAAAACTGCTTTTTCAAGACAAATCCCAGGCCAGAATATGCCCGGTTACGCTACCAGTGATGACTACCTTACATATTGTTAGTGGTGTGTACTTGTGTTCTCGCTGAAGAAAAACCAACATAAACGCCTTCCCCTGCACCCCACCTTTTTTCTGTTTGCCTCGCACTCAACATTCTGAAAGTTTCTAAACGTGAATGTCAGCGCTAAAATATGGAAGTACGAGTCGAGCAGTGGAGTAGAGAAAGCGTAGGGAAAGGGGGAGGAAGAACGGGAAGTGCTGGTGCCACTGGGAGAATGAGGTTAGTGCCTCTTTTGCAATCCCCACCCCCCACCCGACGCCCATAAACCTTCGCGCGACTGTCGCACCATTTTTGTACCGTATGCGCTTCGCGATGAATGAATAAGGGCATTATCATAACTACCAGGCAAGTTAGTGATTACAAAACGTTTTGCAACACAAGGCTTCATTCCGGTCTAATCTAATACTGAAGAAGAAATTAGGGCGGGTAAATGTCGTCTTTCTGGCCTATAACTTGCTGTTTTGCTGTTGTCATTCAGTATTTTCTTACACAGGAAATAGGGCTCACATTCACCGGACGTTAGGACTGTTGCCCGCTATACCAGCCCCCTGTAATTCTGTACTGTATGTCCGAGAGTTGCTTCAATGACTGCTGTGGATGAGCTCACAATTGAAACTGTCCCTCGCCCCTGAATTGTACCTCTACAACGTATAGACACTGTTACATGGGTGAAGGCGGCCCCTTAGCGTGCTTCGCCCCCTCGCTTCTGTAGTGGTAGCGTGGTGCACGAGCGGCGATCCGAAGCAGATGCCTTGATGCTGACGACAAAAAGCCGAAGACAAGACTTAACTGTTGTACTGCAAGGCGAGAGATAAACAGATAGCATACAGGAACAACATTCTAGCTGGCGAGCTTGCAGCATGACTTAAACATAGAAACAGCGGGATGCGATGTTATCAACCAAATTAATTATGCGCTCGGAGGAACCGTTATTTATAACCCGAAGCGGTTTTCAGAACTGCTTTGCCTTGCAGAGGGATGTGTCGGAATAATCGGTCTGGTGCAGCAAACACTGTCTAATTTTAAACCCAGCTAAAACAAAGGTTGTCGCGTACAGCCGGAAAACCCATCGTCTACTGTTTTCCTACAGTATGGAGGGAGCTCCTTTGCAAAGGGTTGAGGAGGTTAGAGACCTCGTGGTGTTTTTCGACAGTACCCTCTCTTTTTCTTCTCATATTAGGCTCATCACTCAGCGAGCGCTCCGAAGTCTTGGAAATGTGTGTCGGATTACAAAGGAATTCTCTTCTCCAGATCCATTTCTAATGCCATACAATGCAATACGTATCCCTCAGTTAGAAAATGCATCTGTTGCCTGGAACGGCATCTCCAAATCTAGTAGTGAATTTATAGAACCGGTTCAGAAGACGTTTTTATCCATATTTAAGCACCGTCATAACAATTGCATTTTTCATCCTGATTCTGACTTACCCATCGTTCCTCCCATCCCTACGCTGACCTGCAGACGTATGCGTGCAGACCTTACATTTCTTCACAAAATTGTTCATGGTGACCTTTCTTGCGCAGACCTGCTTAACTGTTTAGAGTTTAGTGTTCCACAAAGGCCCACCAGGTCACATCGCCATTTCTTGACCGCTGCGCGCAACTCCAATCATTCTCCTGTGCGCAGAATAAAGAATTCTTACAACCGCTTCTCTGAACGCCTTGACAACTTTCAAAGTTCCTTTACATTTTACCGTAGCGCGCTGTTGAATACAGTATGTTAAACATCTATGATATATCTGTCGTTCGTTTTTTTTTTATTGCTGAAATTTGGTTTCTCTGCGGTTCTGTTTCACGAATAGAGAGTTGCCTATTTTTGAAACTGTTTACTTATCATGCTTGTCTTATCATTTGTCTCTATACTCTTGTCATTGTTTTTGTTGTCTTACGGTTAAACTTTGTTCTCTGCTTGTTTTGTATTCACCACAATTAACTTAGCTACAAAGGTACCTTCTTTTTTCTTTTTTTACCTGTACCCAGGCTCCGCCTGTGCTTTATTTCTGTAATTTTCGCTATTTCAATTTGTGTGTGTCTTGTCGCTTGTTTGTTTCTTGCAATATGTTTCTTGTATTTTGTTTTCATGTAAGTATTCATGCGCCAGCACTCAGGCCTCTGGCTGTTCCGGGGCACATAAATAAACATGATTGATTGATTGGTTAATTAATATTATTATTATTATTATTGCGCCTAGCAAGATGGCGCCTAGCAAGGATTGCTGTCTTCTATGCTCTTGCGTTTTTTATGGTAAACAAACGTTTTTCCGCTGCATTGCCTGCAAGAAACGCGTGCACACGAAGTGTGTTGTATGGCCGGACGCTGAGCTTCAGCTGCTGAGATCTGGTGCACGGCCCTTCAAGTGCAATATCTGTGAAACGGTTGAGGTGGCGGCTAGGCCTAGTGGAGCCAGCGACGATTCCGGCGCGCCCGCAAGCAGGCCTTCTTCCTCCTGCTCCCTTCGTCGAGACTCGCCGACAGTCGTCAAGAAGGCCCCGGCGCCCCCGCCCCAACCGGGTGACCTTGGCGCCGAAGCTGCCGGTCTTCGCGCGCTCCTCATTGACGCGCTGGAGGGAATTTCCTTTCTCAGCGACCAAGTGGCCGGGCTGCGCGAGGACAACGACCTTCTGCGCCGGGAAAACGCGCAGGCTTTTGACTGCCTCCGTCAAGAGAGGGAGGGAGACCGCGCCCATTATGTGAAGCTGGTCGCTTCCCTGCCTGCAGAGGTTTGCTCCTTGCGAGCCGAATTGCTTCGCCGCCCCTCTGCCTTGCAGGATGGAGTGCGCGGCAGCTTGGGGAAGTCTTCTTTCGCCCAAGTTGTCAACAAGGAAGTGCCATCTTCGGCGGCTACGTCGGCTACGTCGGCTCCGCTGCAGGTAGTGTCTCCGGCGTCTCCGACACTGCCTCCAACTCCGTCCACCTCTTCCCGGGTGCTTTCCGTGTCTGTGCCTGACTGTCACCCTCCCATTGTTGAGAAGAAGCGCCGAAGCCGGGCATATGTGGGTGCATCGAACACATCTGGACTTGTCGTCGTTTTGCAGCCGCAGTGCCCCAAAGCTATGTTCGTTTCAAAGCTTTCTCCTGCCACCACCACTGTTAGTCTCAATGCCCATCTCTCAACTTTAGGTGTCTTGCCCTTGAGCTGCCGACGACTGAAGACTAAGTTCGACACGTATGCATTCTTTTATATTTCCTTGAATGAAGAGTGTTTCGAGCGCTTAAATGACCCCGCTGTTTGGCCGAAAGACTGCCTCTTTAAAGAGTTTCGAGGCATGTTTCGCGAAGGCATGCTTCACAGCTCTGAGCGCATCACATAGGAAAAACAATCATGACTAGTTTAGATGTTTTTTATCAGAATGTGCGAGGTCTTCGAACTAAGGCGACTGAATTTTTTGGTAATGTTCTGGCTTCTTGCTTTCCGCTAATAGCTATATCTGAAACTTGGTTATGCCCTGATATTCTTTCCAGTGATTATTTTCCTCAAAATTACCATGTATATCGCAATGATAGAGCTTTAACGGGATGCAAACAAAAATGGGGCGGTGTCCTTCTCGCCGTTAACAAATCTTTCCCGTGTGTGCTACGTATCGATATTGATAACGAGATGAGTCTTTATGGGTCGAAATTAATTGCTCTAAAACTGAAAAACTTTTAGTTGGTGTTTTTTACATTACTCCTGATGTAGCTCCTGACGCGTTCAATAAGTTAATCTCCTCCATTGAACAGGTGCTTATCACTCATTGCAACCGTAAGGTCCTCCTCCTTGGAGATTTTAATGCTCCTGGCGTTCAGTGGAGTCAGCTAACCTGTTCTCACTATAACCCCTACATTGAACAGACGGGTTATAGGTTGCTCGATTTTTTGGCTTTTATTTCTATGGCACAGTGTAATCGCATAACAAATTACAGTGGAAATATTCTGGACCTGTGCTTTTCGAACTTTGATGGTGTTAGTGTGTCGCGCTCTGATTGTTCCTTAGTAATACCCGACATATTTCATCCTTCTCTTTATATTTCCTGTTGCCTCCCCTCATCGCTCCACCGTTCCGTAAATTCCAACAACACGCAACCTCGTTACGCTTTTGACCGGGGAGATTATGTTGGGCTGTATGGCTACTTTTCCGCTGCCCCTTGGTCGACCGTCATTGACCACACTGATGCCAATGAACAAGTCGACCGTTTCACTGAGATTGTGCTTTCGGGTATAAAGGAATACATCCCGCAATATTTACCGAAGAAGTTCAAGTTTCCACGCTGGTTTTCTTCTGAATTGCGGGATGTCCTGAAACTCAAGGAACGTGCGCCCAGAAAGATGAAGCGCTCTGGTGCCAATCCGTTCATTCAGGAATTCCGGCGCCGACGTGCCCTATGTAAAATATTGCACAAACGTGATCATACTTCGTACCTGGCGTCGGTAGAAACTAAAGCAACTCATCAACCGGGAGCCTTCTGGAAGTACATCCATTCTAGATCTAGTACAACTAAAGATTCTATTCGTCCACTAGACTCCAACGGTGATGAGGTTGCCAAGGTGTCCGACTGCTTTGCTCGTCAATTTTCTTCTTTTTTTGGGGATTAGCGGTTGTAGTGATAACAGCAGCGTCCCTTGTGACCAGGGCGGAAACTCCGGTTGTTTGAAATTGGACGAGAACATCATTCGGACCAGCATCAAGCGGCTCAAGCCCTCGCTTTCTTGTGGCCTGATGGTATTCCTGCTGCAATTCTAAAAACATATGCAAATATATTCGTTCCTGTGTTCACTTCAATATTTAATAACTGTCTCCGGTCTGGCACGTTCCCTCGCTCATGGAAAATCTCTCGCGTATTCCCTGTTTTCAAGTCAGGCCTAAAAACTGATGCTGTAAACTATAGGCCTGTCTCGCTGCTTTGTTCTGCCTCTAAACTTTTCGAGCTATCTCTTCATACGGTCTTGTCTTTCTCATTTAAACACTCCTCATTCCTAATCAACATGATTTATGCGTGGTCGTTCAACTTCCACGAACCTCGCATGCTTCATGGAGCAGGCTGTCCCAGCAATCGTTGGTAGAAGCCAGCTGGATGTGGTTACTGTGACATGAGCAAAGCCTTTGATGTTGTCAACCACTCGTCATTGCTTGCCAAGCTCACTGTTAGATGTACACACTTCTTTGGTGGGTCTTATACGTTGCTATCTCAAGGAGCGATATTGCTATGTCAGTGTTAACGGTCAAACATCATTTAGGTACAAATAAACCAGTGGTGTACCACAAGGCTCCGTTCTGGGTCCTCTTTTTTCCATTTTCATTAACGATGTTGCTTCTGCCATTCAACACTCTTCTTTTTTGTTGTATGCAGATGATATAAAAATCTTTAGAGAAGTGCGTAGTGTTCAGGACTGTAATTCTCTTCAGGCTGATATTGTGTCATTCCATCGTTGGTGCACCAACAACGACCTTATTTTGAACCCTAAAGTGGTTTCCTATAGTAGACAAACTCAACAGCTGCAATACTCTTATAGAATTACAGGCACTGCATTGCCGAGGGTGACCGAAATTCGGGACTTGGGAGTACTATTTGATTCTTCTCTGACTTTCTCTTCCCACATCACACAAATTACCCGGCGCTCTCTTCGGTGTCTGGGTGCTGTTTGCAGGTATTCTAGAGTTTAAAGGTCCGCTTCCTTTCCTAAAGTTGTATTCAGCTCTCTGCTTACCTATTCTCGAATACGGGTCTGTTGCTTGGAATGGAACTTGCAAGTCCAATAGTGACCGTATCGAAAGGGTTCAAAATAACTTCCTTTCTATCTTTAGGCACCGCTTCCGTAATGTGCAAGAAGACGAAAACGGCATCATGTCTTTTTTGAAAAGCTTTCCTTCCCTTTTGTGTCGACGAATGCGAGCTGATATTATTTTTCTCTATAAACTTCTTCATGGTAATATTTTGTGTGACGATTTGGTTACACTTATCAATGTCAATTTACCAAATAAACTTTTCAGGAAATTTCCAGCTTTCAGACCAGCTGCTTTAAATAGCCGACGCTCGTCCATCAGCCGAATACAATGTTCATATAATGAATATTCCGTTTTTCTTGATATATTCCAGAGCTATTTTACTATGTTCTCTAATGAGTTGAAAACTATTGTAGCTTAAGTCTTTTATGTCATTCCAAATTTATGTACCGTATTTGTTATATGCAAACTGTATTCTCGCTTGTTTTTCCGTTTTCCTCCTTTTGTGTTGCTTGAATATCTGTACGTTTTAGTGTCAGTATTGGTAACGCTGAAGCTTTTTCTCTCTCTTATTTTTTTTGTGGAACTTCCTAACATGTCGTTAAAAAACCTTGGATTTATACGTATACTCTATGTCATGTTCATCCAATATTTGCTTGTATAGTTGCTATTTTTCAACTCTATTGCACGTTTCGCTGGCCGAGTGTCATGGCTTGCAACGCCAAGCCTGTCTTTTCCTTTTTGACTTTCTGTTCTTTTTTTTCTCTCTTTTTCCTTTTTTTGCTTTCTAAGATTTCTGTAACTATCTTTACTTTATTGTTTATGTCATACAGGGTGTTTTTGTGTGTTGTCTCGACTTAATTTTAGTATGTTTCTTTTTCGTTTTGTATGGTGTACCAGCACCAAGACCCTAGGGTTGTTCCTGGACACCGAAAATAAAGGTTGTTTGATTGATTGATTGATTGATTGATTGATTGATTGATTGATTGATTGATTAATTGATTGATTGATTGATTGATTGATTGATTGATTGTTATTCCGTATTGTTACGCTTATTTTAAGATGTCTTCTTGAAACGGACCAGAAAATTACAGTTTCTATTGATTGTGTAATGTTGGCTAAATATACTCTGGTATTCTTATTCTTCTTTGCCGTTGTTGTAGTTTCTTCTTATTTTTTGCCAGCTGTTGATGTATTTCATTGCTGCCTTATACCTTTTCTGTGCGCCAGCAAGAATTGATTGTGTTTTTTTGGTTGGATAGCACTATTTTATTTCTAATCTTCTTTGGCGTTCATGTAGTTTTTTTTTGCTAACTCTAGGTTTATTACCAAATTGTTGATGTACTACAGTGCTTCATTTGTCCCTCTGAGTGCTCCACCATGAAGGCTTCCGCTGTTCCTGGGCACAATAATAAACATTGATTGATTGAATATTATTATCATATATTTGAGAATTGCAGACGACATAGCTCAGCTAAGCAAGTCTGCTGAATACGTGCAAAACTGCTTGGGAAACTACAATCAGAAATTAAGGCCCCGGGACTGAAGATCAATATGCGCACATCTGAAGAGATGGTGAATAAACACGCCAATAGCGCCCTCTTCTGGTTGTGTAACAAAAAAAAATTAGAGCAACTAGAAGAGTATATTTATCCAGGAAAGGTTACCAGAGCCGAGGTATGGGCTTAAACGCTTTCGGGTAATACTTCCAACTTATAAAATGCAAGCTACATCTCTCACTCAAAAGAATAGTCAACCAACGCATCCTACCGGTAATGAGATATGAAGCGGAAACTTGGCGTCCTTCTAAACAACTAGTAAGCACATTTAGGTCGGCTCACGGAACTAATAATTATTAGAATAATACTTAGGGACAGGAAACCAGCTTTCTGGAGCAGGTAGTGAACTCAAGTACAATATAATGCAGTTCCATTCAAGAATAAGAAAGGAATTGGGGGCTCGACCACCGGTGGACACCCAGTGCAACACACTGGATACGGAGAGACAATAAAAAAGAAGTGGAGTGGCAATACCTCGATGGAGGGACGAAATAAAAAAATTGATGCAAAGAATGGATAATAGAGGGTCAAGGCAGGAAGGGTTGGGGGTGAATGGCAGAGGCTTTTGTCCTGCAGTGTACCTAAGTAGGATGCTGCTGCTGATAATGATGATCACATCAACAGTCAGTTGGCTTTCGTGTTTGGCTACACTTCGCCGTTTATCGCCTATCTTGCAGTGATTCGACGGCCACCCTCCCAAATCTATACTCGCATTGTTCGGAGAAGGAGAGTAAGAGAGAGAGAACAGACTTTATTGTCATCCCTTTTAATATGAATGCACTGTGCGGAAATGTCCGGTACCTTCGTCCTAACACACGGCAATCAGGAACCCGTGGCCCCTGGCGGCGTCCTCTGCCAGATGGATGTAAGCAGCTTGTTTCCATGAAGAAAGCTGGGCAATGCAGCCTGCCACTGCTCACTATATCTTATAAGTATTACTTTTTCAAAGGCCCGTGGCTCATTGGGGCATTGGTAGTCCATTTGTTGTAGTGTGGCTCCTGTAATGTTGCACCACTTGCATCTGTCCGTGTACCTACCCGGGTAGCTGCGGTTACACAGGGCGGGATGAGAGAACGTATTTGATTGCGACCTGCGCCATGCAACTCTTTGCCATTTGTTTATGGCAGTGTTGGCTGCAGAAAATTTGCAGTCGGCTCAGCCTATAGCCCTGAGTAATCTTTCGGTAAGTTGCCACTCTGTCCCTCCACCCCCCCCCCCCCCCCCCGTCACGGCCCGTTGTCGGATTCGAAGTCAACCAGGTTCGGGAATATGCGCGGGATTAGGCGACGTGCTTTCTTCCGTGTGTAACTTTTCCCGCAAATTTGCATTGTAGTAAAAGGCGTATCCCGAAGATCCACAAAGTCCTTTATGGGCTTTTTTGCAGCCTGTCCTCAACACTTCTACCTAGTGCCTACTTTTTGAGAAATACTGAATGGTACTTAGTTGATATTTGTTAGCCCGGGCAGTGGGCATTCCTTGGTGGAGAAGGTTCATGGAGAAGGTCCTAATGAAGTTTTCGAAATTGTTTGCTTGTAATACGAGCAAGGATAACAATGCGGATATGAAATTTCACAGTTCAATGATGACATGCGATATCTATAATACTTTTTTGTCAACTGCACCTTGTAACCTCCAACGCATGGGCTCACACTACTTTGCGGCCCTGCCGTTTTGTTGTGCTCGGTAACTATTTTGACGTTATTGGAGAAAACGTTCGTTTTTGAAGGATCTGAAGCACAGTATTATAAAGGATTTTTTTTTCGTTCACAGGACCGCAGAGCATTGAAAATGAAAAGCACTAAAGTTTTAACTTGCCTCATTCTACAGGTAAGATCTCAGTGTTTTTGCAAAAAAAATAAATGGAAATTGTTAAATACTGAAAAGGTTATATCAATATTTAAATTGTTATTATTTGCGCGGAACACTTTAAAAGGACAAATCAATATTAACTAGGCTCAAAAAGAAGGCAACTCATGATTATGCAAGCACTGCGCAACTCTTGTCGTCAATGCGATCACCTAACGCTTGAGCATATGTATATTTAAATGGACTTGAACTTGAGGGGACATTGTCGACAATCTCGACTTAAAGGGCGAAAATGCAAGATTTATAAGAGTTTTTGCCTTGTTACTTGAACTTGAGGGGACATTGTCGACAATCTCCACTTAAAGGGCGAAAATGCAAGATTTATAAGAGTTTTTGCCTTGTTACACTTAGAAATATCCGTATCCGGTTGCTCCACTTTCATTTTCTGTGCACTAGTAATTGATATGATCTCTACCAAATCAGAATTTAAACATGCAGATTCCGCTTACCACAATTTTTTAAGGAGTGAATATTTGTGCGTTAGTGTTTGTGCTAATCACAATTTAAAAGAACTGGTATTCTGGCTACTGATCTGATTGTGGGGTTTAACGCGCGGACGCAACGCAGGCGATGAGGCGGGCCGTAGTGGAGGGCTCCGGATTAATTTTGACCACCTGGGAATCTTTATCGTGCGGCGAAATCTCGTACACACGGGCGTTTTTGCTTTTCACCTCCATCAGAAAAGCGGCCGCCGCGGCCGGGAATCGAACCCGCGATCTCGGGCTCTGGTATTCACGCTAACAGCCTGCTCCACGAGCCATGTACAGTGCAGAACTTTGTTCAAACAAGCTTTATACCAAAAAAAAATCAATCATTGCTCCAATAGCACAACTTCTAGACCAGATTGCACACAAAAAGTGTAGCCTTCTCGGTGATTGTTTTAAGCGTTCTTGCCCAAGGTGATGCCTTCGCTAAGCAAAAAATCTGGTCCTGCAATAATTTCTGGGTAACCCTATGTACTATTTATTTTTTCTTTTCTTAGTTCATGAAGCTAAAATATTTCTCTGCGAATGTAATTTTAGGCGGTATAAAACCTTCCTTCCAAATAATGCAGGCTTTTCGTTCCTTAAAAGTGCTCTGCTTAGGTTTTACTCCCTACGGACGCCGAAATCAAAATTAGGCATACGCGCGACGAAATTTTAAGCAAATATTTCGTGCTACGCCAGACGAAACACGATGTCAGAAATTAAGTTACGTTCAATGTACAGTGACTAATATGCTAGCCGTTACACCCTACATATCGGGAAATTGAAGTTACTTCCGATGCTGGATACCATGTTTGGTTTCCGAAACCATATCGGCAGTTAGGAGGTGTTTCAACACATCTAATAAAACGTAGATGTAGTTTTCGCGGAGCCGTCAGACGTTTAACCGACACGATCAGCGTTCAGTATAAAAGTGCCTTTATTTATCAGTTCCCCTCTCCGGGTAGCGCCCTTATAAAGCCTTCGGCGGGTGGACCGAGACTACATCGGACCGGCCCGCCCCTCTCCCCTCCCCTCGGCTCACGTTTTTCTTTTTTTCTTGCGTCTCACCAGTAAACACAGAGCACATGTCCCCCTCAGCATCCTCCGTTTTACAAGCGGTCGACAGGCTTGGGTACGCGTCCAGTTCGCGCCTTGTAGCCTGGTTGGGTGGATGAGCTTTCCTAGGTAATATTTATTCCTGGCGCCATTTGGTCGTCTTGACTTGGAATTTCTCGCACGTTCGCCGTCCTTGCATCTCGGGAGGCTCGCGGGCTTCTTCCAGAGGCTAATTCATGCGAGCAGTGTCAAACTTCAAATTTAAAGACTCAGGATAGGTGCATTCTGTTCCTTCTCAGTTTGTCAGGGTCTGCCTCCACAATGTGACACCTAGGAGACGACCACTGCGAAGAAAGTACCGTTTAAGTATTATTTCGGTTTCTTATACGCGTTGTTCTCTGTGGCGCTAAACCACGCAGGATCCGAGGCCCGTGCCTTCTGTCATAATTTCTTCTTTGTTCGGCTGCTCGGTGCCGTTCCGACGCCTGGAGGGCTTGCTTATCGACTACTGCGGGGTTTAGCGAACTCGATGCTGCCGGCACAGACGTTCTCACATGCCGTCTCATCAACTCCATGGGGCTAAAGCTATTTGCAAGTGGCGTGGCACTGTACGTCTGAAATGCCATATAACTGTCACGCATTTTTGGTAGGCTATTCTTTATGATCTGTATGGTTTCCTCAACGAAGTCATTGCTTTCGAAACCTGAGGCTGGATGTTGCCTCCGATAAGTTCCATTCTTCCTCAAACTGCTAATGAATGGTTGGTGCAGTTATCAAGGTGGTTGTATTTAAATGAGCTCCAAATAAAAGTTGGGAAAACTAAATATGTTGTTTTCAAGAGCAGAAGCAAACCAGACAATGATCATGTCAACATTGAATTCCAGAATAATGCGATTGAGCAAGTATGTACATACAATTTTCTTGGCGTTCTCTTTAACGAAAACTTAAGCTGGACACCCCATGTGAACAAGATCCACGCAAGCATATCGAGATCAATCGCAGTTCTGTACAGAATAAAAAATTTAGTGCCAAACTGGCGGAAAATACAACTGTACTACTCTTTAGTTCAGTCACATCTCCATTATTGTTAATAATATGGAGTACTACAGCTAAGTAAAATTTAGAAAGACTACTGGTTTTACAAAAGCGAGCTGTACGCTGCATAGAAAACCTACAACGAATGGATCACACAGCGCCATTTTCTACAAACATAACCTGCTTACAGTTAGTCAGCTTTTTCACCTTAAACTTGCCATGCATATACGAAAAGATGCTATATTTAGTCAAGCTACCAGTTTTGAACCATTAATTGTAGCAAACACCCAGTATGATTTACGACACAGCCGTTTTAGGACACCAGCCATTCGAACAAACTATGGAACACAGGCACTAGCCTACTTAATAACCGATTTTCTAAATGCACATCCTGGTATATTCGATTGGATTAAAAATTGCCGTTCTGATTACATATGTAAAAATAATGTTAAAATGTACGTGTTATCACTCGCTCATAATAATTTAGAAATGCGGACCGTGCAGCGTCTTCCGGTAACAAATATATGGTTCACTTATGTGCTCTTGTACCTTTTCTTTTTGTTCTAAAAAATGCGTGTTAGTGTTGTTAAACTTGTGTGCCTTATGTATAAAACATTATTAGAAATGTTATAATTATTTGCTAAACATTATGTAAAACACATCTGCATGCGTCATTGTTTTACTGCCTCGTTATTTGTCGTAATTTATTGTATAATGAACTGCTAGCTTGCCTCGTAACGCTTGAGTTATCGTGCTTGTGTTGCTTTTCTTGCGAGTGAACTGGTCATTTCGCGGCTTATCACTCCTGTGCAATGTTCTTTGGGTGTCAGGGCCCTAGTCAGGCAGCTTGTTGCCTTTAGCCCATTCATCCTGGACAATGTATGTCTGAACGAAATCGGAAATAAAAAAAGCAGACACATCATGTTTTTATTTGGGGTCCAATAACGCTGCAAATGTTTTAGCCGGGCCGCGCCTTGAGGAAATATTGTCGCGAACCATGTATAGGTTTGTTTATTAATTGTTTGTTTTTTACTGCTGGGCCACGCCTGACTGTGGTATCTGCGTTCCAAACAAAGCGCGTCTTCCATTCTTTACTTTGACCACTGAGATCTGCCACGAGTCTGGGTGGCCAACAGTCATACCTCCAGGTCACAGTCCCAAAGGGCCTCTCTGTTCTATCTTCTTTTCGATCACCTTTTCCGCTAGCCGCTGCCGCTGGCAGCTTCTCTTTGGCCGGCTCGTGACTGTGGGACGATTGATCCCGCAAGACAAAGATGATGATGGCGCACTCGGGGTGTTTAGAACGAACCCTGCCGAGCGCGTCTTGATTATGGTCGTAGCCTTTCACTTCACTTCATAACACGGTTGTCCCACTTAAGCATTTTGCTTCAACAAATATCTTTTCACAGTCATACTCCCCACGCCCATTGCTTCAAGCGAATAGTCCCACAATATATATCCAAAAAATTCACTTCAACCATACCAACAAATGCACGTGTGCCCACAAAACTGATCGCAGAACATATAGGAGCGAACACACCAACTCCATGAATATGATTACACATGACACACATGCAGCACACGCTAACAAGTGACCATCGGAAAAGCAATTCATCAGAAACTTCATCCCATTTCTTGCAATGGCTGCGGTGCCATCCCCTGCATTTTTATGCGTGCATATGGCGCAGCTGTGATTATTTCTACTCTTACAGACTAACAACGCGTAATGGATTTAATGGTATCCCTTAGAGAAACATTGACGAAAGTTTTCTACAAACCTGAGGTCTTCCTCTGTGAAATTTTGGACTTTAGCTTTTCCGTTCTTGCCGCCCTGCGCTTCTCTATCTTTGTTGCAGAATGTCGCCCCTTGGGCCAATTGAAGTTGTCACTTAGCTTATACGGCGGATGCTTTTTGTCGGCAATTCTTAAGACCTCTGGGTTAAAATCTGGGGTATTAGGACCCCCTGCCTCGGATTAGAGCGCTTTATATAATGGCGCTGCGTTCCTGAGGCAGGATAACATGCACACCCGGTTTACGGTCATCCCTACCCTCAGGCTCAGTGAACTCACGAACAATTAGGGGAAATATTTCCTTCTGCGTATGATTTGGGTTTCTCTATCGCCCTCTGCTTGAAGTTGGAACTGAAGTTCAGCAAGCTGTAGAGGAGCTGCAAAGTTTTTTTTTTTCAATGCTTTCACGCACTCGCACGTGCTCATCACGCTTTTTTCTTTATTGCTGCATGCGTTTTTTCTATTTACGCAATTCCTGTGAGCACACCAAGTTCTAAGACTTTCTCTTCACGCCGCAAGCCACGCTCATTTAGCACCAACTGTTTAGGATCGTCGCACATTTAACCCAAGCGTTTTCCTAGTTCAGTTACCTCTGCGTACTCATTTTGTGTTTTTAAACACGTGTACACTAAATAAAGTCTCTTGCTGCCATGGAGGCCAATTATTGCCAAGTTTTTTATAATAATGACATTGAGAGCAAAACTCTGAACGATCGAGACTGTCCCTTTATGGTACCCGAACACCAAACGATTACACATAAAAGACAGGTCAACTGACAAATGGTGAGAGCGAGCTAAACCTGGACGACAACTTCGAACAGTCTAAACGGAGAAAAAAGTCTCAGTAAGGGTTTCTCACTTTTCCGAGTTTGTCGCACTGCTGGTCAATAGGCCCGCAGTCATGACGTGAGCGCATCAACACAACGTTCACATGTCGTGGTCCACGCTGGCAGGGCGCTTTCCAGGATCCCGTTCATGTCTGGAACATAGCCCCAAAGACGTGCCATCTTACTCTTCTGCGACCGCCCGACCAGGCGACTGCAGACGGCAGAGCCCAGGTCCACGGGTCTGGGATTCCTTCCCGGCATACTTCTCGGTCACAATCCCACATAGCCTCTCCGTTATATCCTCTTCTCGATCGCCTTCCCCAGTAGCCGCTGTCGCTCGAACTCCTTATTTGCCGGTTCGTGTGGGGGTGGTTGTGAGTTAACCCGCAAGGGGTTGATGATAATGGGGCTCTCAGGGTGTTTTGAACGGGCCCCGCAGAGCGCGTGTTGGTTATCTTCGTCTTCTTATACGTCTATTCATGATACTCTGCAGTGTGCTGGGAGTAGCAACAGAACATTAGCTGCTTTGCTTCGAATTGAGTAGGTTTCTTATGCCGAGTTGCAGACCCATTTTGATTTCTTGGAGGTACAGCTGCTTTGCGAGCCCGGCCGGTTCTATCCACGTTCCTTTCCTTCTGGCCGTGGAGAGTAGCAGCTTCTTTATTTAGGGATTTCGGCTGTCGGGCCCTGGTGTTGGCCTTTGGAAAGTCAGCTCCGCGACCAGCGGCATTAATTGAGACTGTTTGCGGTCCCTTTTACCGAGCACTATACGATCACGGGTCATCTCGGCATACAAGTTTTTAGAACTGCACAACTTGCCCAGCTGATGTATCTCCGTGACTCTGTGACTTCGGTGCCTTCTTCCTCCGGTTTTCTTTTGAATGTTGTCACTCTTTCGTGCACGTAATTTTCTCCAACTATGACGGGGGGCTCAGACGATTGCAATACATAGTTCTAGCAGTTCTTCTGCTCGCCTGCAAATTTTCGTAATGGAAGGAAGTCTTCTGCTTTCTTCTCAGTAAAGTAGGCCGATTAGTGAACTTGTTCCCCGCAGCATTTTCAGGCTAGGCCACTCGCGATTCGAAAGACTTCAAAGCACCGCTTCTACAGCGTTCTGTCTCTTGGTGATGCGAAAGTAAATTCCTCCGGAGGTTTGCATTAAAAATGGGCATAAGTATTTTGCTTTGCTGAGCTTGCGACCCCTTCTTTTATCTCCTCGGACAAGGTTTCAACGTACGCTGCAACAATGTAGTGTTCACACCTAGCGAGATACGTATAACCCGTACGTTTGGCGTAAAGTCAAAGAGCGCCTCTAATTTATAGTTACCATCCTTGGTTCGCACCCTTTTATTTCGTTTTTCAGGTGGTCCAGGCTACATCGCGCCGGCTACTCGCCCTTGGCTCATTTTCCAATCGCTTCTCACCAGTCAATACATATCTCATCACAGCACAGCCTTGAAGCATATTGTCCCAGGGCCATAATACCGCTGGATTTGATTGGTGGATTTGATAACGTCTGTTATGCCATCGGAACTCCAGAGCACCAGACGGGGAAAGTGCGTCTGTAATTACGTTCGGGACATTTTATAGTATACTCGGTGACAACTTAAGAACGGCAACTGAAGTTGCCGCTGTGCCTCATCACCGCGGCCGGATTTTACTCCGCGCCGCGCAAGCAGTGAATTACTGGGAGCATTTTGAACACGGCAACAGCCGTTTCCAGGATTTTTGGACTTAATATGCTCATAAACTGCTGCAGTTACGACAAACAAACTACGTGAAAAAAGGCAGGCGACATCACGCGTTCATAGCAATATCCTTTCGAATCGTGCGGGCCCATTGACATCCGGGTCCGTCGCTAAGGCGGAGTGGTACCGTACATGATCTATTGCCGTTCTTAACTTATTCCCGAGTATACCGCCAATATCGAATAATAGTGGGAGAAGTATCCCCTCCCGTGAAGCTCGTTAGCCGAGGTAACCCCACAGAGTCGTCTTGTCACCCCTCTTGTTCAACATGGCACTATAGGACAGCATATGGCGCTCGGAGCGATCGAAGGTTCGGGACCCGCGCTCTACTCCGACGATATCTCGCTTCGTACAGTGCAAGCAGGCTCCTCAGGTTGTATCCAAGACCCATTCCAGGGAGCCGCTCACGTCATGGACAAGTACGCCAGAGTGTGTTGCCTCAGAAGCTCCTCAGGAAAATCAGCACTTGTGATCATCCGGCCAAGGGCGCCAAAGAATCAAAAAGCAAGGGAAACCTAGTCAAGTGGGTAAAGACATCCTGCCATGAAGAAGCCCCACAATTCTGGGTTTGATCCTCCAGGCCAAGTACAGGGCCTCAATGTCCGCTGCGAAAATAAAGCGTACGTGGGAACAAATCTGTCATACTCTGTGACCGGTAGCGGTAAAAACAACAGACCTGAATGACAGTGACGCTCTTAGGCTCATCCAAGCCACTGCGGTGTCCCGTGTGAGATACGTGACAACGCATCTGCTCTTGAACCAAGGGTACATGCAGGTGCTGGATATCACCATAACGAAAGCCGTCAAGCAAGCTATTGTAGTTTCTATGAGCGCGTCTACAAGTACGCCCTAGGAAACGGGAAGGCATAACCCGGAGGGCGAGCTCGCCAATCAGAAGTGAAGGCTGAACCAGACAAAAGTGGGCCGACGCATCTTGCAGTGAGGAGGTAGACCATCTGAGCGCTGAAGACCTGGGAGCCATCCAATCCACAACGTTGTTGTGGGATTTGTTGTGGAAGCCATCCACAACAAATCCAATCCCCTATAACATGACCCCAGCGCACCACCATGGCACACGCAAGACGAGAGCGCGGCCTCTAAACAGGCTGCTGGAAAAACAGTAATGGGTCGATTTCACAAGCGCATCAATGAGCGAAGGTACCTCTAGGTGAACAGCAATGGTGACAACCACGCAGTAGCTTGAGGATCCAGTGAAATTTCGGGCGTTGAAGAGGCACAGGAAATGGAATTCACCATGGCACTCACCCTATGGGTAAGACCGAAGTTGTCACAAATTAGCAGCAAGGCTACCCAAGCTGCCACCGTGGCTGGGTGTCCGACATAGTCCTCTGAGTGGTCAAATACCACCACCACCATCATCATCATTATCATTGTCGCGGAACCTACCGCGAGTCACGGCCCAGAGCCCTAGACGGAGCGATACGTGTTTCTTTATTGGCTGTCCTCGAACAACTACCGATGACGATCGTGGCGCGTGCTCACGCCCGCTTCGTCCTTCTTTTCTACATCCTCCCGCGGGCCCAAGATGATTAGGCGGCTGATTCTAACAGGTAAAGTTTTTGCACGGGGCGGTTTATCACGTGACCCGTTGCTGTCCGCACCGAGCACGCTCTAGCGACGCCGTCGACGCCGGGGTGCAGCATTGTCACTCGTCCCAGTTTCCACTGCATTGGCGGAGCGTTGTCGTCATGCACTATTACGACGTCGCCCACCTTCAGCTGCGGTGAAGTAGCCTGGGGACAGCTGTGAGCCGAACGCAGTAACAGCAAGTATGCGTTCCTCCATCTGCGCCAAACTCAGCCGTCAGCCTTTGATGGTAGCGTGCTCGTCGCTGTAGGTCAGCTGGGGTTGACGACGTCTCGGTCACCGCTAACTCTTGGGGCATGCAGAGCGCACGCCTCCTGTCAGGAAGTGGGAAGGCGTAAGTGGCACTCCTTCATCGGGGTGGTCTTCGACGTAGGTTAGAGGTCGGCTATTAATAACAGCTTCCACTTCGCAAAGGGTGGTGGACAGAGCTTCGGCAGTAAGGCTACTGCCCCCAAAGGGTAACGCTTGAGAACGTCCTTGGTGGAGCGAATGAGACGCTCCCCCCAAACCACCCCACCAAGGGGCTCGCTCAACGATGAATTTCCAGTGCACGTTGAGCCCAGTCGCATATTCTTGAAGGGCTGACGCAGCGGCCTTAAATGCTCGAGCGCAACTATGAAACGACTGAGCGTTGTCAGAGTAAACAGTGTTCGGTATGCCGCGTCTTGACACGAACCGACGGAAGGCCAGTAGCGTGGTAGCCGCTGTCATATCCGACGTCAGCTCCAAATGTATGGCACGAGTGACAGCACATGAAAATAATAAAATGTAGGCTTTTGCCGGAGGAGCTTTTCCACGCAGGGAGAGTGGTCCACAAAAATTTCCAGGCCTACCACAGAGAACGGGTGTGCTGCCGTGATTCTGTCGCTTGGCAATGGAGCAAACGGTGCAGTTTGGGCAGTCAGCCTCCGGCGTCTGCACGTCAGACATTGGGCCAGCACCCTTTTGACGGTTTGGCGTCCCTTCACAATCCAGAACCGTTCTCGTGTCTCCGTGAGCGTGGCTTCGACTCCACCGTGAAGAGTGTGGTGATGGGCCGCCAAAACAATGAGGTACGTAAACTTGTGCCGCGCAGGTAGCAGAATCGGGTGCTTGACGTCGATGCTGCAATTCAATTTGTGTAATCGGCCTCCTACGCGGAGCAGACCTTCGTCATCCATGAAGGGTGAAAGTCGAAGCACCGCTGATGTAGAAGGAACGGTCTGACCGACTGACAGTGCGCGTACTTCAGTGCTGAATAACTCCAGCTGTACGTGCCGCATCCAGTAGCGTTCGGCCTTCATTATCTCAGTTGCTGTGAGGGGACCGCTTGCTGATGGCCCTCGCCGCTGGGCATTTTGCAGAAAACGTAGAATCCAGGCCGTGACCCGCAAAAGGCGCCTGAGGGTGCTGTAATTCTCTACGGTCAGTAGCTGTTCGTGCTTCGTGACATCGCAAGGGCAAACCAAAGTTTCCTGTGACACTGCGAGCTCCTTCGGGTCAACATGATCAATCTGCGTTTCAGGGAACTCCTGTTTTGGACCTAGGAGCCACGAAGGTCCGTGCCACCATTGGGTTGAGTGCAGAAGAGCCGCCGCCGATATACCTCGTGTGACTAAATCTGCCGGGTTGTCTTTCCCGCTGCAATGGTTCCAGTCTGTAGGAGCAGTTAGTCGTCGTATTTCGGCCACGCGGTGTTCTACGAACTGGTCACGCTTTGTGGCGGCGCTAGTAATCCAGTGCAGCGCGACAAGAGAGTCCGTCCACAAACTGACGGGGGAGTCTTCCAGAATTGCAGTTGTTTTGGCATAACGTACGAGTCGTGCTCCAATAACGCAGGCAAGAAGCTCTAGCCGAGGCAGGGAGATGGGCTTGAAGGGGCGACTCGGCTCTTGCTAATTAACAATCTGGTGTCATATAGGCCATTGTCACCCAGCTTTCGGACGTATAGAGAAACGCCGTAAGCTCGCGGGCTTGCATCGCAAAAAGCGTGGATCTCGATTGAACCTTCCACATCGAACGAGTGCGAGAACATGAACCGGGGAAACCTGGACCTCATTCAACTCTGTTAATTGGGCGCACCAGCTGTTCCATCGCGCTTGTTCGTCATCTGGAAGGCGTTCATCCCATGAGCGGCTCTTTTTCCAGAGGTCCTGGAACACAAGCTTGGCCGTTAGGTGAATGGTGCAAAGTATCCCAAGGGATCATACTTTCCTCGCAAACGTCTGCAGCACGGTGCGCTTGGTTGACGGATTGGCTGCCGCAAATTCTGATGCGCCCTTTCGTCGACAGGTAAATGCAGTCTCCAGCACGCTCCCATGGGACTCCCAGCACCTTCATCCTGATTGCGTCTCCCGCTTCATTTTCGATTGCGACGTTGTCCCGCACAAACTGATGTCCGAGCTCCTCTGAGTTTGATGCCCATTTTCGTATCTCCATTCCGGCCTCGGAGAATATTTTGCGAGCTTCCTCGTACACTTGAATTGCCTTTTCGACGCTAGGTACACCAATTATGAGGTCATCCACGTAGAATGCCCTTTCCAGCAGCGCTACTGTTTCCGGGTACTGCTCCCGACAGGCCTGGAGATGGTGGCGAATCGTGGCAGCCAGAAGGAATGGGCTGGATGACGCGCCAAACGGTACGCGGGTCATCCTCCAGGTGACAATGGGGGACGCCGGATTATCTCGCGTAGGCAGTCGTTCCACCCAGAGGAATCTCAACGCGTCGCGATCTTCTGGTCGAATCAGCAACTGCAGGTACGCCTTTTTTATGTCTGCGACGATGACAACAGGGTGACAACGAAAAGTCATGAGCAGCTGAACGACTTCGACCCCAAGCTTCATGCCCTTGCAAAGGACGTCGTTTAGGCATGGCTGGCCGGCTGTATGCGAAGAAGCGTCGAACACTACTCGGAGCTTTGTTGTCACTGCGTCCTTTCGGATGACGGCATGGTGGGGCATGTAATACAATTATCGCCTGGACGCTGCTGTTCCGCAACTGTTCCGCGTGGTTTTCTTCAAAATATGCTCGAATTGCCCCGTCATACTGCTCGAGCAACTCAGGTTGTTCCCGGAATCGGTTCAGTTGCGTTCGCAGACGGTGCTCCGCGAGCTGACGATTGTCGCTGCCAGGAGGTAAACCAGGAGCCTGGATCATGAGGGGTACTTGGTACCGGCCTTCGATACGGGTGATGTTTCGCTCGAACGTTTCCATCGGGCTATCCTGCAGCGACTTTTCGTGACTCGGGTCATCAATGCCAATGGCATCCAGCCGCCACATGGCGGACGCGTCAAAGTCCAAACGTCCGGGTGAGGTGCACGACAGGAACATGGAACTGGTAAAAGGGCATGCGGTAGAAGCGAGCCTTCCTTGAACGGTCCAGCCTAGAACTGTTTCTACCGCTGTGAGGTCTCCGTTGATTCTGTCCATCCTGCCCGTGGCCACCTTCCAGTAGGCGTCGGAACCAACCAGTACGCTGATTTCATTTGCCTTCCATGTGCTCGGATGGAAGGCGTCGGCTATGTCGTACCGCTTTTCTATAAGGGTTTTTACGGTCGCGGTGTCGAGTTCCGGGCTCGTAAGGGAGCAGATCTTCGGAACCTCTAAAGCTTCCAACACGACCGGCCTTCCACGAGCTTGTGCGCGTAGCGTCACCTGTACTCGCCGGCACCGTAGAACCTTGGGTGACTTCGCAGTACCGAACGTTACTAAGGACAGGTCTTCCGTGCCGAGAACCGTGCATTTCAGGGCCCTAGCCGCATCCTGGCGAATGAAGGTGCGTTGGCTGCCAGTGTCTAACAGCACTCGAACAACAAGGCGTCGCCGTACACCCTCTGCCAAGGCTCGGGCCGTCTGGAGCAACACTGACGTTGCCCCGGAGTGTCCGCTCGAAGCCGTCATGACGGCAGGTGCGCTTTCTCTAGCTTGTACCTGGCGTGTTGATCTGGGCGTGCTGCTGCCAGTCGGATTGAACAAGTCACACAGGACGGTTAGGTGGCACTTATTGCAGCTACTGCAGGTCTGGTTATGGGAAGCTCTGCACTGAAAAGCCACATGGTTGCGTCGGCCGCACCGAAAACAGCAGTGAGCGTTGCGCAATCCGTCCTCTTCTCGTTCGCCGACATGTCAACTAGGCAGTCCGCCACCTTGTGACCATGGCTGTCACACAAGGGACACGCTGGTATTATTACGGACTCAGACTTCGCGGCCAAGGCTGACGCTGAGGGACGGGTGCCTCCGGTTGCGCTGGAGAGATCAAGTCGGCGTTTGGACGGATCGACGACCCGGTTGGGGGAGGCTGTCCTTGTCTTCCTTCCTCGCGAATTTCGATTTGAATTCTTAGGAATTCCATCAGCTCCTTTACCTGGCCAGCTCCTTGTTGCTGCGTCGCGGATTCGTCCGTTAGCCCCTTGTCCGTCTCCTTAACCCTCTGCCGGTACATTAGAGTCAGGTCATCCGGCAGGCATCGGAGGAGCACACGGTTCAGGATTACGGCGTACTGCTCTCGCGGAACTCCCAAGGCTTCGAGGGCGCTGACACGGAATTGCACCTTGTCGTACATTTCGCGGAGCCTCTCGATGTCCATTGAGCTTCTGATCGGCTTCGTTGCCATGAGTTGATCAATGTGCTCATTGATGAGCAAGTCTCGTCGGCCGAACCGCTGAACTAAGGTCTTCACCGCGAGGTCGTAGTTCGCGTCAGCAAGCCGGATTCCCTCAATGGCTCGTTTGGCGTCGCCGATCAAGTATGTCAATAAGTACTTGAACTTCTCAATCTTCGGCAGCTCGGCATTTTCGTGGATCGTCACATTAAAATGATCCCAAAACGCTGGGATCTGGAGCTTGGGAAGCATAACCGTCCGATGACGTGAAGCATGCGTGTGCCCGCCTGACGCACCCGTGGGAGCAGTAACTGGAGCGGCTGTCCCTCCGCTGGCGCTGGAATCGGTCGCGCTGGGCACTTGCTGGGCGTTTCGTAGGAGGAAGCGTGCTTGAGAGACGGCGTAGGATATCTTGCGGGTATACTCTGCCGCTCCTTCGAGCTCCTGCTCCAGCCCGTCGTCATCCGTGGCATCGGCGATTTTCTCGTTGAGGGCGGTGAGCTCAGCTTTTTGCTGACGATGTAGTCGACGTGGGAGCTAAAGGGGGCCGCGTCGGGAGAGGGCTGCTGCAGCAGGTCATTCAGCTGGTTGAGAGCTCACGTGACGCCGCTCCTGACGACGCCACGAGCCTTCCGAAGGCGGTCGATGGACGAAGCCATGCGGATGATGCTCCGAAGGGCAATTTCCCGGGTTGATCGGCACCAAAGAGGTCGCGGAAGCTACCGCGAGTCACGGCCCAGAGCCCTAGACGGAGCGATACGTGTTTCTTTATTGGCTGTCCTCGAACAACTACCGATGACCATCGTGGCGCGTGCTCACGCCCGCTTCGTCCTTCTTTTCTACAATCATCATCACTGTCATGATTAAGGGGGCAATCCCCCCTTGGGAATAAAGATGACGAGGCAGAGCGGAGCCAGAGGCCGACGAAGATGAAGACGAAGAAAGAATGCAAATTTCCCGCGAAGAGGGCGGACGAATGACGAGGTGACGCGATGGAGGCACGTGGAGATATAACCAATGTGGTGGTGACCCGTGCGGCAGACACGGGCACAGCGAATGCAAGAGTGCCGCGACGGCCGGGCAAAGGCTATTTAATCCCGGGGGACAGGACGGGAGGGGGGACAGAGAAAATCAGAAGAACGCCACAGCAGGAAGGTCAGGTGGCACGAGTCCGAGGAACAAGCCGGGGGTACGAGGCCACGCCATCGACCAGAGCCACGTCAGCCTGGGCCGGAGTGGACCGACGTGGCATCGGCTCCTACTTCCGCGTCGTACCACCAACCTTCGCTTTGGTGGCCCCAGCGGCGACGGTCGGGCGCCTGCGTACAGCGCGCACGCACCATCAACTAACGCCTTGGCGGTCCCCACGCGGCGACGTTCCCGGAGCTCCCCGGTGCTACCTGCTTCCACGGCGACGGCCCCGAGGCCAGGGGTTGCTTCCTGCTACGAGGGCCACCATGAGGGGTAGCTGAAAAGCGGTCCACCGTGTGACTACCGCGCACAACTGCGTCGGTACCACCACCACCGGCACCGCTGCAGCGGACAACTACGACTACCAGCGTGTCACGGCCACGCTACGGGTACGACACGTCAGCGCCGGAGACAGCGGTAGGCCCGTCCGCTAGGGACTTGGTATTATATGACCCATGTTGTTAAGATTGTTAACATGGGCGTTGTATAGAGAGGAACTAGGACTGGTTGCGTTAGTAAGGACTTCATTGTAGTGAATTTCGGTTTGGTTTGGTGGCTTTTCTTGGTTTTTGTTAGGGATTAGTATTTAGGAATTTCTTTGGTTGAGTTCTTTGTTTGCTTTGTTGTTTATTTTGCTTAGGGGTTGCAGTTGTGTATAATAAATGTGTGCTGTGGTAAACGTGCCAACGATTCTCCAGTGTCCATTCTTCTGAGCTGGTTGAGACGTGCCACAAGACGTGACAAAAATTTGGTGAGCCTGCCAGGATCTTGGCATATCAACTGCCAGGATTGATTTATCCTCACCCAGGATATTTCCATCGGTCCCAGTCACGTGTCTAACCAGCTTGGAGAATGAATTTGGAAAGATTGTTGACGCTAGTTTAATCGCGCGGTTTGAACAAAAAGCAGTTTTTTGAATTGTTAAATGAAGAGAGCCGCAATGTGCATGAGAAATTTGATGCAGAGATAGAAGAACTGCGAAAGAAGATAGCACTAAAAGAATCGAGGCGGCAGTTCGGGGGAAATAGTTTCTACGAACACCGAGGGAGCGTTGAATCCGCCGCACGTGAAAGTGAGGGCACGCGCCTAGCACACAGCTTTGATGCTAAAAGCAAAATAGAAAAAACTCCCCCCCCCTCCCCGAAGGGGATCTTGCGGAAATGCGAATGCATTGGGTGCACCGATGAGTGCGCTGCGGCAAGCAGTAACGGAGAGAGGCGTGCGCTCCACTGCATTTATATACATTCTCAGAGCGCAGCGAGCGGAGAGAGGGTACGCGGAGAGGAGAGAGAGACCCGCGCAACACGCCCGGCCCGCGCGCGAGCTTTCTCTCCCGCCGACCTCCGCGATGCGAGCGCCCTCACACCTCCGAGTGCGCTCCTCCTCTCCACTCACTCTCCGCTACTCCGCCGGAGCTCCGCGATGCGAGCGCCCTCACACGCCCGAGCGCGCTCCTCCTCTCCCCTTGCCCTCCGCTACTCCCGCCCGAGCTACCACCTGCTCCGGTTGCTAGGCGCGCCACAGCTGTTGCTAGGGGCGAGGAGGAGCGCGGAGAGATAACACGTGTGGGCGCACGCCGGCAGAGCACGGCAACCCCCGACTAAGAAATGCATTCGCATTTAAAAGAAAAGGGGCTCTCGCAACAGAGCGCCCAGGAGAAAAGAAGCCGAGAGAACGGGGAGCATGCCGCACGTGAGATCGAAGGCACGCGGACCGTCGACTGCGATGAGGCACGTGAGACAAAAAGAACGCAGGTCGCAGATCAGGATGAGGCCGCGAGTAAAAATGAACACAAAGAAAATGATTCCTTGTTCAGACAGGAGAAAGGCGCGTTCGAAACGCGAGGGCGCGAACGCACCGGGTGTGGCAGAACGGCAGGCCAGGCGCTTGGAGGTGAGCGCGCCGAGAACACGCCGGGCGAGGACAGCTTCCTGACGCCTGGTAGCGATGGTTACTCAGATGGTTTGACGAACTGTGAAAGTTTTGTAATTGAGATTGAGGCACCTGCCGCTCCACGCCGGGGTACGAATGGAGGCCGGCAAGAGGGCTGCTGTCCTTTGAAAACGCCTATGGGTAGTGAGTGTACCTCAATCCTCGAAAAGGCCACTGCGAAGCTGTTAGCCAGTGAAGCGGGCAATTCAGCGTCTGAGGTTGTCAACGGGGTTACCAGCGTGCAGACGAATACCGGGATCTCAGACCAACTGGGGCACCGCCTGAGACAGAGTTGATTGCGCTCGATGAAGAGTCAGGAGTAGAGCAGTGTGGCAGGAATGCACTGGAGGGGCGAGGGATCTCAGGCAAAAGGGCGCTGGGAGCTTCGAATAAGGTAGCGGAAGCACACTGCTTTAAGGGGAAGCCTACACATAAGCAAAAGAGAAAGCGGGGCAAGAAAGCACAGTCGTTCAGCAGTAGTCCGGTTGCGAAATGCGAGGGAAATACCAGATTGAAAGGCGGTCCTTCTCGAAAATTGGCTCATATAAGGCACGGAGAGCGTAAAAGGAGCATACGATGGCCCAAGATGAGGCAGGGCGATAAAAACGCCCACAGTGAGCACGCCAAGTCAGGTCGCTCAGGGCACAGAAGACTTACCGCGCTATCAGGCTTGCGAGGTAGGTGTCAAAGAAACACTCTCTATTGCCCAGTAGGAGCTGAACTCGCAAGGCTTGGACGCTTCAGGCAACCATTCAGCCACGCTACGTGCCACCGGCTATCCAGCGGGGTGACAAAAGTTGATTGTCTGAACCGAGCCGACCGGGTAGCAAAGAATGCTGAGTGGTTGAGGCGGAAAAGGGTGAAGATGAAGTCAAAGCTCAACAAAGCCGGTCGAAATCGCGGAGACGACTCGGAAATGAATAGGACCCATAATGATGACGAATAAGGTGTGTATTGTGGTGCAACAAATCTTTGAGTAAGAGTGGTGTAAATGGATGTAATGGAGAGATTAATGAGTTAGTGGTGGAGTGAGGTTCGAAAAATGGGTGTCACAGGTGGGATTTACTGAAGTGTTTGATTTTTTATGATGTGCTAGAGCCGTGTGTTTGAGTAGATTGGTGATTAAGAAAGTGGTGTATTGTTGATAAAACGGGAATGTTGTGTGAACACAAGACAAGTGTGAAATAAATGTAAGTGAAGTGTGTAGTGAAAAGTACGAATAAAGAAGTGAGCAGGAGTGGTAAACAGCGGAATGCGTGGGTAGATTTCAGTGAGACATGATTACTGGGGGGTTTGTAAAGTGGTGCAGGTTGTCCGGACGAAATGTATAGTATTATGGTGTGTAGAAAGAAGTGAACAATAGAGTGATGAAAAAGTGAACGGTAGTGCGTAATAAGGTGTGTTGTGTGTAAGTAGTGAACAGTGGTGGTGATCTGAAGATACATCGGCGACAAGTGAGGAGTTTTTTTGGGAAAAAACTCTTGAAGAGGGGGCCCATTGTCATGATTAAGGGGGCAATCCCCCCATGGGAATAAAGATGACGAGGCAGAGCGGAGCCAGAGGCCGACGAAGACGAAGACGAAGAAAGAATGCAAATTCCCCGCGAAGAGGGCGGACGAATGACGAGGTGATGCGATGGAGGCACGTGGAGAAATAACCAATGTGGTGGTGACCCGTGCGGCGGACACGGGCACAGCTAATGCAAGAGTGCCGCGATGGCCGGGCAAAGGCTATTTAATCCCCAGGCACAGGACGGGAGGAGGACAGAGACAGATCAGAAGAACGCCACAGCAGGAAGGTCAGGTGGCACGAGTCCGAGGAACAAGCGGGGGGTACGAGGCCACGCCATCGACCAGAGCCACGTCAGCCTGGGCCGGAGTGGACCGACGTGGCATCGGCTCCTACTTCCGCGTCGTACCACCAACCTGAGCTTTGGTGGCCCCAGCGGCGACGGTCGGGCGTCTGCGTACAGCGCGCACGCACCGTCAACTAACGCCTTGGCGGTCCCCACGCGGCGACGTTCCCGGAGCTCCCCGGTGCTACCTGCTTCCACGGCGACGGCCCCGAGGCCAGGGGTTGCTTCCTGCTACGAGGGCCACCATGAGGGGTAGCTGAAAAGCGGTCCACCGTGTGACTACCGCGCACAACTCGTCGGTACCACCACCACCGGCACCGCTGCAGCGGACAACTACGACTACCAGCGTGTCACGGCCACGCTCGGTACGACACGTCAGCGCCGGAGACAGCGGTGGGCCCCGTCCGCTGGGGACTTGGTTTTATATGACCTTTGTTGTTAGGATTGTTAACATGGACTTGTATAGAGAGGAACTAGGACTGGTTACGTTATTAAGGACTTCATTGTAGTGACTTTGGGTTTTGGGTTTTGGTGGCTTTTCGGGGTTTTTTGTTAGGGATTACTATTTAGGAATTTTTTTGGGTTTGAGTTCTTTGTTTGCTTTGTTGTTTATTTTGCTTAGGGGTTGTTGTTGTGTATAATAAATGTGTGCTGTGGAAAACGTGCCAACGATTCTCCAGTGCCCATTCTTCTGAGCTGGTCGAGACGTGCCACAAGACGTGACAATCACCACCAGCCTATTTAGGCCTACTGCAGGGCAAAGGCCTCTCCCACTATATTCCAATTACCCCGGTCATGTGCTAACTGCGACCAATTTATCCCCCAAACTTCTTGATCTATCTGCCCATCAAACTTTTTTCCGCCACCTGCAACGCTTTCCTTCTATAGAGATCCACTCTGTTACCCCTAATGACCAACGCTTATCTTGCCTTCGCATCCATGCCCTGCCTACGTCCATTCCTTCTTCTTAATTTCTACTCATATGTTCTTCACACGCGTTTGTTTCCTGACCCACTCCGCTCTCTTCTGGTCTCCTAGTGTTACAACTATCATCTTTCGTTCCGTTGCGCGCTGAGTGGTCCCGAAATTAAGTTTAACCCTCTCCGTAAGCCTCCAGGTTTCTGCCCCGTAGGTGAGTACCGGTACGATGTAGCTGTCATACACTTTCTTCTTAAGGGACAATGGTAGGCTGCCATTCATTATCTGAGAATGCCTGCCGAATGCACACCACCCCATTCGTATCCTTCGAATTAACTCAACCTCATGGTGGGGATCTGGGGTCACAACTTCGCCTAAGTATATATATTGGCCTGCTACATCCACGGCCTCACCACCTATCTCAAACCGCTGTGCTGTCCCGAGGTTATTGATCATTACATTAGATTTCTGTATATTAATTTTCAGGCCCACGGTTCTACTCGGTTTCTCTAGTGCGGTAAGCATGTTTCGCGATTCTTCCCCCGGGTTACTTAACAACGCAACGTCATCAGAAAATTTCAGGTTACTCACCCAGGCAGCACAGGACTGTTCGGCCTTTCTCAAGCCGGTGTACTTTGGCCGGTGATTTTCTGCCCGGCCTTTCTCCGGCAACCATGTTCGGCCCGTGTCCAAATGTGGGCCTTTTGGCCGTATACGGCCGTACTCCCATCACTGTAAAACGGCCAGGGTCCGTCGGCCAGTCGACCGGTTTACGTTCATACGGCCAGATTCCAGTGGTAGGGCTCCGGCCATCCGAAAGCCACCCGTGTGCGGCCGAAGTACGGCCACCGGAGGACAGCCGAGATGCGGTCGTCGGACTCCAGCCAGACTAAAGCTGCCGGAAATTCGGCCGCCCTACGGGCATTGTAGTTCAGCCACAGTACGTTAACTGTACTGAGGCCGGTGGACGACCACTGCATGCAGCGCAAGCAGATGACTCAATCGCGCTGTCCAGCAGCACAAACTCACCATTTTGGGTCCACTGCACCCACATCCAAGTGAGCCCGCGCGCAACCACCAGCCGTCCAGCTTTCAGCCTGGCTTAATTAGCAGCGTCAGTTTAGTCCAAAATTAATTTGTTCAACAGTGCTCACAAATGGTCGTTCCTTTAATTGCTGTGCCGCTTTTACTGTCGAATACAGCAAATATTCATTTCTTTGCAGAGCTGGAATAGATGTATTGCCCAGGTCCTTCCTGATATCTTCTGTGGTGTGGCTTGCCTGTAATAAAGGAAGGAAGGATTGGGGGGGGGGAAGAAACGTGCATACTTTAGTGGGTTGAATTTCACAAAGATGAAAGTGCCGCATTTAGGCAATTTTTGTTAAGACGATACTTTCACGCTCTGACTAAATCAACTATTTTTGCAACAGCTGCTTGACCAGTTTTTTTTTTATATAAAACCGGTGCGAATGCCTTTACGAAGCGGTTCGGTACTCCACAAAACACTCAGCAGCATTCAATATAATTTACTTCACACAAAAAGTATGTCCAGTATTTGCCCATTTTTCTTGCAAAGAAATTTTCTACTCGATCAACTTTTCTGGCGATCTTCAACAGGGCTGATGCTAGGAGAGATCAAAGAAGTACTTTCATTTTCACTATATGTTTTATGTTGTTTTCATGAGTTACGTGCACACCTCTTAATAGTCCAAAAGAACTTAATTTTCCTCTAAAGTCGTAATGCGTTAACAAAATTCTAGACGTGTTGCAAAGACGCCCTGCTTCAGGTGACTGCAGTTGCATCCCTCGTGTTTTCGCAAGGAAAGGCGTAAGACAAGAGTTTCATATTTTCTTAAACAAATAACTTAGCAATTTTAGTTTTATACAGCAAACCTTGCATACTGCAACGAATAAAGCAATAAATATTTAATTGGTCAAGTTTGAATGCGTAGGGTTCTCAGCCCGTCGGAGGCGAACTTGCGGCTCCGCAAGCTTATTTATTTATTTATTTGTTTGTTTGTTTGTTTTTATTTATTTATTTATTTATTTATTTATTATTTATTTATTTTTTTATTTATTTTTTTTTTATTTTTATTTTTTTGATACCTGCTTGCCCTTGCATGCATTACAACAGGGAGATACATAACACTAAGCATCAAATATGAGACCAAATAACAAAATAATTCACAAAGCGTGGTGAAAATCGTCATTATAAACAGTAGACACAATCATACGTAGAAGATAATTACACTCTCACATTGATTTAAATTAAATAAATCGTGCAAGGCGTCACCTTAAAGAAAAGTCATTAATTTGCTTCAAGCTACCGATCCCACTTTGGGATATGTAGAATGGCGCTTGGATATACTTCTCCCCCTTTTATTCCAGTTTTGAATGATAGATATTACGAAAAATTTCAACCCCAGGTTTCGTCTATGATCTTTCCCGTCTTACCATTTAAGTTTACTTTTCTTTCCCTCATCCTAAGTTGACAGTGCCAATACCTAATACGAATCGCACTGCCCTTTCTGTATGTTTCGAGCGTATCAACCAGCTCTTTGATGTAGGGATCCCAGAAAACACATGCGTACTCCTATATTGAGTGCACATGAGTGAAATACGGTTGTTCTTTTAAGTTAGGTGGAGGTTCGCTCAAATTTTCTCGGAAAGCCAAAAACACGTGCAGCCGTAACTTTTAACGTATATTTTTCTAACAACTCGTTAAATGAAGTCCTCGTTATTTATATTCCCCGGCCGTTTTTAAAAAAGTGTAATTTACTGTATACATTCAATTGGAATGAAGGTTTTCTTGTAAAGTTGACGTTAACACACTTTTTAAGATTGAACGACGTTTATAAATCAGCACACCAGGCTTTTATTAATTTGAATCATGCTGCAAGTATTCGGAATCACGTTCATTCGCTATAGTCCTGTAACTTACACAGTCATTCGCGAACATATGTAACAAAGATTTGAGGCCACACAAACAAAAGAGGGCCCGCAACTGAGCCTTGGGGAATTCCTGAGGTCGCGGGAACATATCGGGACGAACAACCATTGAGAGCGTCCAACTGCTGTCTTAGACAGATATGCTCGGCTATCCATGCAATAACCGATTAATTCAGTCAATTGACCGCAATGTACTAACAAGAAGGTGATATGAAAACACCGTCAAATGCTTTTTTTCCACACAAGAAAATAGTCAGCTACTTTAAGCTTATCTCTTGCTAGAGCCAAATCATGCGTGAACTCAACAAGCTGCGTTGAGCAAGAAAAACCCGGCGAAATCCGTGTTTGCTAGGATGCTGGCGATCATGTTTACCCAAATGAGTCATATCCCAAGTGTAGCTAATCTCAATTTCAAACACCGGCACTAAATTAACATCCAGGCTTCGTCATTCGCAAGGCTCTGTTGTTATGGCAAATTCAAAATAACACTTGTTTCTAAATAGGCAGTAATAAAATCCCATGAAGTAACATAGTGCAGGGCACGAAGTTGAGCCTACCAATGCACAAGCTTAGCCTCTTCTCGTTTTTCACAAATAATATAGTGCACATTGTTTTTCGCAGTATTATTGTGAGAAGAATAGCCGGAAACTTGCGCTTTTGCGCGCCCTTGCCTTTCTTTGGTGGGGCGTCCTTGACATTGCGCCGGTTGAGGTCCTGTGTGGTGGCCGCTTGCTCTACACCCTTTGGGCCACTTATTTTGGTTAACCACCACCATCTCGGGTCGGACATCGCTGCCGGGTCGATGTCTCCACCTCCAATGGTCTCCATTTCTTGAGGGGGCGAATAGCGTCGAGCTGATGCGTCGACGAAGCGGCTATGACTGGCGAGGCTTCGCTCACCCGTCGGTGTGGCACAGTCTTCTTGTGGCACTAAATGGCATTTCGATGGCCTAAACGTTTCCCTGGTAATGTCAAGTGAGTCCTTGCACCTTGCCCGTTCACCTAGAACACTCATGACTCTTTGACAAACGTAGTTCATTTATTTAAAACGCAGAAACACCGAGGGGATGAAAAACGTGTCTGCGCCATTCAACTCCCTTACGGCTCCTTCTTCACCCAGGGAAAAAACCGGTCCTACATATCGGCGGGTCTTCTTCCAAGCACGTCTGTGCATGAATTCTCGGCGCCCAAATGTGCGCCGTTGTTCGCATAATGACGTATAACCTGATACCTTACGAAGGCCGCTCTCCTCTTGAACACCGGTTGCCGAAAATTCTGCGGCCGTTCGCTTGCCGTAATTCAGCCGAGGACCACTAACCAAATGAATAACGCACATTCTGAGGCCGTAAGTCGGCCGGTCTCCTTTATAACACCGGCTTCCCGAAGAAAACGAATATTCTGCCGCCGGACGCGCGGTTCACCGTTGGAAGAGCGGATGCGCGGCAGCCGCGCTACGGCCGGTCTCCTTTCGAACACCCAATGCCACAACAATACGGATATCCTGTGGCCGGTCGCTTGCCGTGCTTCGGCTGAACACCGCTTCCCGAAGGAAAAATGGATGCCCTAAAGCCGTACTCCGGCCGATTTCTTTCTCAACATCGGCAGCCGAAAGGCAACTGAATATCTGGCAGCCGGGCAGCTGCCGTTTTGCGTCTGAACACGGGCGGCCGGAGAAATACCGAAGCGCTGGTTGCCGAATGTTGGCCGTTCATCGTATGATCAGTGGCTGCCAGAACCTGGATGCTGGCCGGACATGCCAGGAAGCGGCCATAGACGGGCCGGACTTGGGCACGCTTTCTGTGCCGCCTGGGCAGGTATTCTCCACTAACCCTTACTCCCACCTGCTCCCAATCCTATGTTCTGAATGCTTCTTGCAAACATGCTGTTAATAGCATTTGGGAGATTGTGTCTCCTTGTCTGACGCCCTTCCTTATAGGTATTTTACTGCTCTCCATATGGCCGATGATGGTAGCTGCGGACCCATTTTAGATATCCTCTAGTATTCTTACATATTGCTCATCTGCACCCTGTTTCTGTAATGCCTGAATGAATTCTGAGGTTTGGACCGAGGCAAATGCTTTCCCATAAAATATGAAGGCTATATGTAGAGTTTAAGTATACTCAGCGCACTTCTCTATCACGTGATTGATCGTGTGAATATGGTCGATTGTTGAATAGCCTTTACGGCACCCTGCTTCTTGTTTAGGTTGTCTGAAACCTGAGGTTCCAGGAATTCTGTTGCGATTACCTTGGTAAGTACCTTGTAGACGACTGACAGTAATCTGATCGGACTAATTTTTCAAGTCTTTCATGTCAGCTTTGTTACGCATTACGATGATGTTCACGTTTTTACAAGATTCTGATACACTTGCAGTCATTGGGCATTGGGTATACGGGTTTTACAGTTTTTCAAGTACAATCTCTCCACCATCCTTCAAGAGGTCTGCTGTTATCTGATCCTCACCAGGTGCTTTGCCCTATATAACTCCTCGGCTACTATGAATATTTTATCCCTATTTGTGATGGCATTACCTTGCTTATCTTTAGGTGTATGCACGTGATTTTTCCACACGCCAAGATGCCTCCTCACTGCTTTCAAGCTACCTCTGTTCTTTACAGCGTATTCGATCCTTTCCATATTATACTTCCGTATGTCAGCGATCTCACGCTTATTGATTAACCTCGAACACTCCGCTAGGGTGGAGATTGTAATGGTTTGCCGTTTTCTAATTAGATATTTCGTCTCCTGGAAAGTTTACCAGTATCCAGTACCAGTACCATGGGTCCCGGTGCAGTCTCGACTAGGGGACTCTCGTCTGTATAATTCTGCTTTGTTACATTCATATTTTTTTAAGAATAAATAAACTTCTTCTTCCATTTTGTCTAGCCATCGTGGCCCCGACGTCTACTGCACACTCCGTGATAATGCATGTAAGGTTCTCGCTAGCCTCCTGTGTCGTAAACTCGGATTCCTCGGTAAGAGCAGAATATCGGTTCTGCAGCGCAATCCTGAATTTTACTTTAGGTCTTACTGTTAGCTCATTATTAGGGTTCTTTCATACTAGCTTGATACGGTCCTCCTCTAATCTAGCCTAATTCGAGATCTTACCAAGCGGTGGTCACTACACCTTACCCTTCTGAGCACTTCTACATCCTGCACTACGCCAGGGTTATCACATAATGTGAAGTCTACTTCATTTTTAAGCTCCCCATTCGGGCTCCCCCATGTACAATTGCGGCTCTCCCGTTTTCAGAAAAAGGTATTCATGGTGCGTAGGTTATTCTGTTCTCGCTAACTCGACTAGTGGGTCCCCCCTGCTATTTATAGAGCCCAGACAATAGTTCCTGATTCTTGTTGCTAAATACGACCACAGCGTGATTCTTGCGCACTTTAGCATTGAAGTCTCCCATAACTACGGTATACTGTGTTTTTACTTTAGCCATTGCCGATTCGACATCTTCATAGAAGCGTTCCACTACCTGGTAGTCGCGGCTGGATGTGGGCGCGTAGCCCTGTACCACCTGGAATTTGTAGCTCTTTGAGCCTAATTACAAGACTTGCTGCCTTTTCGTTAATGCTGCAGTATTCTTGTTTGTTGTCAGCAATACGTTTATTGATTAGAAATCCCACCCCCAGTTTTACTCTGTCCACAAGACCACGGTAACATAGGACGTGTCTATTTTTCAGCACCGTAAATGCTTGACCTGTCCTAACCTCACTGAGGCCTATGACATCCCATTTAATGTTCCTTAGTTTCTCGAACACCTCTAGGCTCGCTTCGCTAGATAAGGTTCTCGAGTCAAACGTTGCCAGGTTCCGATTCCAATGGCGGCCTGTCCGGGTCCAGGTTTGCTTAGCACCCTCTGCTGCGTCACAGGTCTGACCGCTGCGTGGTCAGTTGCTTCGCAGCCACTGGATACTGAGGGCCGTGGGTTAATTGGAGTATTCATGGGAGGTTGTGGCCGTTACTAGACCAGGGTGGCCAATCCTGCTCTGCCAATCCTGCCATCGGCCATACCATGCTGAGTACGCTGGATCTCGTCCGATCACCGAAGCTAAGCAGAGCAGGCCAAATAAAAAAACCTCAAAACAAATATCCAACTGGTGTGGGTCCAGGCCCGTTCCTCAGTGTAGGCCAGGGAGTTTTCTCACCACCAGGTTCGAGCACTGACCTTCACGGCCAACGACTGTGGAAGAGGCGAAACGCCAGCCATTGTTCGCCGGGAGGGACAACTATTTACTACAGGGACGAGAGGTGGAGGCTCCAGGCACCACACGCAGAACTCACAATAAAACAAAAAACCATACACTGGTGAACTCAGGCAGGCTACTTTCCGCAACCCCGACTGGTCAACCGCACGTTCGAAAGCCAGTTTGAACAAGCCTGCTGCGTCTAAAAAATGAGGAACTCTGCAGCACAAGATAAGAGACTGCAGGTTTAGTCCGAAACACCCATCATCCTTGGCGGTGGGTCACATTATCACCCCCACCCTAGACCTTTGACGAGCGATGGAGGATCTCGCTGCGCTACTTTGCCTGGAGAATCAGTTAGGGCTAATCACCGGGGTCCAGGCTGTGAAAACAGCATATTCCCGTGAAGAGTGACACACCTTCGTTCAGAGTGTATTCCGCTCTGGAGGCCTCCTAAATGCTGTTTTTCACTCTCTTTCCCACTTAAACCCCTCCTTCGCGTTCTGGGCGGTGGACGGCAGCAGTATCGAGGGGCTTTACTTTACGTCCGGCGTATTGCACAGTAAAAAGTTACAGTCATGCCCGACGAAACGGGAAAATAAGGAAAATAATGTGAAATACAACACTCTACCGAAATAAAATTAGTTACGTTTGATGTAAGGTGAAGTAAAAAAATCGGGCCATCTTCACTGTTGTGAAACCTGAAGAGGGGCGAAGCCTGCAATGTATAAGTGGATTCTCTTCGCTCTGGCGTTATTCCCCACGTCGGGGGTAGAAGTATGCAGTTTTGTCGTAAAAGGCTCGTGTCTTTGATGCACGAAGAGTTTGAGCACGATGCCTTAGAAAACAAGTGTCTCGGTGTACTCTTTTAGTACGCATTGCGTTTTAGCGCGAGACACTGGAAAACGAGCGTCCCGGTGTTTTAGTACCGTGGCTACATGAAACGACGGCGAGACGATACGCCGACAGCCCGCACCCCTAAGAGGATTCACCCCAAAAATAAGTCTTTCAGAACCAACGTACAGTAGGGCATATGATCTCCCCAACCCTTTCGCCGTGGTCAGTTTTAATATACAAGATGACACGTTAAAACCAACATGGAAGCTGCTGCATTAACTCCGTGCCGCCCGGTACAACTTTTGTAAATTTTATTGGCACCGCCGTTTAGTGTCCGATTTCGCTTTCGGCAAGCCGCCTGGAGCATTGCGCAAGAGCTCTTGCTGCATTGTGTGTTCGAATCACGTCGAATGCACTCTTTTATTTAGAGTATATAAAATATTGGAGTTTTTGAAATACGCAAATATTTGTTTCTACACAAACCCCAGAAAAAAGGGAAAAGGGGGGAAGTAAGAAAATTGAATATCTTGCCGCGGGTATAATGCCAGTTTGTATCGTATGTAGCTTGTTCCGAGAACAAAGTTGATATCGCTAAAAGACAAGTCTTTCAACAAATACAGCTGGTTAGTGACTAGGGGCAGCAGTGGAAATGCCGTGCGACTATTCAATTTCTGCCTGAAAAAAAAACGCAGAAAATTTTGTGCATCAGGCATAACATACTTTTTTGTTTACGTTAAGTCGAATGAAACTTTAATTTTAGTTTCAATCGAGTGAACTGCGGAGATGGTGAAAAGTAAAAGTTTAGCATTCATTCGGGTTTCGTGTCATTAGTCAACGATTGCACCAGTCCAGCACATGATTAATACCATCTTGCGATGCGAGGTAAGCAGATTTTTAGTAATGGTACGGTGCATTACGTAATCTTATGCAAACAAACGAATACTGCTGACTGCACGCGAAGGTAGACCGTTGCTATATATTAAGAAGTATTAATGCGCCGAGAACCGATCCTTGCGGGACCTCTGATGTTGCTGCCAATGGGTAAGAGTTATGGCCATTAATGGTAACAAATTGGGAACAATTATTTAGAAATTATTTTATCGAACATAAAATTTAGAGACTAGGTTTAATAAAGAAATTTTAACACCAGGTGGTACTTTGTCGAATGCTTTTGCAAAGTCGAGAAAAATTGCGTCTGTACAGATAAAAAAAAGAACAAGTTGGCTTTCACATGACAGTTTTTTTTCTAAATCTGCGCTTTCCAGGGTGCAATAAGTTATTCAAGTTTAATAAGTGCATGATTTTGGCGTAAATGACGTGTTCCATCAGCTTGCAAGGTACGCTTGTTAAAAATGGGGTGACCATTGAGGGGACATAATTTATCACCTGACTTGAATGCTGGAATGACCTTTCCTATTTTTCGATTGATACGCAGTTTTCGGTTGATAATTTTTGACAGAATAACACCGACAAATAAATGGAACGTGTCTTCTTGGTGCTTGTCAGAAATATTCAGTTATTATCGTGTGGTGCGACTGAAGAAGACAGTTTTAGTTCGCGATTAACGATAATATTACGGATAATAATAAATGTATTGAGGGTTTTCTGTGACCTAGTGCACAGGTCAGGCGCTATAATAAGAATGACGCATAGATGTCTGGTAAGCATGCTTTATTAGGGCGCAACGTTTGTTGCTCTCATAACGACTTTATATACATGCGCTGTGAAAGCTTGTAGCTTTTCTAGGGAATTCTTAAGTGTCTTGTTTTTTTCGACTACGTATAGTTACATCGTTCTTTCTTTGGCGGGTGGTAATGAACAGTACCTTGATAAATGCATGGTGAGCATTGAATCGAGGCCGAATATCCGAGACAGAGTTGCGTAAATAGCCACATCCGTTGCGTTGACTTTGCAAACATCCATGGGCTTTCCAGTTGCACATAACACACTGTGCCAGTCCGAAACACTGGCAAATTGGGGCAAAAACTGGAGGGCAGTGCTTTGCTGGAAAATATTTTAATGAAACACCGTCTGAAAAAACCTTCTTTTCGTCAACGACTTTAAGATGTAATATTCCGTGCAATTTTGAGTATCCTGTGATCAGCTCCGATTGTAAGCATGAAGCATTGTCTCCTGAATTTGTAATGCCAAATGGTGAGAAGCTGTGCGAATTGATACGGATCCATGACTAAAACGGTGCAATGTACAGGGCAATAAATAGCGTAGTAGTTCCAGGGCCCGTTCATGTCAACTTTTCTGGTCCGGTTCTTCGCTCTGTTATAATAATGGATGAATGCCAAACGTAAAGCCAGCTTTATAGTGGGCGTGACGGGGACACCTGTTTCGGTCACATGTCATGAGGTGGGTACCTGAGCTGAATGGGGATCCCGGTCGTGTCCCCGAACGTACCTGAGCGCGGGAGGGGCTTGTGCATGGTTCCTAAGGCAACCGATGATTGAGATCGGCGAAGTAGCCACTATGGCCAGCAATAGCAAACTCGGCGCCGCGGCTGAGCGTGGTTTTCCCTATGTTGCTGCTGTCGACAGCGCGACTCCCCAAGAGTAACCGGTCACGTGACTAAAAGTAGGAGAAGCCTTGCAATTGGGGGAGAGTGACACAAGTAGAAGGAAAGAGGCTTGGGGCGGCTCGGGGCTGATACGTTTGGCATTGAAAAAATACACCAGGCGATTCACGGAGAAATTTTCGCAGCTTAGCCAACAATTGAAAGAAGAGGTTTCGGTAAAGGTTTCATGTCTAAGAAGTGATGCTTACTAACAATCTACAAGGAATTTACATCTTGGGGCAATGTCTTCAGGGGGTGAAGTGCGGTATATCTAAATATTGCGGAGTTGTTTCAGTTGCTCGCTTCAGTACTGTGATTCATAACCACATACTTGGGGTTACACCATTACACAGACTTAACGCCATATGAAGCATTGCTGTTTTCTTTTAAGTAGTGCTCACAGAAGACCAGTTTATCCAGCTGCCGATACCAATAAGCATTCGAGTTTGAGTTGAGTTCTGTCAAGATATAGCAACCTTTATTCATCGCTGTGTATTGTTGCCGGGCTTACCAAATTCTGTTCCTTTTTTGGATACGGTTATTAACTTTTATGATTGTCCACGGTTTTCAACTAAAACGGTCTCTGGTGCCAAACAAGAGCTGCCTTGGACCACCTTGACAGCCTGTAGGTATAAAATATATGCATAGCGCTACTAACGCAGTATCCAAATGTAGGAGTATTTCAAATTTTATCAAACTATAATATTATGGGCTCAGTTCACCTCAAATTACACTTTCACGTTAACATAGAAGGCGGATCATTTTACCGTTACTAATGAACAACAATATTTTACCCGTTGATTTTTAAGGTTTTGGCAAGCACGGGTAAGTGAAACGCATTTTTGTAGTACTGACATTAGCGGAAAATACCAATTTTTGAAACTCCTTTTTCGCTGTAATTTATAGTGCGTATCACATATTTTGTCGAATTAACAACATCACTTGTTCATAACAAGAAATAATTGGTTTCGCAGTCCTTGTTTATATGTTTAATTCTGTAACACAACATATAAGCCTTAACACTTGAAGTAGTGAGCGCGAAAGCCGGAATGTCCACATAAACGGCTCTGAGCGTACAATGAAATGTCGAAGTGTACTGTTTACAGCACAGTGAAGAAAAGTCACAAGCATCTGCTAATGGTGAAAGCATACATTGACCATACTATTTTTGTTTTCTCTAAAACTCTGGTTCACACGTATGAATTCGGCGCGCTCTCAGAAGCACAAAAAAGTAATCTTTTCCGGGACAACGTTCATACTACACTATTGCACTTTTTACTTGAGTGAGGAAACTCGTGCTAGATTGGTGAATTGTGCCCAAAAAGACTTAACTTACCTTTAATTAGGATATTTGATTTTGCAATAAATATTAATTGCGCCGAGTGAAACTTGATGTTAAAGTCTCAAAAAACCATATATGCAAATGAAAAGTAGTTGCCGCTTATCTGTTCAACACAAGTATGCGAATTGAGGACGTTTAAAATTGCATCATAGGAATAAAAAATACGTATTTAATTCCCTGAAAAATGCTTCTCACGCTAAACATCAGCTATAGGAGATTTGTAGAGCGCAATATTTGGCAGATAGGGTAATGAAACAGTGCAAAGGGCTATAGAAAGTTGACTTAAAACCATACAACATCTGTGCTTTTGTGGCAGTAGCATTAACAAGTAACTATTGAAAAAAAATACCGGCTTCAGCTGGCCGAGGGTAAGTTCAGAGCGAATCAAATTAGGTAGGTGTAAACACTCAACCAATGTTGTTACAAAACTGTGGGAGGGTGAATAAAATATGATAAAAAACTTTTATATACAATAAATATAAATGCAACTCCTCTTCACCTATGGGTACTCTACAGAGCTACGAAGATGGCAGTCAGCAAAGAATAAAAGAAAAGCGTTGCCGAATAGACTCGAAATTAGAAAGCCGGTGAGCAGAAAAGAGCATCTGGAACCTTTCAGCACTACGCACCTAGTTTCGATTTAGAAACCCTCGGCGCACTTTTGCCATTCCTGTCACAATAGAGCCGCAATAACCCTTTGTGGGCGTATCGGGATCCGTGGGTAAGTTATATTTAATTAGCTTGAAGACTCCAACAAAACAAAGAAAGCCGGAATATTGTTGGCCTACAACTGTTTTTAAAACCGACAGTCTTAAATTTTTGAAACTGGCAGTCTTTCGCGGTTGTCGAAAGTGAAAAATTTTAAATATTTGTCCATCTCTGGGTTTATATCGTTCATCTAGGAAAACGTTAAAGGGATTCTTGAACCAGAACTGTTATGGGTAAAACTTTTTAAAATTACCACATGTGGCAGATTACTTCAAAGTTGTCCATATTGTTCAGAAAACAATAAAATGTTAGGCTTATTTTAGGTAATTGCAGTTTCCTATTAATTAAAAAAAAGACGGGTACTTTATTTTTGCTCAACTCAAAGAAGGTTGCTTCAACAAAATTATTTTACCAAGTATTAACATAAGATCTGGCGCGTCAGCTTCGAGATTGGGGCGGCACCCCTTGAAAAACAGTAGAAACGCTCACAAAATAGGCGCCCAAGCAGTGTGGAAGCGATAAATGGTATTGTATTGCGAAAATCTCTAGCACGTTCATCGTAGAAGCAGCCACACCAGATGAAGATGAAGAGGTAGTAAGAAGATAGGACAATGTGGGCGGGGAAGAAACACTACGCGTTTACGAGGAAGAAGAAAAGGGGGACACCGTCATCTTTCCCGGACATTTGCGGCGAAACGAGCACATTCTCAGTCATTTTTAGGCCTATTGTTAAATAGAAGAAACGCCCTTCTTCAATACTAGAAGTAGTAACCCTTTCTTTGAAGTGGTAGTACAGTAGTTGTGCTATTTGAAATTGGAGTGGCTCGCTATTCTAGAAACACATGATGTTTTAGGACGCCGCTTGTGCGGAAAGTCTTTGTTCAAGTTGACTTTCCACAATTTTGTCGTCACCAAGTGCTCCAAAAGCTCCGTTGAGGAAGCAGAGATACGAAGGAGGAAAGGTTTACGTTTACTTTGCATTGTATTAAAATATAATATCAATTGGTCAGTTGTGAGCAGTGCTTGCATTAAAGAAAAGCATCAGAGGGGAATGTATGACTCAGATGGGTGTCGTGACGATAGGTATTGGTTTGGAGCTGCGGGGTAATGCGATTATTGTAGTGTATGCAGTTGATGTAAGGAGGAAGCGAAGCGTCGTCTGTGGGAATTGCAAATACGAGTAATGATTTAGAAATTGACAAACTGAGTGGCCGATTCAGCATCCTCGAAATCTTTGCCCATAAACTAGAACAGGCAGATATCAAGACAATGCTTAATTTGAGACGGGGTTGTTAATGCAAGAATAGCTTCAGGGTGAAGGGGAGACCATGCGGACTGAGGCGCGTCTGCACAGCTTGGTAGTGGATGATCCGACTCTTCATACGAGGTACGACTGGCGCACTAGATACCTCTCTAGCTATTCATGTTGGGAGGTCAGAATTCAGGCACAAGTGACAAGCGTAGACCCAAGGGCGTAGCCAGTGGGTAGCGGAACTTAGGCTGTGGCCCCTTCCCCTCCAAGAAAGTTTTTAAGCCAATGTCTGGTTCCTGTGGCTGCTCCAGATGCTGTGCATGCAAACATATGCAGCAGGGCGACGCGCAGACATCGTACGGCTCGACATAGCTTATGGTATATTTCGCTCCGAATGCGCCGTACGCCACCCGGATGCCGCCGCCAGCCGATGGAAGAGGTCGGGCCGCTTCTCATCTCCTGGCTCTATCTGGTTAAGCTCAAGCTGATATGGCGACGAGGTGGTGAGGGATGCTTCCCGTATTTCAAAGAAAGTGGAGCATGTTATGTTTCACTTGTTATTCTGCGTGCATATGTTAAAATTTTACCAGGTTGCGTGGAAGAAATGGTAAATTTTCCCATACATAGCTACATAGCAGTTTTACAGGGTTGTCTGGCATTTCCTAGGAAACATCTTCGCCTATCTATGTTTCTCAATATATCTGTTGTTCGTACCCTTCTCCGAGCTTGCGATTCTTTAACGATGACGTTCTATTTAGTACGGGGAAGGATGATGACTGTTTACGTACGTTTTGTCAGCCGTGGCGTAACTTTCCAAACTCTCGTGTGCTGGTGTCAATGTTAACTGTCCTCATTGAAGACGGAAGAATGTTTTTCAGCGTTTGGGTATTCTGCCTGCAGGAACATGTCTACAGACATTTGGAGAGTACATAATGATGCTTAAGCTGATATTTAGTAGTACTAATAGGCGGGTCGCCTACATCTTGGGTGATCGCGAGAAGTAGGACTTTGAGCGCCGCCTTATATGCTGCCCACATGATGGTGCTAAGTTTCATTCAACGTAGGTAAATTTCTGAAACGGCAGGCATGATGAGCGTCTGCTTGTCGTTTCTTTTTTTTCTTTCTAAATCTTTTCTTGGTTAGTTGTATTACAATGTGGTCGAAATGGGCAAAACGTTTCCATTTCTTGGTGATTGCGAGATCGCTTCCGGGGCTTCTTTGTAGTGCCATGCGGAATATTTTTACGTGGCCGTCCTCTCAACGATATCCTGACCAATGTTTAGGGTGAATTTTAAATTGACCACGTGGTGCCATCCTTCATTTTCCGCAAGAGCTCGGAGCGAGGACAGGGCCGCGAGAAATTTCAAAAGTAATCCAAAATTTCCCCACTAAAGGCTGTGTGGCCATTTTAACTTCTTATTAACAGACATTTCAGTTAGTTTCTGGTCTTACAATTGGCCTTTTTTTACTTTTTCAGGGCTTGGCGTTATTCTTTCATTGATATCAGCATTAATCTTTAAGAATAATATGAAAGATTGGCTTTAATCTTTCGTCAATCTTTCACCAACATTTCGCCCTTTCTTAGTCAGGCGACACAATGTTTGCGCCGCACCAGTTTCGTTGGCAGGAGAGCTTTGGGTTGATTGAGTAAGCAGGGGCCGGACACCTCGGCTAGTTTCGGTATAGCAAATGAAGCGCCGCCATGACGCTAGTAGCCAAGCGGAAATTCCGCAACGTTTGCGTGCGTGTCTTTATCGTTCCAACATGCGCAGCAATAAAGTGAAGTGATGCTATTATGTGCACAAATAACGTGTGTTCTTGGCTATTTCCCTTTTTTATACTTCATTTATTTATATAGCCGCTTCATTTGTAGCGTCTTATCTCTTCTGCTGCCACCCTGTCCGTCGTATCCTGCTGCTTTCACTGTGTTCACCTGTAGAAGTTTTGTAGTATGCCTTGAAGGTGAAAATTTTGGTGTCCGTGATTGCTAACTGGCTCAAAATGTCAGAGAAACAGAGACAAGGACACAACGCCTGCTTCGCCTCTGTGCTGTGCGACAGCGATATTTTCCCGCTTCCCAGCGGACGGCAGGTCAGCACACTTTTTAGATGCGACTGCATCTCATTCACTCGCCTTGTTCCTCCATACGGCGTTGTTGTTGTCCGTCCACACTCCTCCCCATTCTCCTCGCCGCGCGAGCTGCGCTCTCCGCCGCTCACCCCCTCTCCTCTCCGATAGCGAACACTCCCTCGCGAGGGGCATTGGATTGGATTCGATTGGGTTGGCTTGGCTTGGCTTGGCTTGGATGGCATTGGATTACATTGGATTGGATTGGGTTTGGATTGGATTGGATTAAAGTGGATTGTGTTGGATTGTGTTTCGTCATAGCCGCGCCACGTTGCGTCATAGCTGCGGTCGATCCAGCACCGGCCAAAGAAATAAAGAATACATCATACGCATTCCTCACACGTTTCACGCAATTAAAGAATCAACCCAACGGAAGCACCAAGTGAACCCCCAAGATGCGTCGCATCTCCACAGGGTTCCCCTCGCGGGAAGGTGGGGTAATTTCTTATTGAACGTTGTGAATAAGCAAATGTTACAGAGCCCCCAAGATGCGTCGCATCTCCACAGGGTTCCCCTCGCGGGAAGGGGGAATAATTTCTTATTGAACGTTGTGAATAAGCAAATGCTACACTTATCAAAAAGTCTTCAGGGAGCTGTTGTCGACAGTTTCTCATTCTCCGATTGATGCCAGCAGACACGCAGACAGAAATTTTTCTTCGGTATGGGTGTGGTGAGCGGTTGCTCTTCATTTTCGTTCCCCCGGACAAAATCTTTGAAATTATGTTCGCCGAATGTGCTCTATTGCTTTTTAACGAACTGGTTTGGTTTTAGATTGTTCCGACGATCAGTTTCTTAGAAAGCCATCACCACATTTTAATGTTTATTAACACGAAAGACGCCCCCAAAATCATTTACGTAGCAGCTGACGGCTTGCATTCCGTGTTATAAGTTCGGCAATGATTGCTCAAAAACAATCAAAAAAACGACGACGACGACCGCACTGTGCGCACTGTCCTCGAGTGTGCGCCCGACCTCGTCTTCAGCTCCATTGTCCTTGTTTGTTTTTGCGAAATCGGTGCCCTTGATAGGCTCCAACTAGTCCGGTTCGCGGTTCTGATTTAAGAAGTTCGGGTAATCTGCGCGACGGCCGAGCTGCGCTTTGCTTTTCAACCTGCGCTAGGACGCATTTTTCGTACCTTGTTTGCACTGTCAACATTTGTTTCGCTTTTACGTGTTATTTATAGACATCCATGGTTGCATTTCTTCCATTTTCTAGGTGATACGTATGGCTGAATTAGGCAGAAAATTCGCTAGCCATAAAATGTTTTTGGGCTAGGAAGTATACAAGAATAAGAATGTTTAGTCATTGTTAGTGGTGGCAAAATATGCTGGTCATCTCACTTTATAATCATTTTATTATTCACGAACGCGTGTTTTTATGAAACATCCTTTTTTTTAGAATTGCATTGTGTACAGAAAACGAACCTGGTCAGCTCTGCAGCAATTTTCTGTATGAGAATAATTGTACGAGGATGTCTCTTATGTTAACGTAACCAACACAGAATGCTGACATTTGTACCTACTATAAGATATACACAGCTCTGTGCTATTGTGTCATGTATTATACTTCGCTTAGGATACGTTGCTTATAGAATCAGTGAATAGACCACATTTTCCGCCTACTCCTTTTTCTTGTCGAAACAAAATTGCCACTCTTCAGAGAGAGAGAGATGAAACTTTATTAGGCAGCTCAAGTCCGAGCCGCGAAGAATCTCCCGCCCTTGCATTGAAGTTGTTAGTCGGTGGTGCTGAGCTTCATGATAAACTGAGGCTTTTTCTTCAAGGGGGG